>JAQNBH010000015.1:26500941-26905941 GCA_028752905.1 Cladorhizidae sp. MBARI D1340-BT2 | reverse complement strand
TGGGTACACTCTGTTCTAATAATTCTCACCTATGGGTACACTCTGTTCTAATAATTCTCACCTATGGGCACACTCTGTTCTAATAATTCTCACCTATGGACACACTCTGTTCTAATAATTCTCACCTATGGGCACACTCTGTTCTAATAATTCTCACCTATGGGCACACTCTGTTCTAATAATTCTCACCTATGAGCACACTCTGTTCTAATAATTCTCACCTATGGGCACACTCTGTTCTAATAATTCTCACCTATGGGTACACTCTGTTCTAATAATTCTCACCTATGGGCACACTCTGTTCTAATGGGCACACTCTGTTCTAATAATTCTCACCTATGGGCACACTCTGTCTAATAATTCTCACCTATGGGCACACTCTGTTCTAATAATTCTCACCTATGGACACACTCTGTTCTAATAATTCTCACCTATGGGCACACTCTGTTCTAATAATTCTCACCTATGGGCACACTCTGTTCTAATAATTCTCACCTATGGACACACTCTGTTCTAATAATTCTCACCTATGGACACACTCTGTTCTAATAATTCTCACCTATGGGCACACTCTGTTCTAATAATTCTCACCTATGGACATACTCTGTTCTAATAATTCTCACCTATGGACACACTCTGTTCTAATAATTCTCACCTATGGGCACACTCTGTTCTAATAATTCCCACCTATGGACACACTCTGTTCTAATAATTCTCACCTATGGGCACACTCTGTTCTAATAATTCCCACCTATGGACACACTCTGTTCTAATAATTCTCACCTATGGACACACTCTGTTCTAATAATTCTCACCTATGGACACACTCTGTTCTAATAATTCTCACCTATGGACACACTCTGTTCTAATAATTCCCACCTATGGACACACTCTGTTCTAATAATTCTCACCTATGGGCACACTCTGTTCTAATAATTCCCACCTATGGACACACTCTGTTCTAATAATTCTCACCTATGGGCACACTCTGTTCTAATAATTCTCACCTATGGGCACACTCTGTTCTAATAATTCTCACCTATGGACACACTCTGTTCTAATAATTCTCACCTATTGGCACACTCTGTCTAATAATTCTCACCTATGGACTCACTCTGTTCTAATAATTCTCACCTATGGGCACACTCTGTTCTAATAATTCTCACCTATGGACACACTCTGTTCTAATAATTCTCACCTATGAGCACACTGTTCTAATAATTCTCACCTATGAGCACACTCTGTTCTAATAATTCTCACCTATGGGCACACTCTGTTCTAATAATTCTCACCTATGGACACACTGTTCTAATAATTCTCACCTATGGGCACACTCTGTCTAATAATTCTCACCTATGGACACACTCTGTTCTAATAATTCTCACCTATGGGCACACTCTGTTCTAATAATTCTCACCTATGGACACACTCTGTTCTAATAATTCTCACCTATGAGCACACTCTGTTCTAATAATTCTCACCTATGGACACACTCTGTTCTAATAATTCTCACCTATGGGCACACTGTTCTAATAATTCTCACCTATGGACACACTCTGTTCTAATGATTCTCACCTATGAGCACACTGTTCTAATAATTCTCACCTATGGGCACACTCTGTTCTAATAATTCTTACCTATGAGCACACTCTGTTCTAATAATTCTCACCTATGGACACACTCTGTTCTAATAATTCTCACCTATGGACACACTCTGTTCTAATAATTCTCACCTATGGGCACACTGTTCTAATAATTCTCACCTATGGACACACTCTGTTCTAATAATTCTCACCTATGGGCACACTCTGTTCTAATAATTCTCACCTATGGACACAGTCTGTTCTAATAATTCTCACCTATGGGCACACTCTGTTCTAATAATTCTCACCTATGGACACACTCTGTTCTAATAATTCTCACCTATGGGCACACTCTGTCTAATAATTCTCACCTATGGACACACTCTGCTCTAATAATTCTCACCTATGGGCACACTGTTCTAATAATTCTCACCTATGGGCACACTCTGTTCTAATAATTCTCACCTATGAGCACACTCTGTTCTAATAATTCTCACCTATGGGCACACTCTGTTCTAATAATTCTCACCTATTGGCACACTCTGTCTAATAATTCTCACCTATGGACTCACTCTGTTCTAATAATTCTCACCTATGGGCACACTCTGTTCTAATAATTCTCACCTATGGACACACTCTGTTCTAATAATTCTCACCTATGAGCACACTGTTCTAATAATTCTCACCTATGAGCACACTCTGTTCTAATAATTCTCACCTATGGGCACACTCTGTTCTAATAATTCTCACCTATGGACACACTGTTCTAATAATTCTCACCTATGGGCACACTCTGTCTAATAATTCTCACCTATGGACACACTCTGTTCTAATAATTCTCACCTATGGGCACACTCTGTTCTAATAATTCTCACCTATGGACACACTCTGTTCTAATAATTCTCACCTATGAGCACACTCTGTTCTAATAATTCTCACCTATGGACACACTCTGTTCTAATAATTCTCACCTATGGGCACACTGTTCTAATAATTCTCACCTATGGACACACTCTGTTCTAATGATTCTCACCTATGAGCACACTCTGTTCTAATAATTCTCACCTATGGGCACACTCTGTTCTAATAATTCTCACCTATGAGCACACTCTGTTCTAATAATTCTCACCTATGGACACACTCTGTTCTAATAATTCTCACCTATGGACACACTCTGTTCTAATAATTCTCACCTATGGGCACACTCTGTTCTAATAATTCTCACCTATGGACACACTCTGTTCTAATAATTCTCACCTATGGACACACTCTGTTCTAATAATTCTCACCTATGGGCACACTGTTCTAATAATTCTCACCTATGGGCACACTCTGTTCTAATAATTCTCACCTATGAGCACACTCTGTTCTAATAATTCTCACCTATGGGCACACTCTGTTCTAATAATTCTCACCTATGGACACACTCTGTTCTAATAATTCTCACCTATGGACATACTCTGTTCTAATAATTCTCACCTATGGGCACACTCTGTTCTAATAATTCTCACCTATGGACACACTCTGTTCTAATAATTCTCACCTATGAGCACACTCTGTTCTAATAATTCTCACCTATGAGCACACTCTGTTCTAATAATTCTCACCTATGGACACACTCTGTTCTAATAATTCTCACCTATGAGCACACTCTGTTCTAATAATTCTCACCTATGAGCACACTCTGTTCTAATAATTCTCACCTATGAGCACACTCTGTTCTAATAATTCTCACCTATGGACACACTCTGTTCTAATAATTCTCACCTATGGGCACACTCTGTTCTAATAATTCTCACCTATGGACACACTCTGTTCTAATAATTCTCACCTATGAGCACACTGTTCTAATAATTCTCACCTATGAGCACACTCTGTTCTAATAATTCTCACCTATGGGCACACTCTGTTCTAATAATTCTCACCTATGGACACACTGTTCTAATAATTCTCACCTATGGGCACACTCTGTCTAATAATTCTCACCTATGGACACACTCTGTTCTAATAATTCTCACCTATGGGCACACTCTGTTCTAATAATTCTCACCTATGGACACACTCTGTTCTAATAATTCTCACCTATGAGCACACTCTGTTCTAATAATTCTCACCTATGGACACACTCTGTTCTAATAATTCTCACCTATGGGCACACTGTTCTAATAATTCTCACCTATGGACACACTCTGTTCTAATGATTCTCACCTATGAGCACACTCTGTTCTAATAATTCTCACCTATGGGCACACTCTGTTCTAATAATTCTCACCTATGAGCACACTCTGTTCTAATAATTCTCACCTATGGACACACTCTGTTCTAATAATTCTCACCTATGGGCACACTGTTCTAATAATTCTCACCTATGAGAACACTCTGTTCTAATAATTCTCACCTATGGGCACACTCTGTTCTAATAATTCTCACCTATGGACACAGTCTGTTCTAATAATTCTCACCTATGAGCACACTCTGTTCTAATAATTCTCACCTATGGACACACTCTGTTCTAATAATTCTCACCTATGGGCACACTCTGTCTAATAATTCTCACCTATGGACACACTCTGCTCTAATAATTCTCACCTATGGGAACACTGTTCTAATAATTCTCACCTATGGGCACACTCTGTTCTAATAATTCTCACCTATGAGCACACTCTGTTCTAATAATTCTCACCTATGGGCACACTCTGTTCTAATAATTCTCACCTATTGGCACACTCTGTCTAATAATTCTCACCTATGGACTCACTCTGTTCTAATAATTCTCACCTATGGGCACACTCTGTTCTAATAATTCTCACCTATGGACACACTCTGTTCTAATAATTCTCACCTATGAGTACACTGTTCTAATAATTCTCACCTATGAGCACACTCTGTTCTAATAATTCTCACCTATGGGCACACTCTGTTCTAATAATTCTCACCTATGGACACACTGTTCTAATAATTCTCACCTATGGGCACACTCTGTCTAATAATTCTCACCTATGGACACACTCTGTTCTAATAATTCTCACCTATGGGCACACTCTGTTCTAATAATTCTCACCTATGGACACACTCTGTTCTAATAATTCTCACCTATGAGCACACTCTGTTCTAATAATTCTCACCTATGGACACACTCTGTTCTAATAATTCTCACCTATGGGCACACTGTTCTAATAATTCTCACCTATGGACACACTCTGTTCTAATGATTCTCACCTATGAGCACACTCTGTTCTAATAATTCTCACCTATGGGCACACTCTGTTCTAATAATTCTCACCTATGAGCACACTCTGTTCTAATAATTCTCACCTATGGACACACTCTGTTCTAATAATTCTCACCTATGGACACACTCTGTTCTAATAATTCTCACCTATGGGCACACTCTGTTCTAATAATTCTCACCTATGGACACACTCTGTTCTAATAATTCTCACCTATGGACACACTCTGTTCTAATAATTCTCACCTATGGGCACACTGTTCTAATAATTCTCACCTATGGGCACACTCTGTTCTAATAATTCTCACCTATGGGCACACTCTGTTCTAATAATTCTCACCTATGGGCACACTCTGTTCTAATAATTCTCACCTATGGACACACTCTGTTCTAATAATTCTCACCTATGGGCACACTCTGTTCTAATAATTCTCACCTATGGGCACACTGTTCTAATAATTCTCACCTATGAGCACACTCTGTTCTAATAATTCTCACCTATGGACACACTCTGTTCTAATAATTCTCACCTATGAGCACACTCTGTTCTAATAATTCTCACCTATGAGCACACTCTGTTCTAATAATTCTCACCTATGGACACACTCTGTTCTAATAATTCTCACCTATGAGCACACTCTGTTCTAATAATTCTCACCTATGAGCACACTGTTCTAATAATTCTCACCTATGAGCACACTCTGTTCTAATAATTCTCACCTATGGACACACTCTGTTCTAATAATTCTCACCTATGAGCACACTCTGTTCTAATAATTCTCACCTATGAGCACACTCTGTTCTAATAATTCTCACCTATGGACACACTCTGTTCTAATAATTCTCACCTATGGACACACTCTGTTCTAATAATTCTCACCTATGAGCACACTCTGTTCTAATAATTCTCACCTATGAGCACACTCTGTTCTAATAATTCTCACCTATGGACACACTCTGTTCTAATAATTCTCACCTATGAGCACACTCTGTTCTAATAATTCTCACCTATGGACACACTCTGTTCTAATAATTCTCACCTATGGACACACTCTGTTCTAATAATTCTCACCTATGGGCACACTCTGTTCTAATAATTCTCACCTATGGACACACTCTGTTCTAATAATTCTCACCTATGGACACACTCTGTTCTAATAATTCTCACCTATGGACACACTCTGTTCTAATAATTCTCACCTATGAGCACACTCTGTTCTAATAATTCTCACCTATGGACACACTCTGTTCTAATAATTCTCACCTATGGGCACACTGTTCTAATAATTCTCACCTATGGACACACTCTGTTCTAATGATTCTCACCTATGAGCACACTCTGTTCTAATAATTCTCACCTATGGGCACACTCTGTTCTAATAATTCTCACCTATGAGCACACTCTGTTCTAATAATTCTCACCTATGGACACACTCTGTTCTAATAATTCTCACCTATGGACACACTCTGTTCTAATAATTCTCACCTATGGGCACACTCTGTTCTAATAATTCTCACCTATGGACACACTCTGTTCTAATAATTCTCACCTATGGACACACTCTGTTCTAATAATTCTCACCTATGGGCACACTGTTCTAATAATTCTCACCTATGGGCACACTCTGTTCTAATAATTCTCACCTATGAGCACACTCTGTTCTAATAATTCTCACCTATGGACACACTCTGTTCTAATAATTCTCACCTATGGGCACACTCTGTTCTAATAATTCTCACCTATGAGCACACTCTGTTCTAATAATTCTCACCTATGGACACACTCTGTTCTAATAATTCTCACCTATGGACACACTCTGTTCTAATAATTCTCACCTATGGGCACACTCTGTTCTAATAATTCTCACCTATGGACACACTCTGTTCTAATAATTCTCACCTATGGACACACTCTGTTCTAATAATTCTCACCTATGGGCACACTGTTCTAATAATTCTCACCTATGGGCACACTCTGTTCTAATAATTCTCACCTATGAGCACACTCTGTTCTAATAATTCTCACCTATGGACACACTCTGTTCTAATAATTCTCACCTATGGACACACTCTGTTCTAATAATTCTCACCTATGAGCACACTCTGTTCTAATAATTCTCACCTATGGGCACACTCTGTTCTAATAATTCTCACCTATGGACACACTCTGTTCTAATAATTCTCACCTATGGGCACACTCTGTTCTAATAATTCTCACCTATGGGCACACTGTTCTAATAATTCTCACCTATGAGCACACTCTGTTCTAATAATTCTCACCTATGGACACACTCTGTTCTAATAATTCTCACCTATGAGCACACTCTGTTCTAATAATTCTCACCTATGAGCACACTCTGTTCTAATAATTCTCACCTATGGACACACTCTGTTCTAATAATTCTCACCTATGAGCACACTCTGTTCTAATAATTCTCACCTATGAGCACACTCTGTTCTAATAATTCTCACCTATGAGCACACTCTGTTCTAATAATTCTCACCTATGGACACACTCTGTTCTAATAATTCTCACCTATGAGCACACTCTGTTCTAATAATAATTCTCACCTATGAGCACACTCTGTTCTAATAATTCTCACCTATGGACACACTCTGTTCTAATAATTCTCACCTATGGACACACTCTGTTCTAATAATTCTCACCTATGAGCACACTCTGTTCTAATAATTCTCACCTATGAGCACACTCTGTTCTAATAATTCTCACCTATGGACACACTCTGTTCTAATAATTCTCACCTATGAGCACACTCTGTTCTAATAATTCTCACCTATGGACACACTCTGTTCTAATAATTCTCACCTATGGACACACTCTGTTCTAATAATTCTCACCTATGGGCACACTCTGTTCTAATAATTCTCACCTATGGACACACTCTGTTCTAATGATTCTCACCTATGGGCACACTGTTCTAATAATTCTCACCTATGGGCACACTGTTCTAATAATTCTCACCTATGAGAACACTCTGTTCTAATAATTCTCACCTATGGACACACTCTGTTCTAATAATTCTCACCTATGGACACACTCTGTTCTAATAATTCTCACCTATGGACACACTCTGTTCTAATAATTCTCACCTATGGACACACTCTGTTCTAATAATTCTCACCTATGAGCACACTCTGTTCTAATAATTCTCACCTATGGACACACTCTGTTCTAATAATTCTCACCTATGGACACACTCTGTTCTAATAATTCTCACCTATGGGCACACTCTGTTCTAATAATTCTCACCTTTGGACACACTCTGTTCTAATTAAGGTTTATGTACATATGATTATGATGGAGGCTAGAGCGTCTAGAGAGTAAATTTCATGTTGATTATTAAGGTGATTATTGAGGTCACTGTATTTAATTATTACCTGGGACATGCTTGTTCTAATTATAGTTTAATCATTACACATGGACATGCTTGTTCTAATTATGATTTAATTATTACCTGTGGACACACTCTGTTCTAATTATAGTTTAATATTACCTATGGGCATGCTTTTTCTAATTTTGGTTTAATTATTACCCATGGAAACACTCTGGGGAAACACTCTGTTCTAATTATAGTTTAATTATTACCAGTGGACACACTGTTCTAATTATAGTTTAATTATTACCTATGGGCATGCTTGTTCTAATTATGGTTTAATTATTACCTGTGGACATGCTTGCTTGTTCTAATTTTGGTTTAATTATTACCTGTGGACATGCTTGTTCTAATTATGGTTTAATTATTACCTGTGGGACATGCTTGTTCTAATTATGGTTTAATTATTACCTGTGGGACATGCTTGTTCTAATTATAGTTTAATTATTACCTGTGGACACGCTTGTTCTAATTATGATTTAATTATTACCTGTTGGACATGCTTGTTCTAATTATGGTTTAATTATTACCTGTGGGACATGCTTGTTATAATTATAGTTTAATTATTACCTGTGGACATGCTTGTTCTAATTGTGGTTTAATTATTACTTGTGGGACATGCTTGTTCTAATTATGGTTTAATTATTACCTGTGGGACATGCTTGTTCTAATTATAGTTTAATTATTACCTATGGACATGCTTGTTCTAATTATAGTTTAATTATTACCTGTGGACATGCTTGTTCTAATTATGGTTTAATCATCTGTGGACACACTCTCTGTTCAAACCTACAGCATAGAGAGAATCTCAGATCCTCCAGTCGTGCTCACGTGAGTTAGTCAATATCACACACACACACACACCACACACATATGCACACACACACCACACATACACTACACATGCACATCACATACATACACTACACACACACACACACGCACCACACATTCCACACACACTTGGGAACGTTCTTTCAAACTTCAGACATCCTCAGATGATCCCTGGATTGTCCACGGCTTCACTGGACGTGTGTGAGAAGTGGGTGTGGCAGAACAGTCACACCTTCTTGCATTTCCTCTAACACATCCCATCCATGCATGTCGTACTTCGTTGAAAGGTGTTGGTTCATAGGTCAGGATGAAGTCCTGTTTGCCCTCTAATAGTATTTGCATCATGTATTTGCACTGCGCTGGTGCAGGTAGTGGTAGCGATCAGAACCTCATTCATGATCGGCTGATTCCAGTGGTGACAGATGGCGTGAAGACAGGATGTTTACCTCCCAGAGCTGGGAGAGGTGGTAGCCCAAGCAGCAGAAATGATGAGGATCACGTCCAGAGTTACAATGCTGAGCGATTCTATCAATCCTTCCTCTGACCAATACAAATAAGATCTGTCTATTGTTCTCTGTAGCTACTAGACGATTCATATCCTGGACTCCGGCCTCTTTCTCTCCTGTGCTTGGTCTCCTTCAGCTCTGCAGCCAACTCATCCACAAGATATAGAAAAACAATATATATATATAATATATATATTATATATAATATATATATAATATATATATAGGATATATAATATATAATATATACATATTATATTATATAATATATATGATGTATATATGATATATATATATTATATATAATATATACATATATATATATATATATTATATGTATTATATTTATTTATTGCTGTGCATATTGTGTATTAGAATGCTAGTGTGGATGCCACCAAGGCATTGATTCAAATTCAGGTGGTTCAGGACTGAATGCGCTTCCAATGGGCCTCAAATGCAACACCATTTTTATTTAGTAGAGGCAGACCTTAAAAGATCCTCATGCAGGGTACGTGTCAACCTTGCTAACTTCATGATCATGTGAGTATGACCAGGGTACGTGTCAACCTTGCTAACATCATGATCATGTGATTGTGACCAGGGTACGTGTCAACATTGCTAACGTCTTGATCATGTGAGTATGACCAGGGTACGTGTCAACCTTGCTAACATCATGATCATGTGAGTATGACCAGGGCACGTGTCAACCTTGCTAACGTCATGATCATGTGAATATGACCAGGGTACGTGTCAACCTTGCTAACATCATGATCATGTGATTGTGACCAGGGTACGTGTCAACCTTGCTAACATCATGATCATGTGAGTATGACCAGGGCACGTGTCAACCTTGCTAACGTCATGATCATGTGATTATGACCAGGGTACGTGTCAACCTTGCTAACATCATGATCATGTGAGTATGACCAGGGCACGTGTCAACCTTGCTAACGTCATGATCATGTGATTATGACCAGGGTACGTGTCAACCTTGCTAACATCATGATCATGTGATTGTGACCAGGGCACGTGTCAACCTTGCTAACATCATGATCATGTGATTGTGACCAGGGTACGTGTCAACATTGCTAACATCATGATCATGTGAGTATGACCAGGGCACGTGTCAACCTTGCTAACGTCATGATCATGTGAATATGACCAGGGTACGTGTCAACCTTGCTAACATCATGATCATGTGATTGTGACCAGGGTACGTGTCAACCTTGCTAACGTCATGATCATGTGAGTATGACCAGGGTACGTGTCAACCTTGCTAACATCATGATCATGTGATTGTGACCAGGGTACGTGTCAACCTTGCTAACGTCATGATCATGTGAGTATGACCAGGGCACGTGTCAACCTTGCTAACATCATGATCATGTAAGTATGACCAGGGTACGTGTCAACCTTGCTAACATCATGATCATGTGATTGTGACCAGGGTACGTGTCAACCTTGCTAACTTCATGATCATGTGAGTATGACCAGGGTACGTGTCAACCTTGCTAACATCATGATCATGTGAATATGACCAGGATACGTGTCAACCTTGCTAACGTCATGATCATGTGAGTATGACCAGGGTACGTGTTAACCTTGCTAACATCATGATCATGTAAGTATGACCAGGGTAGTGTCAACCTTGCTAACTTCATGATCATGTGATTATGACCAGGGTACGTGTCAACCTTGCTAACATCATGATCATGTGAGTATGACCAGGGCACGTGTCAACCTTGCTAACTTCATGATCATGTGATTGTGAATATGACCAGGGTAGTGTCAACCTTGCTAACATCATGATCATGTGAGTATGACCAGGGTACGTGTCAACCTTGCTAACGTCATGATCGTGTGAGTATGACCAGGGTACGTGTCAACCTTGCTAACTTCATGATCATGTGACTGTGAGTAAGACAGCTGTGTGTTACAAGTCACTGGTGCTTTTTATTTCTGAGGTTAAAGGTTAAATGCCCAGGAGCGCTGAGTTCAAAATATTTTACTGTTGTTGTTGTTGTTGTTATTATTGTTGTTGTGTAAACAGTGACAATATGTTTCTGGCGCTGGTATTGGGAGTTACTGTTCATCTGGTTGTGTCTTGCGGAGCTCCAAACATCCCACTCCAACGTGCCTCCGAAGGTGATCATTAGAATATCCAGGATAGTGCACAGCATGGCTCCCACAGCAGCACTGTGTCACACTCATTCTCCTTCCAGAGGGAAGAAGTAGAAGATGCATTGCTAGTGTGCCCTCACTTCTAACTTTACTATAGACATGCATTGCTAGTGTGCCCTCACTTCTAACTTTACTATAGACATGCATTGCTAGTGTGCCCTCACTTCTAACTTTACTATAGACATGCATTGCTAGTGTGCCCTCACTTCTAACTTTACTATAGACATGCATTGCTAGTGTGCCCTCACTTCTAACTTTACTATAGACATGCATTGCTAGTGTGC
The DNA here is from genome assembly GCA_028752905.1 of Cladorhizidae sp. MBARI D1340-BT2. Classification (NCBI taxonomy): domain Eukaryota; kingdom Metazoa; phylum Porifera; class Demospongiae; order Poecilosclerida; family Cladorhizidae; species Cladorhizidae sp. MBARI D1340-BT2. The sequence goes on along the minus strand of JAQNBH010000015.1, from coordinate 26,893,929 downwards.
CCTCACTACTAACTTTACTATAGACATGCATTGCTAGTGTGCCCTCACTTCTAACTTTACTATAGACATGCATTGCTAGTGTGCCCTCACTTCTAACTTTACTATAGACATGCATTGCTAGTGTGCCCTCACTTCTAACTTTACTATAGACATGCATTGCTAGTGTGCCCTCACTTCTAACTTTACTATAGACATGCATTGCTAGTGTGCCCTCACTTCTAACTTTACTATAGACATGCATTGCTAGTGTGCCCTCACTTCTAACTTTACTATAGACATGCATTGCTAGTGTGCCCTCACTTCTAACTTTACTATAGACATGCATTGCTAGTGTGCCCTCACTTCTAACTTTACTATAGACATGCATTGCTAGTGTGCCCTCACTTCTAACTTTACTATAGACATGCATTGCTAGTGTGCCCTCACTTCTAACTTTACTATAGACATGCATTGCTAGTGTGCCCTCACTTCTAACTTTACTATAGACATGCATTGCTAGTGTGCCCTCACTTCTAACTTTACTATAGACATGCATTGCTAGTGTGCCCTCACTTCTAACTTTACTATAGACATGCATTGCTAGTGTGCCCTCACTTCTAACTTTACTATAGACATGCATTGCTAGTGTGCCCTCACTTCTAACTTTACTATAGACATGCATTGCTAGTGTGCCCTCACTTCTAACTTTACTATAGACATGCATTGCTAGTGTGCCCTCACTTCTAACTTTACTATAGACATGCATTGCTAGTGTGCCCTCACTTCTAACTTTACTATAGGCATGCATTGCTAGTGTGCCCTCACTTCTAACTTTACTATAGACATGCATTGCTAGTATGTAGGCAGTCACAGTTGTTATGTGTAGGAAATGTTGATAGTCATGTGCTGTAGAGGTACGTATGATGTGCCTCACCAAGCATGTGAGTGAGATGTGCCTCACCATACATGTGGGTGTGATGTGCCTCACCATGCATGTAGGTGTGATATGCCTCTCACCATGCATGTGGGTGTGATGTGCCTCACCAAGCATGTAGGTGTGATGTGCCTCTCACCAAGCATGTGGGTGTGATGTGCCTCTCACCAAGCATGTGGGTGTGATGTGCCTCACCATGCATGTGGGTGTGATGTGCCTCACCATGCATGTAGGTGTGATATGCCTCTCACCAAACATGTAGGTGTTGTGATGTGCCTCACCATGCATGTGAACACATGATGATAAAGTGCATCCTCTTACCCTCCCAATGCATGTGTGAAGCTGCTCGTCGTAACTGGTTGCAGAGAGCTCTCCGTGACTGTGGCTACTCCATCTCGGCTGTGTCTCCGCCTCTCGGGCAAATCCTCCGTATGAAGCTGAACCCTATTGCCCTCCTGGTGATGGGAGGCGCAGTCTCGCTGATCATGACTCAAGTGCTGATTGATCTGGAGTAAGTCATGCTAGCAAGTTTGTGCACAGAATTATTCTACCCTGTGCTTAGTGTGTATGTAGGGACATCAAATAGCCCTTCCCCCCAGGGGATGCACGAATGGGAGGGTGGGATTGGGGAGAAGGAGAGGGGTTGTTTTTGGAGGGAAGTGGAGGGGGTGTTACTGGTGGAAGATGAGAGGGTGGGGTTAAAGAGAAGAGGGTGTGGTTTTGAGACACAGGACATTAGTTCTCTTCTAGTCTGAGCTACTCCCCTGCTGTGTGGACTCCCTGCATGACAGTAGCTTCTCTTCTAGTCTGAGCTACTCCCCTGCTGTGTGCACTCCCTGCATGACAGTAGCTTCTCTTCTAGTCTGAGCTACTCCCCTGCTGTGTGCACTCCCTGCATGACAGTAGCTTCTCTTCTAGTCTGAGCTACTCCCCTGCTGTGTGCACTCCCTGCATGACAGTAGCTTCTCTTCTGGTCTGAGCTACTCCCCTGCTGTGTGGACTCCCTGCATGACAGTAGCTTCTCTTCTGGTCTGAGCTACTCCCTGCATGACAGTAGCTTCTCTTCTAGTCTGAGCTACTCCCCTGCTGTGTGCACTCCCTGCATGACAGTAGCTTCTCTTCTGGTCTGAGCTACTCCCTGCATGACAGTAGCTTCTCTTCTAGTCTGAGCTACTCCCCTGCTGTGTCCACTCCCTGCATGACAGTAGCTTCTCTTCTAGTCTGAGCTACTCCCCTGCTGTGTGGACTCCCTACATGACAGTAGCTTCTCTTCTAGTCTGAGCTACTCCCCTGCTGTGTGGACTCCCTACATGACAGTAGCTTCTCTTCTAGTCTGAGCTACTCCCCTGCTGTGTGGACTCCCTGCATGACACTAGCTTCTCTTCTAGTCTGAGCTACTCCCCTGCTGTGTGCACTCCCTGCATGACAATAGCTTCTCTTCTAGTCTGAGCTACTCCCCTGCTGTGTGCACTCCCTGCATGACAGTAGCTTCTCTTCTAGTCTGAGCTACTCCCCTGCTGTGTGCACTCCCTGCATGACAGTAGCTTCTCTTCTAGTCTGAGCTACTCCCCTGCTGTGTGCACTCCCTGCATGACAGTAGCTTCTCTTCTGGTCTGAGCTACTCCCCTGCTGTGTGGACTCCCTGCATGACAGTAGCTTCTCTTCTAGTCTGAGCTACTCCCCTGCTGTGTGCACTCCCTGCATGACAGTAGCTTCTCTTCTAGTCTGAGCTACTCCCCTGCTGTGTGCACTCCCTGCATGACAGTAGCTTCTCTTCTGGTCTGAGCTACTCCCCTGCTGTGTCCACTCCCTGCATGACAGTAGCTTCTCTTCTAGTCTGAGCTACTCCCCTGCTGTGTCCACTCCCTGCATGACAGTAGCTTCTCTTCTAGTCTGAGCTACTCCCCTGCTGTGTGCACTCCCTGCATGACAGTAGCTTCTCTTCTGGTCTGAGCTACTCCCCTGCTGTGTGCACTCCCTGCATGACAGTAGCTTCTCTTCTGGTCTGAGCTACTCCCCTGCTGTGTGGACTCCCTGCATGACAGTAGCTTCTCTTCTAGTCTGAGCTACTCCCCTGCTGTGTGGACTCCCTGCATGACAGTAGCTTCTCTTCTAGTCTGAGCTACTCCCCTGCTGTGTGCACTCCCTGCATGACAGTAGCTTCTCTTCTAGTCTGAGCTACTCCCTGCATGACAGTAGCTTCTCTTCTAGTCTGAGCTACTCCCCTGCTGTGTGCACTCCCTGCATGACAGTAGCTTCTCTTCTGGTCTGAGCTACTCCCCTGCTGTGTGCACTCCCTGCATGACAGTAGCTTCTCTTCTGGTCTGAGCTACTCCCCTGCTGTGTGCACTCCCAGCATGACAGTAGCTTCTCTTCTAGTCTGAGCTACTCCCCTGCTGTGTGCACTCCCTGCATGACAGTAGCTTCTCTTCTGGTCTGAGCTACTCCCCTGCTGTGTGCACTCCCTGCATGACAGTAGCTTCTCTTCTAGTCTGAGCTACTCCCCTGCTGTGCCCACTCCCTGCATGACAGTAGCTTCTCTTCTAGTCTGAGCTACTCCCCTGCTGTGTGCACTCCCTGCATGACAGTAGCTTCTCTTCTAGTCTGAGCTACTCCCCTGCTGTGCCCACTCCCTGCATGACAGTAGCTTCTCTTCTAGTCTGAGCTACTCCCCAGCTGTGTGCACTCTCTGCATGACAGTAGCTTCTCTTCTAGTCTGAGCTACTCCCCTGCTGTGTGGACTCCCTGCATGACACTAGCTTCTCTTCTAGTCTGAGCTACTCCCCTGCTGTGTGCACTCCCTGCATGACAGTAGCTTCTCTTCTAGTCTGAGCTACTCCCCTGCTGTGTGCACTCCCTGCATGACAGTAGCTTCTCTTCTAGTCTGAGCTACTCCCCTGCTGTGTGCACTCCCTGCATGACAGTAGCTTCTCTTCTAGTCTGAGCTACTCCCCTGCTGTGTGCACTCCCTGCATGACAGTAGCTTCTCTTCTAGTCTGAGCTACTCCCCTGCTGTGTGCACTCCCTGCATGACAGCAGCTTCTCTTCTAGTCTGAGCTACTCCCTGCATGACAGTAGCTTCTCAAACTTTGAACCCTTTCCTAAGGCAATAAATCAGCAGCTAATAAAATGTTTAAAAATATTAAAACCTTAAAATTCATCTAATGCATTCTTCCCCCCCCCTCCCTCCATTACTTGAGTACCCATAGGTTCATCCAGAAAAAGTTTAGTAGTAGAAGATCCACGTTGTTGTTGTTGTTGTTGTTGTTGTTTTTTCTTTTTTCTTTTTTCCCAAACTAAATTTTCAAAAATATATATATATACAATCTACAAAAATAATATATGCTTAAATGGGAAAAGATCGTCATCACAGTAAGCACAATTCTCTCTGTGTGAATATTGAGCCTGTCTGAGCTGATAATGATGGGTGTGGTTTCACGTGCACAGTCAAAGATATAATATAGAGCTCAAATTAGTTGTTATGCCAGTGTTTCCAGTGTTTCAATCAAGTTCTTCAGGTGAATGAAATTACGAACAAAATGCTTATTGACACGCCCATCATTATCTCTCGGAGACATTGCCGTGCTTTTGCCATGGATATAAATGCGTATCATTGTGTTTGTGTCTTGATGAAGACCCAAACATTGGGCAGAAACGTCAGCTGCAACTATATTGGATGTAACGGATCCATTTTTGATTTTTTATGCAGTATAATATTCTCTCAATGAGCACATGGTGTACAAAGTTGTTACAGGTCTGCTGGTTTTAAACCTAACAAAGGATTCAGATTCAAAGCATGCTCAATTTTTTGGAAGGGAGAAGCTAACACTGGCCGAAACCACTGTTTAGGAAGCTGCCAATGCGAATTTAGCTGAGAGATGAGCATTTGGGCAGTGGAATGTGTGGGTGTGTGGCTTTGACCTTTATCCTCCCTGAAACATGTTTCCCAAGACAATAAGAAGCAGTTAAAAGTAGGTGTGGGTCGGGGTTTTTAAAAGGTTTTTAAAATTTTAGATCAATGGCAGTTGGTTGCTACTGATTATTAATGGTAGAAGATGTGAATGATGACCTTAACTTACCTTGCTTCCAAGGGGTCACCATGAAGGGAGAGGAATGATGGCCTCCACTTGCTGTGCTTCCAACGGGTCACCATGGAGGGAGAGGAATGATGGCCTCCACTTGCTGTGCTTCCAAGGGGTCACCATGGAGGGAGAGGAATGATGGCCTTCACTTGCTGTGCTTCCAAGGGGTCACCATGGAAGGAGAGGAGGGAGACGATGTCTATAAGATGTGGAAGGTGATCCCCCCCCCCACTAGTCAGTCTCTATGAGGCTGGCCTTAGTGAAGACACCAGCTCAGTGTGGGAAATTCAACTTAGACATGACTCTATGAGCACATTGCCAGCTCAAGGATCTGCCATGAGCACATTCCTTGCAGCTGTGGGAAGGTTCACATCTGAGAGACGAAGAGGAGGTTGAAGAACAAGATAAAGGAACATTGGGAACGCCGGTGAGAGGGGCGAGCTGAGGAGGTTTGCGATTACTGAGCATGCATGGAACTACCATCACCACCACCCAGTCTTTTTGGAGGTAACCTCAGCGATAGCTAGAGTCAGCAGATAGGGAGGGAACTGCTTGTGGCAGAGACGCTGCACATCCACCTCACACCTCTGAGCACCAGCGCTTCAACAGGGTGGTGTGTGTGAGGGGGAGGGGAGGAGCTACCTGATTGCGTGTCTCAACTCCCAAGAGCATGCATGTGAAACTATGCCCACCATCACCTGTCTGATCCGGTGCAGTGTTGACACGTCATGGATCATGTGCCCCGTCATGTGACTTTTTAAATGCGTTAGGTAGTTTATGCAAGTACCTTCCCCCTTGTGTAGTCAATTCACCATCCTGATGAAGCCCAAAGCATGTTGTCAGAAATGTTGGCCGACAGTGCTCATCTTAGTGGACAGTGCATGGCATCTGGTATTAGTGCAATGGAAGATCATAGCCTGGATGCTCTCAGCAATGTGCATGCATGAATATGCTTTCTCAGGGCCTATGCACTTTTGTCTTGATGTTGTTGATATCACTCAAGGCTTGGCTGCTCTCTCCTGGCATACTCACTGTTTAGACACTGTTATTGCTGCTCAAGGCTTGGCTGCTCTCTCCTGCCATACTCACTGTTTAGACACTGTTATTGCTGCTCAAGGCTTGGCTGCTCTCTCCTGGCATACTCACTGTTTAGACGCTGTTATTGCTGCTCAAGGCTTGGCTGCTCTCTCCTGCCACACTCACTGTTTAGACACTGTCAAGGCTTGGCTGCTCTCTCCTGCCATACTCACTGTTTAGACGCTGTTATTGCTGCTCAAGGCTTGGCTGCTCTCTCCTGGCATACTCACTGTTTAGACGCTGTTATTGCTGCTCAAGGCTTGGCTGCTCTCTCCTGCCACACTCACTGTTTAGACACTGTCAAGGCTTGGCTGCTCTCTCCTGCCATACTCACTGTTTAGACGCTGTTATTGCTGCTCAAGGCTTGGCTGCTCTCTCCTGCCATACTCACTGTTTAGACGCTGTTATTGCTGCTCAAGGCTTGGCTGCTCTCTCCTGGCATACTCACTGTTTAGACACTGTTATTGCTGCTCAAGGCTTGGCTGCTCTCTCCTGGCATACTCACTGTTTAGACACTGTTATTGCTGCTCAAGGCTTGGCTGCTCTCTCCTGGCATACTCACTGTTTAGACGCTGTTATTGCTGCTCAAGGCTTGGCTGCTCTCTCCTGCCACACTCACTGTTTAGACACTGTCAAGGCTTGGCTGCTCTCTCCTGCCATACTCACTGTTTAGACGCTGTTATTGCTGCTCAAGGCTTGGCTGCTCTCTCCTGCCATACTCACTGTTTAGACACTGTTATTGCTGCTCAAGGCTTGGCTGCTCTCTCCTGCCACACTCACTGTTTAGACACTGTCAAGGCTTGGCTGCTCTCTCCTGCCATACTCACTGTTTAGACGCTGTTATTGCTGCTCAAGGCTTGGCTGCTCTCTCCTGCCATACTCACTGTTTAGACACTGTTATTGCTGCTCAAGGCTTGGCTGCTCTCTCCTGGCATACTCACTGTTTAGACACTGTTACTGCTACTCAAGGCTTGGCTGCTCTCTCCTGGCATACTCACTGTTTAGACGCTGTTATTGCTGCTCAAGGCTTGGCTGCTCTCTCCTGCCACACTCACTGTTTAGACACTGTCAAGGCTTGGCTGCTCTCTCCTGCCATACTCACTGTTTAGACGCTGTTATTGCTGCTCAAGGCTTGGCTGCTCTCTCCTGGCATACTCACTGTTTAGACGCTGTTATTGCTGCTCAAGGCTTGGCTGCTCTCTCCTGCCACACTCACTGTTTAGACACTGTCAAGGCTTGGCTGCTCTCTCCTGCCATACTCACTGTTTAGACGCTGTTATTGCTGCTCAAGGCTTGGCTGCTCTCTCCTGCCATACTCACTGTTTAGACGCTGTTATTGCTGCTCAAGGCTTGGCTGCTCTCTCCTGGCATACTCACTGTTTAGACACTGTTATTGCTGCTCAAGGCTTGGCTGCTCTCTCCTGGCATACTCACTGTTTAGACACTGTTATTGCTGCTCAAGGCTTGGCTGCTCTCTCCTGGCATACTCACTGTTTAGACGCTGTTATTGCTGCTCAAGGCTTGGCTGCTCTCTCCTGCCACACTCACTGTTTAGACACTGTCAAGGCTTGGCTGCTCTCTCCTGCCATACTCACTGTTTAGACGCTGTTATTGCTGCTCAAGGCTTGGCTGCTCTCTCCTGCCATACTCACTGTTTAGACACTGTTATTGCTGCTCAAGGCTTGGCTGCTCTCTCCTGCCACACTCACTGTTTAGACACTGTCAAGGCTTGGCTGCTCTCTCCTGCCATACTCACTGTTTAGACGCTGTTATTGCTGCTCAAGGCTTGGCTGCTCTCTCCTGCCATACTCACTGTTTAGACACTGTTATTGCTGCTCAAGGCTTGGCTGCTCTCTCCTGGCATACTCACTGTTTAGACACTGTTACTGCTACTCAAGGCTTGGCTGCTCTCTCCTGGCATACTCGCTGTTTAGACACTGTTACTGCTACTCAAGGCTTGGCTGCTCTCTCCTGGCATACTCACTGTTTAGACGCTGTTATTGCTTATTGCTGCTCAAGGCCTTGTCAAATCCACTCTATATATTACCACTCGGGGCTTTCCCACTGTCTCCTCTGTCTCGACAGTGTTGCTACTCCAGGCTTTCTTACTTCCTGTTCTCTCCTTGCTTGTGTGTTCATAGTCTTCTTAGCTAGCTGTTGCTAACTGTTGCTAGCTGTTGCTAGCTGTTGCTAGCTGTTGCTAGCTGTTGCTAGCTGTTGCTAGCTGTTGCTAGCTGTTGCTAACTGTTGCTGACGGTTGCTAGCTGTTGCTAACTGTTGCTAGCATGACTTTGCTGTTGCTGGTCTGAGCTCTCACTCGGACGGGCTCTCTGTCTGTTCCTCTTATGTCCTGTCTCCTACAGGACTGTGTCCTGACTCCTCTAGGGTTGTGGTCTCCTACAGGACTGTGTCCTGACTCCTCTAGGGTTGTGGTCTCCTACAGGACTGTGTCCTGACTCCTCTAGGGTTGTGGTCTCCTACAGGACTGTGTCCTGACTCCTCTAGGGTTGTGGTCTCCTACAGGACTGTGTCCTGACTCCTCTAGGGTTGTGGTCTCCTCCATCATTCTGTCCTAACTCCTCCAGCTCAACAATGTCCAACAGACTTGGCATGTGTTGGCACAGGCTGCACGTGCTCCTTATAGTCTAGACCTCCCAAACAGTGGTGTTTTAGAGTGACTAGTCCACTTTGATGATGGTGCTAAGGTAAGTAACCATTGTGATCCACTCCCCGTACCCCCGTCATCCCCCGTACACAAGAGTGCTGCTGACATGCAAAGATGTCTCCCTTCCTGCTGCATGTCTCCCTCCAGGTCCCTGCTGTTGATTCCATGTGGTCGTATATATAAATGTGACAGATGTCATCAACTGGTACACTTGCTCTTGTTCAAGTTGTTGCCTTGGCCCCAAACCAAATAATGACACACTGATCCTTGTATGAATAATACATTTTTAAAGTCACCAGTAGATGCACACTTGACCTCCATGTCTCTCTCTCCATGTGCATGTTTGCAGTGAGCTCTACGTGGCCGATGTGATGGGTGCTCTGTTCATCTCTGCCCTTATCTTCAGCACCATGTTTCCCCTCAGCGTGTGCACAGCAAAAATCTTGCTACAGGTGAGCTGTCCATAACCTCACCAGCCACCTGCTACAGGTGAGCTGTGCATAGTCTCATCCAGCCCTGCTACAGGTGAGCTGTGCATAGCCTCATCCAGCCCTGCTACAGGTGAGCTGTGCATAGTCTCATCCAGCCCTGCTACAGGTGAGCTGTCCATAGCCTCATCCAGCCCTGCTACAGGTGAGCTGTTCATAGTCTCATCCAGCCCTGCTACAGGTGAGCTGTGCATAGCCTCATCCAGCCCTGCTACAGGTGAGCTGTGCATAGTCTCATCCAGCCCTGCTACAGGTGAGCTGTGCATAGTCTCATCCAGTCACCTGCTACAGGTGAGCTGTGCATAGTCTCATCCAGCCCTGCTACAGGTGAGCTGTGCATAGTCTCATCCAGCCCTGCTACAGGTGAGCTGTGCATAGCCTCATCCAGCCCTGCTACAGGTGAGCTGTGCATAGTCTCATCCAGCCACCTGCTACAGGTGAGCTGTGCATAGTCTCATCCAGCCCTGCTACAGGTGAGCTGTGCATAGTCTCATCCAGCCCTGCTACAGGTGAGCTGTGCATAGTCTCATCCAGCCCTGCTACAGGTGAGCTGTCCATAGCCTCATCCAGCCCTGCTACAGGTGAGCTGTGCATAGTCTCATCCAGCCACCTGCTACAGGTGAGCTGTGCATAGCCTCATCCAGCCCTGCTACAGGTGAGCTGTGCATAGTCTCATCCAGCCCTGCTACAGGTGAGCTGTGCATAGTCTCATCCAGCCCTGCTACAGGTGAGCCGTGCATAGTCTCATCCAGCCCTGCTACAGGTGAGCTGTGCATAGTCTCATCCAGCCCTGCTACAGGTGAGCTGTGCATAGTCTCATCCAGCCCTGCTACAGGTGAGCTGTGCATAGTCTCATCCAGCCCTGCTACAGGTGAGCCGTGCATAGTCTCATCCAGCCCTGCTACAGGTGAGCTGTGCATAGTCTCATCCAGCCCTGCTACAGGTGAGCTGTGCATAGTCTCATCCAGTCACCTGCTACAGGTGAGCTGTGCATAGTCTCATCCAGCCCTGCTACAGGTGAGCTGTCCATAGTCTCATCCAGCCCTGCTACGGGTGAGCTGTCCATAGCCTCATCCAGTCACCTGCTACAGGTGAGCTGTCCATAGTCTCATCCAGCCCTGCTACAGGTGAGCTGTGCATAGCCTCATCCAGCCACCTGCTACAGGTGAGCTGTGCATAGTCTCATCCAGCCCTGCTACAGGTGAGCTGTCCATAGCCTCATCCAGCCCTGCTACAGGTGAGCTGTGCATAGTCTCATCCAGCCACCTGCTACAGGTGAGCTGTGCATAGTCTCATCCAGCCCTGCTACAGGTGAGCTGTCCATAGCCTCATCCAGCCCTGCTACAGGTGAGCTGTCCATAGCCTCATCCAGCCACCTGCTACAGGTGAGCTGTGCATAGTCTCATCCAGCCCTGCTACAGGTGAGCTGTGCATAGTCTCATCCAGCCCTGCTACAGGTGAGCTGTGCATAGTCTCATCCAGCCCTGCTACAGGTGAGCTGTGCATAGTCATCCAGCCCTGCTACAGGTGAGCTGTGCATAGCCTCATCCAGCCCTGCTACAGGTGAGCTGTGCATAGTCTCATCCAGCCACCTGCTACAGGTGAGCTGTGCATAGTCATCCAGCCCTGCTACAGGTGAGCTGTGCATAGTCTCATCCAGCCCTGCTACAGGTGAGCTGTGCATAGCCTCATCCAGCCCTGCTACAGGTGAGCTGTGCATAGTCTCATCCAGCCCTGCTACAGGTGAGCTGTGCATAGTCTCATCCAGCCCTGCTACAGGTGAGCTGTGCATAGTCTCATCCAGCCCTGCTACAGGTGAGCTGTCCATAGCCTCATCCAGCCATCCTGTGTATGCATGCATGGGAGAGATCTGGCCTCTGGCCTCTAGAAACAAATGTCTTGGCATCTCCCTCCATTACTAGAGAGCTACATGGCCAACTTAATCGCCAAATAGCACCACACTATCACTTGATGTTGGGTGCCTACAATCTACAGCGTTTCTGGTGTCCAATTTCAGTCTGCCGATTCCCTTCTCTATGTGCCTGACAAAACACGGCCATTTAATTAAAATACATGCTACATTCCTACTGACCTGGTAGGTACATCAGCTCCACAGATCTGAAGGTCTTAGCCACCAGTACCTTCATGGCTGGCTCCGTCTATCAGTGCGATGGAGGTCTTTGACCTTGGCTGACTACTGGGAGCGCTATTTACAATCTCACTCTGTATCATGTTTATAAGACTCCATAAAGTTCGGTTTACCACATGTAATATTCCTTACCCAGTCCATGCCAGCAAAGGTTCACTATCTTGGCAAACACTGGTGTGGAGAAATGGATATGTTTGGATAGATGGCACGGAAGTTAATGGTTGAAATTTTCTACCCAATCAGTGCCTTGACGCTGCAGTTCTCCTAATGCATTCCACATTTCTCTCCTGACCTAAAAAAATGCCTTCTGTATAGTGATAGTGTGGCCAAGTGCTTGAGTGCATTTGCAGCAATCAACACCAGTGTCAATTACCTGACAAAGCCCTATACACAAGATGGTGGATGGTCATGGGGTCAGGAATGGTCCTCTTGGGGGCATTTCTTGTGAGACGGTGGATGGTTATGGGGTCAGGAGTAGTCCTCTTGCTGGGGGCATTTCCTGTGAGACGCTGGATGGTCATGGGGCCAGGAGTAGTCCTCTTGCTGGGGGCATTTCCTGTGAGACGCTGGATGGTTAATGGGATCAGGAGTAGTCCTCTTGCTGGGGGCATTTCCTGTGAGACGCTGGATGGTCATGGGGTCAGGAGTAGTCCTCTTGCTGGGGGCATTTCTTGTGAGACGCTGGATGGTTATGGGGTCAGGCTAAAATACGTACATGTGGCTCTCCTTGATTAGTTTTACCAGGAAGTGCTTCCTGCTACATACAGCAGAACAGGGGGAGTGAGTAGCAGAGGAAGCCACTTTGGGTTGCTTCAAATTGGTGCGAGCCATATTGTTTGGCCAGGTCACTAGTATTGTTATTGTTGCACTTATGTTGTTGTTGTTGTTGCACTTATGTTGTTGTTGTTGAAATTGTTGCACTGATGTTGTTGTTGTTGTTGCACTTATGTTGTTGTTGTTGCTGTTGCACTTATGTTGTTTTTGTTGTTGCACTTATGTTGTTGTTGTTGTTGTTGCACTTATGTTGTTGTTGTTATTGTTGCACTTATGTTGTTGTTGTTGGTGTGTGTGTGTGTTTGCAGACTGCTCCACACCGAATCCTACCGTTGTTGGACAAAACATTGCGAGAGGTGACTTTAATTAGTGCACATCAAAACCTGTGCAACACTGTGCCCTATCACCATCTCATGCATATATGCATAATGGTGGAGGGCATGTATTATACACATGCATGTACACATGCATGTATGAATATATGCGTGCATGTGTGAATATATGTGTGCATATATGAATATACATGTCCATGTATCAATATACGCATGCACGTATGAATACACATGCATGTATGAATTTACGCATGCATGTCTGAATATACGCGTGCATGTATGAATATACGCGTGCATGTGTGAATATACGCGTGCATATATGAATATACATGTCCATGTATCAATATACGCATGCACGTATGAATACACATGCATGTATGAATTTACGCATGCATGTCTGAATATACGCGTGCATGTATGAATATACACATGCATGTATGAATATACGTGTGCATGTGTGAATATACGCGTGCATGTGTGAATATACGCGTGCATGTGTGAATATACGCGTGCATGTATGAATATACACGTGCATGTATGAATATACACGTGCATGTATGAATATACACGTGCATGTATGAATATACGCCTGCACGTATGCATGCACGTATGAATACACACATGCATGTAAGAATTTACGCATGCATGTGTGAATATACGCGTGCATCTTCATATATATGCACATGCATGTATGAATATATATGCATGCACGTATGAGTACACACATGCATGTATGAATTTACGCATGCATGTGTGAATATACGTGTGCATATATGAATATACACATGCATGCATGAATATACATACACATGCATGTATGAATATACACATGCATATATTTCCTATGTTCCATAAAATATCCCATTGTTCTGCAGTGATCTATATTAAGAATCTAGTTTTTGTTAAGTTAAGAGTAGATGGTGTCCATGTCTTCTCAAAAGTCAACATTTGTTCCAATGCTGGGGATGAGAATATCTATAGATGAGAGGTGTGTCCACGTATGACACTCTCTATGCTCTGCTAGCGCAGTGCATGTACACTTGGTGATCCTTACCTATAAGCTATAAGAGATATCTGTACGTGGGAAGTGCTTGTTAAGTAGCTGCTCGATGCTAAGTGGTGTCCATTTTCCTGATGCTGTTAGCACCTTGCCTAGCAACAAGCTTTTATGATGCACACACGTACACACACCACACACACATACCACATGCTCGCACACCACAAACACACACACATACACAGGCATCTACTCTGGATGGAGTGTTAGGGATGAAAAACGAACACTTCTGGACCATCACTTTTGGATCCTATGTAAGTCCACACCTTACCAGATGGGTCTGGTTTCAGTACCCCTGCATTATTATTACATATGTGGCTCTTTTTGCTTGAGGTCAGGCTGGTTCACTTGACGTGAGAGTGCGACGGCAGGCCAACGAACAAGTACGTACATAGAGTAGTAGTAGTAGTAGTAGTAGTAGTAGTGTGTGGTAGATTTTGTTAAAATTATACTTGTCGGCTGTGAAGATCCATTCACAGGCTTGGATAAAGCTCAGGTTGACAACTTGGAAGTTTTAGCCCGAGACCAAGCATAACGATAGCTCGAGCAGAGGCATTGCCCGGACATTAAAACAACCAGCCAATCCTCACCCACAGCTAAGCTCTAACTTGCTGGCTTTTCATTACCTTTAAACACTGAAGAACAAACATGGAATGTGCATCATTTAGAATCACATCTGCCAGTTGACGATGCAAGCATCCCGACCTGACCAGGTGCGCGTGCACGCGTGCCAGCTGACCAGGCGGGTTATGTGTGCATGCGTGCCAGCTGACCAGGCAGGTTACGCGTGCACGCGTGCCAACCTGACCAGGCGAGTTACGTGTGCACGCGTGCCAGCTGACCAGGCGGGTTACGCGTGCACGCGTGCCAGCTGACCAGGCAGGTTACGTGTGCACGCATGCCAGCTGACCAGGCAGGTTACGTGTGCACGCATGCCAGCTGACCAGGCAGGTTACGTGTGCACGCATGCCAACCTGACCAGGCGAGTTACGTGTGCACGCGTGCCAGCTGACCAGGCGGGTTACGTGTGCACGCATGCCAGCTGACCAGGCAGGTTACGTGTGCACGCATGCCAGCTGACCAGGCAGGTTACGTGTGCACGCATGCCAACCTGACCAGGCGAGTTACGTGTGCACGCGTGCCAGCTGACCAGGCAGGTTACGTGTGCACGCGTGCCAGCTGACCAGGCAGGTTACGTGTGCACGCGTGCCAGCTGACCAGGCAGGTTACGTGTGCACGCGTGCCAGCTGACCAGGCAGGTTACGCGTGCCAGCTGCATTGCTTTATTTTTTGAGTATTACAGCCTCTCGAGCGGCTTTTGGAATTTTATAAACTTCAAAGCATTTCAAACACCTTCAATAGTGGGCGTGGCCATATTATCTGTACCCATTAGACAACAGTGGCATGACAACCTCCCTCCCCCCCCCCCCCCCCCCTTTCCCAAAGTAGGTGTGACAATCATTTTTGGACAGGATAGAGTAGCAAGAAGTTCTCCAATCGTTTGTGTGCACCTTGCCAAGCTGAGACCAGCGAGCTGTGTATGTATGTATTGGATGTTTGTCAAAATTGAACTAATGTGGCCCTATGGAGCACAAATTTAGGGGACCCTTCAGGGCTGGAGGAATCTGGATTTTAAGGGAGGGGGCATGATGGTTAAAGATGTGACAAAGTTTCTAATGAATTTTAATAATACAATTTCCAAGTAAAAACAAAAAAGTTCCAACCCCCCCCCCCTCCCCCTAAATGAAATTCTGCCCTTAATTATACACACCAATATTATGCTGCTTGGTCGTATTGGTGTGCATGATGTGCAGGAAGTGCTGACTCAGCTAACCTCTCGCCTGGCCAGCCATCTGAATGACCTAACCATTCAGGTCGTCAAGGAAGACTGGTCACTACCAACTGGTCCAAGCTCCACCAGCTCTCATGTCCACCCTTTACCTAATCCTGCAAGTGTCGGCATCACCAGATACCCTCCGGAAATGGTTGATGGAGCCTACAAAGACTCCATGCCCTCTCAACTTGGCACGAGTTCAGCCCCACAGGTCGGACATTATTCCTTCAATCCTGCCCTCAAGCAAGAACTTCACACTTAACACCTGACCTAGAACTCCCCCCCCCCCCACACACACACACACATGCACACAATATAAGGACTCCTTTCTACTTCATTACACGTAAATACATCATCTATATACATATAAATGTATATACATGTGTACATATACACACATCACACACATCATTATATTATATGCATACATGTATTTGTGAACAGAACGTCCATGTTTTTGTCCTGAGTTTACAAGCACGTGCAAACATACCGTCTCTGGATGACAAGCATTTGGTGTCCATTATTATACAGCCCTATTGGCACGGACTTCACTTGAGTGTCTGTTGACCACCACTGACCCAAGGGTTGCTGATGGATGTTCCATATAAGCATATACGATAAGATGATTAGATTAGAAAAGAAGGGACAGAAACCACACCCCCAAACTAGACATTATTACAATATGTACAGCTGACATAATAAGCTTAATATTTTGCCTGATGGAGACTTGGCTTCAAAATCAAGAAACTGATTTGAAAATAAATCTTCAAGCTTTTGCTATTGCTATAATATTTTATTATTACATGTAAGAACTTCATCTACTTGTTATAATTACTAGCTCAGCAGCTCATCCAAGATGTCGTCTAGTTCATCAGTGTCTTCAGTGTTTGCAGCAGCAGCTGTACTGCCTATCCCGGGCACAGCAGAAACCACTTCCTCGACAGTGACACCAGCAGCAGTGTCCCCACCAATCTTGTCCATTATTCTTCTTTCCTTGACCAACAAGCTTCTCTCTAACAGTTTGTCTAACTCGACGTTGGTCTCCGTCAATAATCCCGAATCAGATTTCATGGGTACGGTCTTGATTTTTTCAGACATTGGTGCATCTCCTCTTAATCCTCCATGTTGACCTCCATGTTGACCATCGTTTTCCCGTTCCCCTAGTAACCAAAGGGATGGAGACATTTTATCAAATTCGAACACACAGCGATGACTTTGCTTTGAGCACACGTCAAGGTCGATAGCTGTGGCCGGTGGCTCGCGACACAGCAGTGTTTCACTGGCACGCATCCCCATGTTGTCAACGGGAGGGAGTTTGCTCAGCTCTAAGAGATCCAGACTTATGTTCAGCGTGGTGTGGAGAGGCAGGCTCGAGAGGGACTCGGCCAGTGCAGAGCAGTCCAAAGTGAGGAACGGACTGCATGAAGTGGTGCCCGTGGAGGAGGTGACGGTGGTGAGAGGTTGAGTGGTTAGGGGTGTGTGATGGATTGGTAGGTTCAGCAACTGCACCAGCCGCTGCTGTGAAAGCTCTTCACTCTCCTTATATAGTTCAGCGGCAATCCCATCGCCACAGGAATCTGGAAATCATTGACACCATATATAATCAGGATATAATGGGTTGGGCTCACAATGCACGTGTGCATATATAATATAATGCATCAAAATATGGCTGTGCATTAAATTAATTCTCAATGAACTCTCTTCTCACATTATTATATACAATGACCTCAGTAATCAACTTGAATTTTACTCTCAACATCTTGACTAGTTTATCTAGCCTTCATCAGGAATAATGAAGGCTAGAGAATTGAGTCCAAACATAGAGAGAATAAGATCCAAGTTGATGATTGAGAAGGTCATTGTATTAGACGTGATTCTATGGAATATTACTGCCCTGTACTGGCCGCATATTTGAAAGGAATGAATGCCAAAAAATTAAACGGAACAAAAAAATTATATAGAGAGCACCTGTCGAAATGTCAAGAGAATACAATTTCAAGTTGATGATTGAGAAGGTTATTGTCATGTTATTATGCCAACTGAGAGTCCATTGAAAGCTTATATAGCTTGGCTAAATCTCATTGGCAGCTTCTAGCATTCTAAACATTGGTTTCCGATGCTTTTAGCTCCACAAACACTTACCAGCATGCCTCAAATCCTTCGCTAGGTGGTAAACCCGTGGCCGAGAGAAAGGTTAAAAAAGGTGAATTTTCTCTTTAACCCTTCCCACGGCCATAAGCTCGTAGGACATCCATGCACGTTGAAAATTCGTAAATGAATTATGTATCTAAATGCTTCCTCCACGCGCGTGCCTCAAAATTAGATGGGTAAGATTCAGGTAACCAAGGAAACGTGTGAGAAGAATTCAGACCGTTCACTCATGATGATCTGTTTGCGGTATTTGTTATAAGTTTGGACGAAGTTCTATTGCAAGTGTTGGACGACGACTGGCCTGTCTGGGGGAGAAACAAGTGATGGAAGGAGAAGGCATCTCTTCACACCTTGGGACAACACCTCGACTCCAACACACAGTCCTGTCAATGGGCACAATGGCAGCGCTGGACCTAGGTACCTTCTATGAATGGTGAGGAGGATATATAGCAGCGAGGAAGAAAGTATGGTCTTAGCCAGCAAAAAAAAATATGTTAGCAGAGTACAATATTGTTCCTGGCTGGCTGGCTGGTAGAGAGCAAATATGATCTTCAAAGTCAAGTATGCAATGGCAATCTCTGGCATGGTTCTCCAAGCTTGTTAGGTGTAGAACAGCATCTATGATTACCCCCATCATGATTGGTTACAATAATGTGGTGAGTTACCATGACAACCAAACGTTACCACACCAAACGTTACCACAAATATTTTTTTAAGGTTCATCCATAAAAAAAGGTTAAAACTCATAAAACAGTGCATGCTTGTTCCTGACAGTGCATTTTACACGCGAGTGGTTGTGCTAATTACCACAGCCTAAGTGGCTATTTCATTTCAAGCACAGAGAAGTGAGGTCATCAGGTTGCCATAACTTGACCTAGGAAGTAGCTATGCACAAACTAAATTATACCTTTAGAAAGAGCATCAAGTGCACTTCAGTCCTCCTCAACATAACTCACAAAAAAATATGAACAAAATGATTTGAACAAAAATGTTATGACAAGTTCAGTGGAACTTCAAAATAACGGCAACACCCACTTAACGATCAACCTTTGTCCCCACACATAACTTGCATACTGCAGCTCCTTTCATTACAATCATATTATATATACTGCAAGACTTTAGATGGTCCAATGCTCAGATCATTCTCTTTCTCGATTCAGCAACAACAACAAAAAAACACCCAGAAGTTGGTAAAGGATCGTTTGGTCCACTAATTCGCTTGCGTGTGCAAGTTTGAGCTTTGCTTGATTCAGCAGTTACTTAAAGCTGCAAGAAAGTGAACTGTTAGTTTACTGAGAAACTCTTGTGACAACAGTTAAACAAAGCCAGGTAAATTGCATGTGATCCACGTGCATATCTGAGATCTAAGATTGGGAGCAACTTCTTGAACGAGGCTGCTTGACTTTAGAGAGGAAACAAAAATATGAGAAACAAGACGAAGAATAAGTATGTATAACAAAGAAAACTCGACCGCAAAATTACACGACCCTTTACCTTTAATCTCAAATTATTTTTTTTTGGTTTTCACAACTTTAAAGAGCAGAGGGTCCTCTAAATGATTGTGATCTGCACGGTGTCTTGTCAATCTAATACAGACACATATATATATTAAATATAAATATTGGTCAAATAGGTTAAAAAAAGAATAGAAGGAAAAAAAAGGTGAGTGCCTCTCCCAGTACCCCACCAACACAACATTCCCGGTGTGAGTCAGTGTCTGAGTCAAGTCTTGACTCTGATGCTCTCTCAACTGAGGGGGTGCAGAAACTGAGGGAGTGCAGAAACTGAGGGGGTGCAGAAACTGAGGGAGTGCAGAAACTGAGGGGGTGCAGAAACTGAGGGAATGCAGAAACTGAGGGGGTGCAGAAACTGAGGGAGTGCAGAAACTGAGGGGGTGCAGAAACTGAGGGAGTGCAGAAACTGAGGGGGTGCAGAAACTGAGGGGGTGCAGAAACTGAGGGGGTGCAGAAACTGAGGGAGTGCAGAAACTGAGGGGGTGCAGAAACTGAGGGAGTGCAGAAACTGAGGGGGTGCAGAAACTGAGGGGGTGCAGAAACTGAGAGGGTGCAGAAACTGAGGGGGTGCAGAAACTGAGGGGGTGCAGAAACTGAGGGAGTGCAGAAACTTAGGGGGTGCAGAAACTGAGGGAGTGCAGAAACTGAGGGGGTGCAGAAACTGAGGGAGGGCAGAAACTGAGGGGGTGCAGAAACTGAGGGAGTGCAGAAACTGAGGGGGTGCAGAAACTGAGGGAGTGCAGAAACTGAGGGGGTGCAGAAACTGAGGGGGTGCAGAAACTGAGGGAGTGCAGAAACTGAGGGAGTGCAGAAACTGAGGGAGTGCAGAAACTGAGGGGGTGCAGAAACTGAGGGAGAGCAGAAACTGAGGGGGTGCAGAAACTGAGGGGGTGCAGAAACTGAGGGAGTGCAGAAACTGAGGGGGTGCAGAAACTGAGGGAGTGCAGAAACTGAGGGGGTGCAGAAACTGAGGGAGTGCAGAAACTGAGGGGGTGCAGAAACTGAGGGGGTGCAGAAACTGAGGGGGTGCAGAAACTGAGGGAGTGCAGAAACTGAGGGGGTGCAGAAACTGAGGGGGTGCAGAAACTGAGGGGTGCAGAAACTGAGAGGGTGCAGAAACTGAGGGGGTGCAGAAACTGAGGGGGTGCAGAAACTGAGGGAGTGCAGAAACTGAGGGAGAGCAGAAACTGAGGGAGTGCAGAAACTGATGGGGTGCAGAAACTGAGGGGGTGCAGAAACTGAGGGAGTGCAGAAACTGAGGGAGTGCAGAAACTGAGGGACAGCAGAAACTGAGGGGGTGCAGAAACTGAGGGGGTGCAGAAACTGAGGGGGTGCAGAAACTGAGGGAGTGCAGAAACTGAGGGAGTGCAGAAACTGAGGGAGAGCAGAAACTGAGGGAGTGCAGAAACTGAGGGGCTGCAGAAATTGAGGGGGTGCAGAAGCTGAGGGGGTGCAGAAGCTGAGGGGGTGCAGAAACTGAGGGAGAGCAGAAACTGAGGGTGCAGAAACTGAGGGGGTGCAGTAACTGAGGGGGTGCAGTAACTGAGGGGGGTGCAGAAACTGAGGGGGTGCAGAAACTGAGGGGGTGCAGAAACTGAGGAATATGCCAAACTTAATGTTTGTTAAAATCACTAATACAAATAGGACATGAAAAACTCAGAGGCATGACATGTGACGATGTCAAATGCCATAATCTTGAGTACTCAGCGGCCACTTTATTCATCCTCCACCCATCCCCATCATGATAGTCAGTGAACTACCACTCTATTATTACCTTCATATCTGTCAAGATTAGTTCCTGTCTGATTTTCCTCTGGCTTTATTTGTTCCGTCTCCTGCATACAATTAAAATCCAAGTCTACTTTAAATCTGCATGCGCTCACTAATGTATCGTTAAATCATAAATCTTGGGAATTAATTATCATCATACACCTCAGAAAGTTATTGCGACTACTATGACACGAGTAAGCACACTTTTCAAGCTTCACTTATTCACCAGGAAAATGCAGTCACTTATCAAATTTGCTGGAGACTTAAAAATGCTTCGACTAACCACTGATTGTGGAGTCGAAATTTTGGACACTTCTAGAAGTAGTCCTTTCGCAATAGCAGGCGCAGCAGCGTCTACGCTTCCACTTTTGCCCTTGGTGCGGTCGTGATACCTCTTTTTCTGCTGGGAAGCTTTCTTTTTCCGGCGAGAATTCTGCATCATCAACTAGATGACGTAAGAACAGTCAAAACGTCATCTTTTTTTTTAACCCTTTCTTGCTTTTAAAAATGGCAGAGTAAGCATGCTAACGGAGGAGTATGGAAATCAGTTTGGAAGGAGAATTCTTGCTCCAGCGCTTCTCCCCACAGACTCTGACGTATGTTCCTGATCTAAACTGCGTCCTAGCTTCCAACAGGCTCGGAGAAGTGAGATGTATTGACGTAGTAACGGGTGATATCCAGAAATGTCAGGGTAAGTAATGCTCATGGGCTGGTTATTACTGTAGTATGTATCCAGCCTTTATACAAACGTTTGAGACTAAAATATCCATGGCTCTGTATGGTGTGGACCAAAAACTGACAGTAATATAGGCATGGCCACGTTGTCATGTCTTGACTAATAATGCTTGAATGGAAACATGCATTATTTTAAGACACACCCACTTTAACAACAAACCTAATACATGTACAGAATGTGACAGAATATGTACATCGTAAGAAAACTGATTCTAAACAGGTAAAGGGTTAATGAATGAGAGTGATCCTGGCATAGTTCTAGTTGCTGCATGCCACTGCAAATGTCGCTAGCTTTTGGCCATGCGAATACAGGCAGCCCTCATATTTTGACTGGCTGTTCAGGGCTATACTTATCAGCTTGGTCTTGTGCCTCGCTGATGTGAGGGTGCACAAGCTTGTTTGTTCACACACAAGAAGTGACTTTGTTTTGCTTTAAATTAAAAAATGCTCTGCTGGTATTCCATCCTGTCTAGGCGGAAATTTTGGTGGGAATTAGGAATTAAGTGTGGCAGATTGCCCTCAACCAGTTGTGAAAATTGGAATTTAGTGCTTTCAAATTTGGTGGATATATAGAGCATCGTATGGGATGAAGGGTGTGGTCAGGCTTTTGCTCACTTGGCATTTTGTGTCGGTGAGATGCCTCGCGTGTGAGTGAGTGATGTGTGAGATGCCTTGTGTGAGAGTGAGTGACGTGTGAGATGCCTCGTGTGAGAGTGAGTGACGTGTGAGATGCCTCATGTGTGAGTGAGTGACGTGTGAGATGCCTCGTGTGTGAGTGAGTGACGTGTGAGATGCCTCGTGTGAGAGTGAGTGACGTGTGAGATGCCTCGTGTGTGAGTGAGTGACGTGTGAGATGCCTCGTGTGTGAGTGAGTGATGTGTGAGATGCCTCGTGTGTGAGTGAGTGACGTGTGAGATGCCTCGTGTGTGAGTGAGTGACGTGTGAGATGCCTCGTGTGTGAGTGAGTGACGTGTGAGATGCCTCGTGTGTGAGTGAGTGACGTGTGAGATGCCTCGTGTGTGAGTGAGTGACGTGTGAGATGCCTCGTGTGTGAGTGAGTGACGTGTGAGATGCCTCGCGTGTGAGTGAGTGACGTGTGAGATGCCTCGTGTGTGAGTGAGTGACGTGTGAGATGCCTCGTGTGTGAGTGAGTGACGTGTGAGATGCCTTGTGTGTGAGTGAGTGACGTGTGAGATGCCTCGTGTGAGAGTGAGTGACGTGTGAGATGCCTCGTGTGTGAGTGAGTGACGTGTGAGATGCCTCGTGTGTGAGTGAGTGACGTGTGAGATGCCTCGTGTGTGAGTGAGTGACGTGTGAGATGCCTCGTGTGAGAGTGAGTGACGTGTGAGATGCCTCGTGTGTGAGTGAGTGACGTGTGAGATGCCTCGTGTGTGAGTGAGTGACGTGTGAGATGCCTCGTGTGAGAGTGAGTGATGTGTGAGATGCCTCGTGTGTGAGTGAGTGACGTGTGAGATGCCTCGTGTGTGAGTGAGTGACGTTGGGAGGATGTGTTGAGAACCCGAGCGAGCATAGGTGAAGAACAGCGTGTGAGAGGGACTGGCAATGAAGAAGACTCAATCGTGGTGCAGTGTTATGAAGGGATACCACTGTGACCGTGTGTACCTCGGAGGATACCAGCTGCTCGTTCTCTGTCCAACAACAGCAAAACTGCCTCCCTCTAGCAAAACACTTGAACAGTGTCACACTATCCATGCAGCGCGAGAAAATTAGCAGACCACACCTACCCATTAACAATGACAACATGGAAAAATATTGGCAGAATTTTAATTTGGTGGCACCTCCCTCGAACGCCAAACCACCAATTTAAATTTAGTGTTGAGTGTTGATAGGATGCCTCGTGATCGACACCGTCATTCGGTGACATCGGAGACATCATATTTATACGAATGTTCGGATGCTCTCGATCATGAGGTGTCTCTCGACGCCGCTACATTAATTGGCGCGTACAAGACACCCTGCAATGTTCTAATACTAATGCTGACTGAATTGGGAGCTAGTCTGGCTGGGAATTCTCTGCTGGAGGAGCTTCATGAGGGAGTGGCTGCACCAGGTCAGTGGAAGGAAGCGTGCAGGCATCTTCATGAGGGAGTTGGCTGCACCAGGTCGGTGGAAGGAAGCATGCAGGCATCTTCATGAGGGAGATGGCTGCACCAGGTCAGTGGAAGGAAGCATGCAGGCATCTTCATGAGGGAGTTGCCCGCACCAGGTCAGTGGAAGGAAGCATGCAGGCATCTTCATGAGGGAGCTGGCCGCACCAGGTCAGTGGAAGGAAGCGTGCAGGCATCTTCATGAGGGAGTTGCCCGCACCAGGTCAGTGGAAGGAAGCGTGCAGGCATCTTGACCATTTCTACTATAACAATAGTGTGCCCATCAGATGGAACAACAGTGCATCCCAAAGTACCAGACTTAACTCGCCTGGCATCAGAGTAAGCGTCTTGTCGAGAAGTAACTGTCACCATTTATGCTAGGCATGCCCAGCACCGCCACCAAACATACACACACACACACCTGCCAACAGACACTCGCTAGTCTTTGCAACTATTTACAGTGTATGCATTCTAATTGTCTTCGTCTAGACGATATGCGTACGAGTGTCATATTTGCCCGGGTACGAGGCCCACCTGGGTGTGAGTTACACCCAATCTACGTAGTATGGTCTTCTTGTGCACAAGTGACATCCAAGACCATACCGTTCATTTATAGGAAAAGCAATTTTTTGCACTGCACACTGTTAGGCTAAGCTATGGATGGCCAGACTTGAGGAAACCACTCATTGCTAGGCTAAGCTATGGATGGCTGGACTTGAAGAAACCACTCACTGCTAGGCTAAGCTATTGATGGTTAGACTTGAAGAAACCACTCACTGCTAGGCTAAGCTATGGATGGTCGGACTTGAAGAAACCACTCACTGCTAGGCTAAGCTATGGATAGTTAGACTTGAAGAAACCACTCGCTGCTAGGCTAAGCTATGGATGGTTAGACTTGAAGAAACCACTCGCTGCTAGGCTAAGCTATGGATGGCCGGACTTGATGAAACCACTCATCGCGATGGCCGGATTTGAAGAAACCACTCACTGCTAGGCTAATGGTCTGACTTGAAGAAGCTACTCACTGCTAGGCTATCGATGGCCGGACTTGAAGCAACCACTCATTGCTAAGCTATATATACAGCAGAAGAGCTGAACAGTTTTCAGCACTTGGTTATTATTAAATCATGTGAAAGCTGATTTCCATTCTTCTCAGTTGAAGAATGATCAGCTGCTTGAAGTTGATGGTGCAGCTCTTGTGTTCCTTGCTGGTTGTAACCTGGAGGAGGAATTGTATTATGAAGCGGAAATGAGAGGCTTGCTGGCTATCTCATTTGGCAGACTGCCATAGCTACTGCAGTGGTTTGTAGCTATATCTTTTACAAGCATCTGGAGCAATTGTAGATTTTTTTGGGGAAACTATGGATGGCCGGACTGAGGAAACCACTCATTGCTAGGCTAAGCTATAGATGGCCGGACTTGAAGAAACCACTCACTGCTAGGCTAAGCTATGGATGGTTAGACTTGAAGAAACCACTCATATGGCCGGACTTGAAGAAACCACTCACTGCTAGGCTAAGCTATGGATGGTTAGACTTGAAGAAACCACTCGCTGCTAGGCTAAGCTATGGCCGGACTTGAAGAAACCACTCACTGCTAGTTTAACAAGCATTGAAAATCCTTCCCTGCTAGTGGGGAAGTAAAATTGAATGGACTCTCCAGGATTCAGAGGTTAAAGCATCTGCATGCATGTGGAAGAAAGAGATGGCAGATTCAGCTCCTCCAAAGAGCCAAGAAGGCCAAGGGAAGTGCACCGGTTAGCCGTATATCAGCAGAGGAACGTGCCGAGCAGTTCAAGGACGACCATATTCTGAACCTTTTACATTCCTTTTTTTCCCTTCTTCATACATTTTTTGGCACTTTTTTCATTTATTAGCTTTTTTCATAAGATAATTTTGAAACAAATTAATGATGAAACAAAATAAGAATTTTTTTTTGAAATATATAATTTAAAAAATGGAAATGGTCGCCTCTTATAGCTGCAGACACACAAGCTCCACATTGCACCACATGCTCATTGAGGCCACAACCACTGTCGGACATCAGCCCATATTCGTGGTGTAAGTGGCGTCCTTTAATTGAGGGAGGATATTTGGATCTGCTTCATGGGGTATAAACCAGCAAATATGGCAATGGATTGTTGAGCACATAACATGTGATTCTATGTATAATATCCTGTGCTCTCTGGAGTTGATTCCTTAATAAGTCTCGTGATTTCTAGTCTAATTAATTTGCAAAGTATTATAGCATCAAGTCTCTATCACTAGGTGTGTGTGCTTGTGTGTTGGTCGTGCTGAGCGTGCGCAACCCACCCCTTACCGGTTGCTACGCGAAACTCTTAAGTGGACGTCTGTTACTTCTCGTCAAGGCTGCATTCATCCAAGCTCTCTCCACCCAGCCTCTGGGATGCCAGGCGAGCGAAGTCTGCGACAGCAGCACTGTGGCATGTAAATTATTTTGGGGGCACATGATTCTTGTAGTAGTGAAAGAAGTTCCTAATTGGTTCCCAGGATCCCTACAACATCTATACACTTCCTCCCTAGGGCTTGGTAAAGCCAAGAAGCTTCTCCGGTAGGATATGCATTAGAATTCCTGTGTGGCCAAAGTGGAATACTGATCAGACGTGATGGGTTTGTGGCTTTTGATAGCGTGTACCGTAACTATTGCTATTAAAACCAGGAACTAATGGTGGCAATCTGCAAGAAAATAGCTGCCTGGAAAAGCTATCACACCCTTAAACTCTTTAAATGACAGAAAACTACTTCTGGAGAAAATTTCTCCCCTTTTTAACCTAAAGAACGAAAGAAGCTCTTTTTCGCTCTATTTGGGACTACAGGAAGAATGTGATGGATTCGACCTAGTCAGTGTATGTGCCAAGGTTGTTAGTTTGCCCATTGCTTTTGAGACGGACCACCATGGAGCGTGCTGGTGGGCGTGGAGTGCAGCTCTCTGTCGGTGCAGAGATGGAAGCTTATGGTGGCCAAGCAGCAGCTGTAAGTCACCAATTTTCTTCAAGTCTGGGGAGGAGCCGAGCAGGAAACCCTGTGATCGCCATCATAAATGATACAATTGGCAAGTCAGACAGAGGTCACTGGTTTTTAGCGACTGCTTTTCAAGATTGGGCTCTGTGGGTAGTGTGTGATGGTCCTTTACAGCGAGCTCTGATGGTGTGTCATGGTCCTTTACAGCGAGCTCTGATGGTGTGTCATGGTCCTTTACAGCGGGCTCTGTGGATAGTGTGTGGTGGTCCTTTACAGTGGGAAGGTGCTCAGCAAACAACAAGCATGCACGTGCAAACAGCATCTAGTTGGCGAGTGGAGTGAGGCGTCGGAATGAAAATTTGGTATTGCTGTGCATGGAGTACAATATATTTTCCATACCTTCACCCGTAAGAACTATGAACAGACCACCACCTTAAATATGGTGGGCTGTGTAAACTAGGAATGGTTGTCATAGTGAAGAGAAGGATCAAAAAGAAAAGCAGCAGCTGGAAATGGACTGCACAGGCAGGTGGGAATGCACTACATGATTAATAGCTGACGGGAAGGGAGGCCG
The DNA here is from genome assembly GCA_028752905.1 of Cladorhizidae sp. MBARI D1340-BT2. Classification (NCBI taxonomy): domain Eukaryota; kingdom Metazoa; phylum Porifera; class Demospongiae; order Poecilosclerida; family Cladorhizidae; species Cladorhizidae sp. MBARI D1340-BT2. Next base: position 26,866,725 of record JAQNBH010000015.1, on the reverse strand, counting down.
GGGTTTCATTATGACATTATTACTTAACTTATTTACATGCTATAGCTGTGGAGGTATGAACACCATTTTTGTCATGATGATGCAGGAACGACATGTATTATCAATCTTAAGATTAACATGTGTACTACTGCTCTCTATGGGCAGAGAGAACTGGCTACATAGTTGGCATATTATAGGAAGGATAACCGACGCATGGAGTCAACAGAGGAGTGCGTGCTAATGAGGAGGGCTTAATGAACACACGAAACATGTCTCGAGTGTAAACTAGCACTTTAACAAGTTCTTGTCGGCTTCTGCAAGGTCTTCCCTTGAGTACTCTGAGCATTCCTGGAGAAACCACTGCCTGATGAGCTCACTCTTGGAGTAGAGTGCTTCCCCATCTTCAAGGGAAGCTGCTTCCAAGCACTCCTAACAAAACTCCCCTCGCATCATATTTCTGTTTCAGAACCTGCCCTCCGTTATGATGCAGGACATAGGTTGCTCAACCTTGCACCAGTTGGGAATCTGTAAGGAACACATAAATACATGCAATGCTTGTGCTGGTTATCCTTATCAAAACCCAAGCACTGCAACATGATGGCATCAATAATGTGCAGGTCAGCATTGTGTATTGGGTCTTAGCTATAGACAATGGCTAGAGCAACGCGATCCAACAATCTAGGATTTGGTCACTAATAGGTAGTAATAGGTCCACAAATCCACTAGAGCAATTTTTATAGGAGAGTTTGGAACCCATTAAGAGAAAGATTGGAATCCATTAAGAGAGAGATTGGAACCTGAGATTGGAACCTCTTATAAGGTGACCAACAAGCATATTACTGCTCTGAGGAATCACAGTCACTGCAGATAGCAAAACAAAAGATGGTGTTGGACTTTGCACTCCTCCCTTTACCCACCAAGTTTGGATCCCATAGCCTGCGGCTGGTCTGGGAGAAGAATCCAAGTTGACCGGCTGTTCATGGCTGTGCCGACCTAAAAAATTGACTAATCTAGGAAGAACAGCTTTCTTGAGCAACAGATAGTGTGTTTGCCTTCTCCGATGGTCACTTGAGTGGTGTAGGGTTTTGCTTCTGACAGCTGGATGGACTACCAGGTGAACTTGGTGCTCAAGCAGTTGATGGATCACCAGGTGAACTTGATGCTCAAGAAGTTGATGGACCACCAGGTGAACTTGATGCTCAAGAAGTTGATGGACCACCAGGTGAACTTGATGCTCAGGCAGTTGATGCATCACCAGGTGAACTTGGTGCTCAAGCAGTTGATGCACCACCAGATGAACTTGGTGCTCAAGTAGTTGATGCACCACCAGATGAACTTGGTGCTCAAGCAGTTGATGCACCACCAGGTGAACTTGGTGCTGAAGTAGTTGATGCACCACCAGATGAACTTGATGCTCAAGCAGTTGATGCACCACCAGGTGAACTTGGTGCTCAAGTAGTTGATGCATCACCAGATGAACTTGGTGCTCAAGTAGTTGATGCACCACCAGATGAACTTGATGCTCAAGCAGTTGATGCACCACCAGGTGAACTTGGTGCTCAAGCAGTTGATGGACCACCAGATGAACGTTGTGCTCAAGCAGTTGATGGACCACCAGATGAACTTGGTGCTCAAGTAGTTGATGCATCACCAGATGAACTTGGTGCTCAAGCAGTTGATGCACCACCAGGTGATGCACCACCAGGTGAACTTGGTGCTCAAGTAGTTGATGCACCACCAGATGAACTTGATGCTCAAGCAGTTGATGCACCACCAGGTGAACTTGGTGCTCAAGCAGTTGATGGACCACCAGATGAACGTTGTGCTCAAGCAGTTGATGCACCACCAGGTGAACTTGGTGCTGAAGTAGTTGATGCACCACCAGATGAACTTGATGCTCAAGCAGTTGATGCACCACCAGGTGAACTTGGTGCTCAAGTAGTTGATGCATCACCAGATGAACTTGGTGCTCAAGCAGTTGATGGACCACCAGGTGAACTTGATGCTCAAGTAGTTGATGCACCACCAGATGAACTTGGTGCTCAAGCAGTTGATGCACCACCAGGTGAACTTGATGCTCAAGAAGTTGATGCACCACCAGATGAACTTGGTGCTCAAGTAGTTGATGCACCACCAGGTGAACTTGGTGCTCAAGCAGTTGATGCATCACCAGGTGAACTTGGTGCTCAAGCAGTTGATGCACCACCAGGTGAACTTGATGCTCAAGAAGTTGATGCACCACCAGATGAACTTGGTGCTCAAGCAGTTGATGCATCACCAGATGAACTTGGTGCTCAAGTAGTTGATGCACCACCAGATGAACTTGGTGCTCAAGCAGTTGATGCACCACCAGGTGAACTTGATGCTCAAGTAGTTGATGCATCACCAGGTGAACTTGATGCTCAAGCAGTTGATGCACCACCAGGTGAACTTGATGCTCAAGTAGTTGATGCACCACCAGGTGAACTTGATGCTCAAGCAGTTGATGCACCACCAGATGAACTTGGTGCTCATGCAGACTTTGATGGCCTGGTGATCTTGGTGGCTTGTGGTGAAGAAGGCTCCTCAGGTTTGTGAAGGATCTGGCTGTAGGTCCAAAATTGTGTGCTGATTTATTATTTTTAATACGTATATAAAGGACAAATAAAATATTGGTTTGTAGGTGATCTGTTTTTACTCTGAACAACATTGACAATGAGCCATCAAGAATAGCAATAGATCCACATGAGCTGACCACCATCACCAGCACCAGCGGTGATCAGTGTGACCAGCATATCCAGTCATCGTCGTCCTAGCAGGCTGGTCCAGTGATGCTGTGGACAATTCCGGGATCATCTATGCATGTCCAGACTCGAAGCCTTACCCACCTAATCCAAGCCTAACCCTAATCCTAGTCTATATCCCTAGGCCTAATATCCATAGCCCTAGCTCTAGCTCTAGTTCTATATGTTTAGCCCTAGCATAGCTCTAGCCCTAGTCCTATATCTATAACCCTAGCCATAGCTCTATGTTTAGCCCTAGCATAGCCCTAGCCTTAGTCCTATATCTATAACCCTAGCCATAGCTCTATGTTTAGCCCTAGCATAGCCCTAGCCTTAGTCCTATATCTATAACCCTAGCCATAGCTATATGTTTAGCCCCAGCATAGCCCTAGCCTTAGTCCTATATCTATAACCCTAGCCATAGCTCTATGTTTAGCCCCAGCATAGCCCTAGCCTTAGTCCTATATCTATAACCCTAGCCATAGCTCTATGTTTAGCCCCAGCATAGCCCTAGCCTTAGTCCTATATCTATAACCCTAGCCATAGCTCTATGTTTAGCCCTAGCATAGCCCTAGCCTTAGTCCTATATCTATAACCCTAGCCATAGCTCTATGTTTAGCCCTAGCATAGCCCTAGCCTTAGTCCTATATCTATAACCCTAGCCATAGCTCTATGTTTAGCCCTAGCATAGCCCTAGCCTTAGTCCTATATCTATAACCCTAGCCATAGCTATATGTTTAGCCCTAGCATAGCCCTAGCCTTAGTCCTATATCTATAACCCTAGCCATAGCTATATGTTTAGCCCTAGCATAGCCCTAGTCTTAGGGTAATTCTGTGTCAACTAACACACTTGGAGGCAAATATTTGCAAGTCAGATCCTATTTCTTTGTAATTTGGCACACTTGTAGGGCCTGGTGAAAAATGATTCCCCGCCAAATTTTAGAGCCCTATGTCAAAGGGTCTCCAAGATACAGTGTTCCGAAGATCTGATCCGAAGTGACATCTGGATGGCCACGGGTTCACTTACCTGATCTAACTCTGTTGTTTCTGGCTCAATTTGGCCCATTCAAACACCATTGGAAAGCTGTTTTCAAGGGCTTTCCGACAGTATCTGAATCATTGTCCTACCTAAATAAAATGGGGAAGTTAGCTTTTGGGGCAAGGTCAGGCAAGGTCATGATCTTTGACCTTATTACTTGATACCCATACCTCAAAATAAAAAAAAGGTTAATGGTTATATTGAAGTTGACATGAGGAGAGTCCTGCATCCTCACCACCAGTACCACTGGTGAAGCATACCCACAGGAGGTGCACAGACAAGCCTGAGCTAGAGTATAAACTAATGAGGTGCACACACAAGCCTGAGCTAGAGTATAAACTAATGAGGTGCACACACAAGCCTGAGCTAGAGTATAAACTAATGAGGTGCACGCACAAGCCTGAGCTAGAGTATAAACTAATGAGGTGCACACACAAGCCTGAGCTAGAGTATAAACTAATGAGGTGCACACACAAGCCTGAGCTAGAGTATAAACTAATGAGGTGCACACACAAGCCTGAGCTAGAGTATAAACTAATGAGGTGCACACACAAGCCTGAGCTAGAGTATAAACTAATGAGGTGCACACACAAGCCTGAGCTAGAGTATAAACTAATGAGGTGCACACACAAGCCTGAGCTAGAGTATAAACTAATGAGGTGCACACACAAGCCTGAGCTAGAGTATAAACTAATGAGGTGCACACACAAGCCTGAGCTAGAGTATAAACTAATGAAGTGCACAGACAAGCCTGAGCTAGAGTATAAACTAATGAGGTGCACACACAAGCCTGAGCTAGAGTATAAACTAATGAGGTGCACACACAAGCCTGAGCTAGACTATAAACTAATGAGGTGCACACACAAGCCTGAGCTAGAGTATAAACTAATGAGGTGCACACACAAGCCTGAGCTAGAGTATAAACTAATGAGGTGCACACACAAGCCTGAGCTAGAGTATAAACTAATGAGGTGCACACACAAGCCTGAGCTAGAGTATAAACTAATGAGGTGCACAGACAAGCCTGAGCTAGAGTATAAACTAATGAGGTGCACACACAAGCCTGAGCTAGACTATAAACTAATGAGGTGCACACACAAGCCTGAGCTAGAGTATAAACTAATGAGGTGCACACACAAGCCTGAGCTAGAGTATAAACTAATGAGGTGCACACACAAGCCTGAGCTAGAGTATAAACTAATGAGGTGCACACACAAGCCTGAGCTAGAGTATAAACTAATGAGGTGCACACACAAGCCTGAGCTAGAGTATAAACTAATGAGGTGCACACACAAGCCTGAGCTAGAGTATAAACTAATGAGGTGCACACACAAGCCTGAGCTAGAGTATAAACTAATGAGGTGCACACACAAGCCTGAGCTAGAGTATAAACTAATGAGGTGCACACACAAGCCTGAGCTAGAGTATAAACTAATGAGGTGCACACACAAGCCTGAGCTAGAGTATAAACTAATGAGGTGCACACACAAGCCTGAGCTAGAGTATAAACTAATGAGGTGCACACACAAGCCTGAGCTAGAGTATAAACTAATGAGGTGCACACACAAGCCTGAGCTAGAGTATAAACTAATGAGGTGCACGGACAAGCCTGAGCTAGAGTATAAACTAATGAGGTGCACACACAAGCCTGAGCTAGAGTATAAACTAATGAGGTGCACACACAAGCCTGAGCTAGAGTATAAACTAATGAGGTGCACACACAAGCCTGAGCTAGAGTATAAACTAATGAGGTGCACACACAAGCCTGAGCTAGAGTATAAACTAATGAGGTGCACACACAAGCCTGAGCTAGAGTATAAACTAATGAGGTGCACACACAAGCCTGAGCTAGAGTATAAACTAATGAGGTGCACACACAAGCCTGAGCTAGAGTATAAACTAATGAGGTGCACACACAAGCCTGAGCTAGAGTATAAACTAATGAGGTGCACACACAAGCCTGAGCTAGAGTATAAACTAATGAAGTGCACACACAAGCCTGAGCTAGAGTATAAACTAATGAGGTGCACACACAAGCCTGAGCTAGAGTATAAACTAATGAGGTGCACAGACAAGCCTGAGCTAGAGTATAAACTAATGAGGTGCACACACAAGCCTGAGCTAGAGTATAAACTAATGAGGTGCACTGAGCTAAAGTATAAACTAATGAGGTGCACACACAAGCCTGAGCTAGAGTATAAACTAATGAGGTGCACACACAAGCCTGAGCTAGAGTATAAACTAATGAGGTGCACACACAAGCCTGAGCTAGAGTATAAACTAATGAGGTGCACACACAAGCCTGAGCTAGAGTATAAACTAATGAGGTGCACACACAAGCCTGAGCTAGAGTATAAACTAATGAGGTGCACACACAAGCCTGAGCTAGAGTATAAACTAATGAGGTGCACACACAAGCCTGAGCTAGAGTATAAACTAATGAGGTGCACACACAAGCCTGAGCTAGAGTATAAACTAATGAGGTGCACACACAAGCCTGAGCTAGAGTATAAACTAATGAAGTGCACACACAAGCCTGAGCTAGAGTATAAACTAATGAAGTGCACACACAAGCCTGAGCTAGAGTATAAACTAATGAGGTGCACACACAAGCCTGAGCTAGAGTATAAACTAATGAGGTGCACACACAAGCCTGAGCTAGAGTATAAACTAATGAAGTGCACAGACAAGCCTGAGCTAGAGTATAAACTAATGAGGTGCACACACAAGCCTGAGCTAGAGTATAAACTAATGAGGTGCACACACAAGCCTGAGCTAGAGTATAAACTAATGAGGTGCACACACAAGCCTGAGCTAGAGTATAAACTAATGAGGTGCACACACAAGCCTGAGCTAGAGTATAAACTAATGAGGTGCACGGACAAGCCTGAGCTAGAGTATAAACTAATGAGGTGCACACACAAGCCTGAGCTAGAGTATAAACTAATGAGGTGCACACACAAGCCTGAGCTAGAGTATAAACTAATGAGGTGCACACACAAGCCTGAGCTAGAGTATAAACTAATGAGGTGCACACACAAGCCTGAGCTAGAGTATAAACTAATGAGGTGCACACACAAGCCTGAGCTAGAGTATAAACTAATGAGGTGCACACACAAGCCTGAGCTAGAGTATAAACTAATGAGGTGCACACACAAGCCTGAGCTAGAGTATAAACTAATGAGGTGCACACACAAGCCTGAGCTAGAGTATAAACTAATGAGGTGCACACACAAGCCTGAGCTAGAGTATAAACTAATGAGGTGCACACACAAGCCTGAGCTAGAGTATAAACTAATGAGGTGCACACACAAGCCTGAGCTAGAGTATAAACTAATGAGGTGCACAGACAAGCCTGAGCTAGAGTATAAACTAATGAGGTGCACACACAAGCCTGAGCTAGAGTATAAACTAATGAGGTGCACACACAAGCCTGAGCTAGAGTATAAACTAATGAGGTGCACACACAAGCCTGAGCTAGAGTATAAACTAATGAGGTGCACACACAAGCCTGAGCTAGAGTATAAACTAATGAGGTGCACACACAAGCCTGAGCTAGAGTATAAACTAATGAGGTGCACACACAAGCCTGAGCTAGAGTATAAACTAATGAGGTGCACACACAAGCCTGAGCTAGAGTATAAACTAATGAGGTGCACACACAAGCCTGAGCTAGAGTATAAACTAATGAGGTGCACACACAAGCCTGAGCTAGAGTATAAACTAATGAGGTGCACACACAAGCCTGAGCTAGAGTATAAACTAATGAGGTGCACACACAAGCCTGAGCTAGAGTATAAACTAATGAGGTGCACACACAAGCCTGAGCTAGAGTATAAACTAATGAGGTGCACACACAAGCCTGAGCTAGAGTATAAACTAATGAGGTGCACACACAAGCCTGAGCTAGAGTATAAACTAATGAGGTGCACACACAAGCCTGAGCTAGAGTATAAACTAATGAGGTGCACACACAAGCCTGAGCTAGAGTATAAACTAATGAGGTGCACACACAAGCCTGAGCTAGAGTATAAACTAATGAGGTGCACACACAAGCCTGAGCTAGAGTATAAACTAATGAGGTGCACACACAAGCCTGAGCTAGAGTATAAACTAATGAGGTGCACACACAAGCCTGAGCTAGAGTATAAACTAATGAGGTGCACACACAAGCCTGAGCTAGAGTATAAACTAATGAGGTGCACACACAAGCCTGAGCTAGAGTATAAACTAATGAGGTGCACACAAGCCTGAGCTAGAGTATAAACTAATGAGGTGCACACACAAGCCTGAGCTAGAGTATAAACTAATGAGGTGCACACACAAGCCTGAGCTAGAGTATAAACTAATGAGGTGCACACACAAGCCTGAGCTAGAGTATAAACTAATGAGGTGCACACACAAGCCTGAGCTAGAGTATAAACTAATGAGGTGCACACACAAGCCTGAGCTAGAGTATAAACTAATGAGGTGCACACACAAGCCTGAGCTAGAGTATAAACTAATGAGGTGCACACACAAGCCTGAGCTAGAGTATAAACTAATGAGGTGCACACACAAGCCTGAGCTAGAGTATAAACTAATGAGGTGCACACACAAGCCTGAGCTAGAGTATAAACTAATGAGGTGCACACACAAGCCTGAGCTAGAGTATAAACTAATGAGGTGCACACACAAGCCTGAGCTAGAGTATAAACTAATGAGGTGCACACACAAGCCTGAGCTAGAGTATAAACTAATGAGGTGCACACACAAGCCTGAGCTAGAGTATAAACTAATGAGGTGCACACACAAGCCTGAGCTAGAGTATAAACTAATGAGGTGCACACACAAGCCTGAGCTAGAGTATAAACTAATGAGGTGCACACACAAGCCTGAGCTAGAGTATAAACTAATGAGGTGCACACACAAGCCTGAGCTAGAGTATAAACTAATGAGGTGCACACACAAGCCTGAGCTAGAGTATAAACTAATGAGGTGCACACACAAGCCTGAGCTAGAGTATAAACTAATGAGGTGCACACACAAGCCTGAGCTAGAGTATAAACTAATGAGGTGCACACACAAGCCTGAGCTAGAGTATAAACTAATGAGGTGCACACACAAGCCTGAGCTAGAGTATAAACTAATGAGGTGCACACACAAGCCTGAGCTAGAGTATAAACTAATGAGGTGCACACACAAGCCTGAGCTAGAGTATAAACTAATGAGGTGCACACACAAGCCTGAGCTAGAGTATAAACTAATGAGGTGCACACACAAGCCTGAGCTAGAGTATAAACTAATGAGGTGCACACACAAGCCTGAGCTAGAGTATAAACTAATGAGGTGCACACACAAGCCTGAGCTAGAGTATAAACTAATGAGGTGCACACACAAGCCTGAGCTAGAGTATAAACTAATGAGGTGCACACACAAGCCTGAGCTAGAGTATAAACTAATGAGGTGCACACACAAGCCTGAGCTAGAGTATAAACTAATGAGGTGCACACACAAGCCTGAGCTAGAGTATAAACTAATGAGGTGCACACACAAGCCTGAGCTAGAGTATAAACTAATGAGGTGCACACACAAGCCTGAGCTAGAGTATAAACTAATGAGGTGCACACACAAGCCTGAGCTAGAGTATAAACTAATGAGGTGCACACACAAGCCTGAGCTAGAGTATAAACTAATGAGGTGCACACACAAGCCTGAGCTAGAGTATAAACTAATGAGGTGCACACACAAGCCTGAGCTAGAGTATAAACTAATGAGGTGCACACACAAGCCTGAGCTAGAGTATAAACTAATGAGGTGCACACACAAGCCTGAGCTAGAGTATAAACTAATGAGGTGCACACACAAGCCTGAGCTAGAGTATAAACTAATGAGGTGCACACACAAGCCTGAGCTAGAGTATAAACTAATGAGGTGCACACACAAGCCTGAGCTAGAGTATAAACTAATGAGGTGCACACACAAGCCTGAGCTAGAGTATAAACTAATGAGGTGCACACACAAGCCTGAGCTAGAGTATAAACTAATGAGGTGCACACACAAGCCTGAGCTAGAGTATAAACTAATGAGGTGCACACACAAGCCTGAGCTAGAGTATAAACTAATGAGGTGCACACACAAGCCTGAGCTAGAGTATAAACTAATGAGGTGCACACACAAGCCTGAGCTAGAGTATAAACTAATGAGGTGCACACACAAGCCTGAGCTAGAGTATAAACTAATGAGGTGCACACACAAGCCTGAGCTAGAGTATAAACTAATGAGGTGCACACACAAGCCTGAGCTAGAGTATAAACTAATGAGGTGCACACACAAGCCTGAGCTAGAGTATAAACTAATGAGGTGCACACACAAGCCTGAGCTAGAGTATAAACTAATGAGGTGCACACACAAGCCTGAGCTAGAGTATAAACTAATGAGGTGCACACACAAGCCTGAGCTAGAGTATAAACTAATGAGGTGCACACACAAGCCTGAGCTAGAGTATAAACTAATGAGGTGCACACACAAGCCTGAGCTAGAGTATAAACTAATGAGGTGCACACACAAGCCTGAGCTAGAGTATAAACTAATGAGGTGCACACACAAGCCTGAGCTAGAGTATAAACTAATGAGGTGCACACACAAGCCTGAGCTAGAGTATAAACTAATGAGGTGCACACACAAGCCTGAGCTAGAGTATAAACTAATGAGGTGCACACACAAGCCTGAGCTAGAGTATAAACTAATGAGGTGCACACACAAGCCTGAGCTAGAGTATAAACTAATGAGGTGCACACACAAGCCTGAGCTAGAGTATAAACTAATGAGGTGCACACACAAGCCTGAGCTAGAGTATAAACTAATGAGGTGCACACACAAGCCTGAGCTAGAGTATAAACTAATGAGGTGCACACACAAGCCTGAGCTAGAGTATAAACTAATGAGGTGCACACACAAGCCTGAGCTAGAGTATAAACTAATGAGGTGCACACACAAGCCTGAGCTAGAGTATAAACTAATGAGGTGCACACACAAGCCTGAGCTAGAGTATAAACTAATGAGGTGCACACACAAGCCTGAGCTAGAGTATAAACTAATGAGGTGCACACACAAGCCTGAGCTAGAGTATAAACTAATGAGGTGCACACACAAGCCTGAGCTAGAGTATAAACTAATGAGGTGCACACACAAGCCTGAGCTAGAGTATAAACTAATGAGGTGCACACACAAGCCTGAGCTAGAGTATAAACTAATGAGGTGCACACACAAGCCTGAGCTAGAGTATAAACTAATGAGGTGCACACACAAGCCTGAGCTAGAGTATAAACTAATGAGGTGCACACACAAGCCTGAGCTAGAGTATAAACTAATGAGGTGCACACACAAGCCTGAGCTAGAGTATAAACTAATGAGGTGCACACACAAGCCTGAGCTAGAGTATAAACTAATGAGGTGCACACACAAGCCTGAGCTAGAGTATAAACTAATGAGGTGCACACACAAGCCTGAGCTAGAGTATAAACTAATGAGGTGCACACACAAGCCTGAGCTAGAGTATAAACTAATGAGGTGCACACACAAGCCTGAGCTAGAGTATAAACTAATGAGGTGCACACACAAGCCTGAGCTAGAGTATAAACTAATGAGGTGCACACACAAGCCTGAGCTAGAGTATAAACTAATGAGGTGCACACACAAGCCTGAGCTAGAGTATAAACTAATGAGGTGCACACACAAGCCTGAGCTAGAGTATAAACTAATGAGGTGCACACACAAGCCTGAGCTAGAGTATAAACTAATGAGGTGCACACACAAGCCTGAGCTAGAGTATAAACTAATGAGGTGCACACACAAGCCTGAGCTAGAGTATAAACTAATGAGGTGCACACACAAGCCTGAGCTAGAGTATAAACTAATGAAGTGCACAGACAAGCCTGAGCTAGAGTATAAACTAATGAGGTGCACACACAAGCCTGAGCTAGAGTATAAACTAATGAGGTGCACACACAAGCCTGAGCTAGAGTATAAACTAATGAGGTGCACACACAAGCCTGAGCTAGAGTATAAACTAATGAGGTGCACACACAAGCCTGAGCTAGAGTATAAACTAATGAAGTGCACAGACAAGCCTGAGCTAGAGTATAAACTAATGAGGTGCACACACAAGCCTGAGCTAGAGTATAAACTAATGAGGTGCACACACAAGCCTGAGCTAGAGTATAAACTAATGAGGTGCACACACAAGCCTGAGCTAGAGTATAAACTAATGAAGTGCACACACAAGCCTGAGCTAGAGTATAAACTAATGAGGTGCACAGACAAGCCTGAGCTAGAGTATAAACTAATGAGGTGCACACACAAGCCTGAGCTAGAGTATAAACTAATGAGGTGCACACACAAGCCTGAGCTAGAGTATAAACTAATGAGGTGCACACACAAGCCTGAGCTAGAGTATAAACTAATGAGGTGCACACACAAGCCTGAGCTAGAGTATAAACTAATGAGGTGCACACACAAGCCTGAGCTAGAGTATAAACTAATGAGGTGCACACACAAGCCTGAGCTAGAGTATAAACTAATGAGGTGCACACACAAGCCTGAGCTAGAGTATAAACTAATGAGGTGCACACACAAGCCTGAGCTAGAGTATAAACTAATGAGGTGCACACACAAGCCTGAGCTAGAGTATAAACTAATGAGGTGCACACACAAGCCTGAGCTAGAGTATAAACTAATGAGGTGCACACACAATCCTGAGCTAGAGTATAAACTAATGAGGTGCACACACAAGCCTGAGCTAGAGTATAAACTAATGAGGTGCACAGACAAGCCTGAGCTAGAGTATAAACTAATGAGGTGCACACACAAGCCTGAGCTAGAGTATAAACTAATGAGGTGCACACACAAGCCTGAGCTAGAGTATAAACTAATGAGGTGCACACACAAGCCTGAGCTAGAGTATAAACTAATGAGGTGCACACACAAGCCTGAGCTAGAGTATAAACTAATGAGGTGCACACACAATCCTGAGCTAGAGTATAAACTAATGAGGTGCACAGACAAGCCTGAGCCCATCCAAGATGTAAAAATATCATTGCAATATATCTTATAGCGGAAATGTTGAGGAGAATTACTATTTGACTAGCTAGGGTTCAAAGATCATAACCCCCATATAAAACAAATCACATGTGCATTATTATTCTCAAGTTGCACTTCTAAAGTGCAGAACTTTGAAGTTCAAAATTTAATATTTCAAAATTTGAATTTGAAAACCTCATTGCTTTCTTTCTCGTCCCTTCGATTACAGGCATACCTGGCCAATCGTCTCCGGTGCTCCTTGGCTACAACCCGTGGAGCCGCAAGGTGGTGGTGGCCTCCGGAGATACCGTGGGAGGGAGGCGTGTGTACAAGGATACTCTCCTGCTGGCCACCATCCTCCAGAGACCAGCTGTGCTCAAGAGCATGGAGGTCACGCTAGAGCTGCCCGGTGCCCAGGTGAGTGTGAGGGCCAGCAATGTAGGCTAGGGCTAGGGCTAGAGCTGCCAGGTGAGTGTGAGGGCCAGCAATGTAGGCTAGGGCTAGCAGTGTAATTTGAATATGCAGTGTGGCAGGTGCAAAATAGTGCTAATTAGCTCGTGTTTAATAGGGGGGCAACAAAATTATAACCTCCCTCAATTATACATGAGACGGAGACACTAGCAATCATGGTTCTGTGTGGGGCTGGTGGACTAAGTCTGGTAAAGGTTCACTGCGCAGACACTAACTATGCATGGCTGTGTGTGTGGCTGGTGGATAACAAAGCATGGTAAAGGATCATCGACCACAATAAGGTCAAGTTGTGCTCCACCAACATGGTTTGGACAACCTCCGCTCTAGCAGAGATATCTTTGCCAGTAATTCAAGTCTTGGACACACTCATGGTGTGTCTTGATGTCTCTATGTGCAACTCTTTGAATTCTATGCCCTGATAATTGAAAATGGTGGCATGTAAATAGTTGTCGACATTCTGCAGTGACGTTGCATTTCACATGCATGGGCGTTTAGGTGCCCACTTTCCAGAGGTCGCACTGTTGGTGTCGAACCTAGGAAGAAAGGGAGGACACAGGACAGGGTTTTCGGGTAGGAGGGTCTGCGAGAGGCCAAGGTTGACGGAAGAAGTTCAGTGGATGCCAGGTGAAGAGGACAAAAAGTGTTAATCTCAACAGTGACATTTATGAGCAATGGATAGCCTTTGAAGATCAGAACCACTTCTCCACTGGCAGCCATCTTGCTGATCTTCTATCCTTCTGAAGAGGTCGACTTGCAGATTCCACGTGAGGAAGTTGGATTTTGTGTGGAAGCTGCACAGATTTTTAGTCTGTTGATCCCACCAGAGCTCCTAAACAGTACCCTCTTCTGTGACTGGCTTGAGGAGAATGTCTCCCTAATCCTGAGTCTGTTTAAAGATTAGCTTGGTCTGCCGAAGTAACTCTTCCCTTGCTCTATTCCTGCATTTATTGTCGTTGCAGTTTTGTTGGTGTTGTCATGCTGCATGCATGTGCCTTACATGCCTCATGCATGTGCCTTACCTCCGCCAGTAGGAATGCCCCTCCAGCTGTAACTCATAGCTCAGTCTCCATGGAACCGCACCTCCTGCTCTTTTTTATAACTGGCTAGCCAGGCTCGGAGACTACAGCTAATGCTCGACCGGATTACTGATATTGTCGTTGAAGTAGTAGTTATTTCTTTGTTTGTCGTTGTGCATAGACAAGCTACAGTTTTGCTGAATCGGTTCCTCTCCAGAGGAAAAAAGTAGGAAGAGAGAAAAGAGCCGAGTTGAACTAGGTCGACGACAAAACTTACGGCGAGGAAGAAACCCATCCTTCCTTCCTAAAGGTGAAAGGATTCCGAGTGTTTCCCGGTAGGCCTAGCTAGGAGCATGTGCAGCCTTCCTTGGCAAGAAAAGCTCCCAGAAACATGAGGATCGGCCCGAAGTATTTATAGACAGCGACCATCATTGTCAGCCTTCCCCCCCCCCCCCTTTTTTCCCCCCAAAAAATATTTGTCACACTGGAACTTGCGTAATAGTAATCGCCCTGCCGATAGTAATGGCAGGTAGATTTAATCAGTAACACAGTTCCAATTAGAGAAGACACAATGCACACAAAAACTATACCATACATAATATATATATTAGCAGGGTTTCATTTAGAAAATTGTCCAAGGGGGGGCAACTGGAGGAATCTGGATATTAAGGGGGGGGGGGGGGGCATGATGGTTAAAGATGTGACAAAGTTTCTAATGAATTTTAATAATACAATTTCTACAATTTCCAAGGGTGGGAACCCTGATTAGCATAAAAGGACTTGTTATTTTGGTTGCACGATCTGGTGCTGGTGAGGAGAGGTATCTGGACAAAAGCATCCTACAAAACCATCCATTTTAATGGTCTCATGGATGGTCTGTAGGATGCTTTTGTGTGTGGTTGATAGTAGGGTAACAGGTAACACCAAATATGCCAGCCCTGATTCATTGACTCCGAGCAATGGCAAGCAGATTGTGCTGGGACAGATGAGGTCTATCTTGTCAGGCATAGGTAGCAGTATCACACTTCCCACAGCACACAAGTGTCCATTGCTCTGCAGTTCATGCAAACACCAAGGAGGGACTCCCTGGCCAGGTGGGGGATCTGTCTCGGGCTCCTCGGATGAAGGGAGTGGCTTTCCTAGTGCAACTCCCCCCCATATTGTTCCCTCTGGGTCCACAGTGTCTGTAGCTCTGCTAGTGAAGCCCCCTACAAGGTAATTAAAAGTTTTGCATCATAATACTTCACCATCAACTTGATTCTCACTTCCAGTTCTTGCACCAGTTCTTGTACATGCTGGACAAGATTAGGATGGTTGGGCCGGGTGTCTGTGCTGAGGATGTATCCACCACCATGGCTGTGCTGAGGATGCATCCACCACCATGGCTGTGCTGAGGATGCATCCACCACCATGGCTGTGCTGAGGATGCATCCACCACCATGGCTGTGCTGAGGATGCATCCACCACCATGGCTGTGCTGAGGATGCATCCACCACCATGGCTGTGCTGAGGATGCATCCACCACCATGGCTGTGCTGAGGATGCATCCACCACCATGGCTGTGCTGAGGATGCATCCACCACCATGGCTGTGCTGAGGATTCATCCACCACCATGGCTGTGCTGAGGATGCATCCACCACCATGGCTGTGCTGAGGATGCATCCACCACCATGGCTGTGCTGAGGATGCATCCACCACCATGGCTGTGCTGAGGATGCATCCACCACCATGGCTGTGCCGAGGATGCACCCACCACCATGGCTGTGCTGAGGATGCATCCACCACCATGGCTGTGCCGAGGATGCACCCACCACCATGGCTGTGCTGAGGATGCATCCACCACCATGGCTGTGCTGAGGATGCATCCACCACCATGGCTGTGCTGAGGATTCATCCACCACCATGGCTGTGCTGATGCATCCATCACCATGGTTATGCTGAGGATGTATCTTTACAATGACACTTGCCTCTACACTTCTGCATGTCTGAGTCAGCACACACTTCAGTAGTGATGCATGCACCAGTATACTCCACCTCAAGCTAGCCATACTTAATTAAGTACACTAGACCTTCACAAGTTGTAAGTGGTCATTGATTAGCCACCTCACCAATTAGAGTGGTTTTGTTGCTAGGCTACTAAGTGTCCCATGATCTATGATGCAGCTTATATGGAGTGGGTGTGAATCATGATGGGGGTATTGTTCACTACATGTCACGAAGCTGTCGTGTCGGGTTCAGGTCACATCATGTAACCTCGAGCAGTTCACAATATCGACTTCTTTGCCGCTTTGAACTATTGAAATTGAACTATCATCCCAAGTTAAAACTCCACCCATTAATTAACGAACCTTCGATCTCTAAGTGACTTGTGGGAACTGCCAAATTCTAGGGAAGTTCCTCATTGCCCCATCAACATTTCCTCTTCCTTTTAAGGAGAAACATTTTTGGGCAGTAGTAACTAATAAAGCAAGCACACCAGTATGTGTCGATCACCGTGTCCTGACTGAAACTAGAATAAGCAAATAAAGCACACCAGTATGTGTCGATCGCTGTGTCCTGACTGAAAACTAGAATAGAAATTGTTGTCTGTTCCAGTGAAGTGACTTTATGTTCACACTATCCTGATGAGTTGTTACTACCCAGTCCCACCATGCTGGTTTAGATGCTGCAGCTCAAGTGATGAGTTGTTACTAACACCAGTCCCACCATGCTGGTTTAGATGCTGCAGCTCAAGTGATGAGTTGTTACTAACACCAGTCCCACCATGCTGGTTTAGATGCTGCAGCTCAAGTGATGAGTTGTTACTAACACCAGTCACTAACACCAGTGCCACCATGCTGGTTTAGATGGTGCAGCTCAAGTGATGAGTTGTTACTAACACCAGTGCCACCATGCTGGTTTAGGTGCTGCAGCTCAAGTGATGAGTTGTTACTAACACCAGTCCCACCATGCTGGTTTAGGTGCTGCAGCTCAAGTGATGAGTTGTTACTACACCCACCAGTCCCACCATGCTGGTTTAGATGCTGCAGCTCAAGTGATGAGTTGTTACTAACACCAGTCCCACCATGCTGGTTTAGATGCTGCAGCTCAAGGGGTGAGTTGTTACTACATCAGTCCCACCATGCTGGTTTAGATGCTGCAGCTCAAGTGATGAGTTGTTACTAACACCAGTCCCACCATGCTGGTTTAGATGCTGCAGCTCAAGTGATGAGTTGTTACTAACACCAGTCCCACCATGCTGGTTTAGGTGCTGCAGCTCAAGTGATGAGTTGTTACTAACACCAGTCCCACCATGCTGGTTTAGGTGCTGCAGCTCAAGTGATGAGTTGTTACTACACCCACCAGTCCCACCATGCTGGTTTAGATGCTGCAGCTCAAGTGATGAGTTGTTACTAACACCAGTCCCACCATGCTGGTTTAGATGCTGCAGCTCAAGGGGTGAGTTGTTACTACATCAGTCCCACCATGCTGGTTTAGATGCTGCAGCTCAAGTGATGAGTTGTTACTAACACCAGTCCCACCATGCTGGTTTAGATGCTGCAGCTCAAGGGGTGAGTTGTTACTAACACCAGTCCCACCATGCTGGTTTAGATGCTGCAGCTCAAGTGATGAGTTGTTACTAACACCAGTGCCACCATGCTGGTTTAGATGCTGCAGCTCAAGTGATGAGTTGTTACTAACACCAGTCCCACCATGCTGGTTTAGATGCTGCAGCTCAAGTGATGAGTTGTTACTAACACCAGTCCCACCATGCTGGTTTAGATGCTGCAGCTCAAGTGATGAGTTGTTACTAACGCCAGTGCCACCATTGCTGGTTTAGATGCTGCAGCTCAAGTGATGAGTTGTTACTAACACCAGTGCCACCATGCTGGTTTAGATGGTGCAGCTCAAGTGATGAGTTGTTACTAACACCAGTCCCACCATGCTGGTTTAGATGCTGCAGCTCAAGTGATGAGTTGTTACTAACACCAGTGCCACCATGCTGGTTTAGATGCTGCAGCTCAAGTGATGAGTTGTTACTAACACCAGTCCCACCATGCTGGTTTAGATGCTGCAGCTCAAGTGATGAGTTGTTACTACACAGTCCCACCATGCTGGTTTAGATGCTGCAGCTCAAGTGATGAGTTGTTACTACATCAGTCCCACCATGCTGGTTTAGATGGTGCAGCTCAAGTGATGAGTTGTTACTAACACCAGTCCCACCATGCTGGTTTAGATGCTGCAGCTCAAGTGATGAGTTGTTACTCCACCAGTCCCACCATGCTGGTTTAGATGCTGCAGCTCAAGTGATGAGTTGTTACTAACACCAGTCCCACCATGCTGGTTTAGATGGTGCAGCTCAAGTGATGAGTTGTTACTAACACCAGTCCCACCATGCTGGTTTAGATGCTGCAGCTCAAGTGATGAGTTGTTACTAACACCAGTGCCACCATGCTGGTTTAGATGCTGCAGCTCAAGTGATGAGTTGTTACTAACACCAGTCCCACCATGCTGGTTTAGATGCTGCAGCTCAAGTGATGAGTTGTTACTAACACCAGTGCCACCATGCTGGTTTAGATGCTGCAGCTCAAGTGATGAGTTGTTACTAACACCAGTCCCACCATGCTGGTTTAGGTGCTGCAGCTCAAGTGATGAGTTGTTACTACACCCACCAGTCCCACCATGCTGGTTTAGATGCTGCAGCTCAAGTGATGAGTTGTTACTAACACCAGTCCCACCATGCTGGTTTAGATGCTGCAGCTCAAGTGATGAGCTAGAATCTGACCGTGAAGTCCAATTTCTGGCCACCAAAGTTCCTTCCAGACGTGTCGTAAGCTGTGGCCAACGCCATCTCTTGGACCTGTCTCTCTTTCATGGGAGAGGGGTGTGGATTTTGTAAAATCTGCAAATATGCTGCTCAAGACTAGTCTTGTGGGATGTGTGCAGCTGCAGCTAGCAGTAAGCAAGGGGGAACGTGGTGCGTGTTCTTTATAAATAACTAATGCAAATAGGAACCACACTATAACTATACTATATACAAAAGCTCCAAGGTATGACATGTGGCCATGTCAAGTGCATTCTGGAGTGCCCGGCGGCCATTTTGGTCCCACAACTTCAACACAAAACTGTTTGTATTGAAGAAGAATTTGATGGAGGTTGTCTTGACAACAGCTTCACGCTTGGATTGCTGGGTGTGGATCCAGCCACTTGGAGATCGTTGCAGAGATGTTATCTGAGTGAATTGCGACAGTTTCTCTCCTCTCTGTGTCTGTGTGGGTCTCTCCTCTCTGTGTCTGTGTGGGTCTCTCCTCTCTGTGTCTGTGTGGGTCTCTCCTCTCTGTGTCTGTGTGGGTCTCTCCTCTCTGTGTCTGTGTGGGTCTCTCCTCTCTGTGTCTGTGTGGGTCTCTCCTCTCTGTGTCTGTGTGGGTCTCTCCTCTCTGTGTCTGTGTGGGTCTCTCCTCTCTGTGTCTGTGTGGGTCTCTCCTCTCTGTGTCTGTGTGGGTCTCTCCTCTCTGTGTCTGTGTGGGTCTCTCCTCTCTGTGTCTGTGTGGGTCTCTCCTCTCTGTGTCTGTGTGGGTCTCTCCTCTCTGTGTCTGTGTGGGTCTCTCCTCTCTGTGTCTGTGTGGGTCTCTCCTCTCTGTGTCTGTGTGGGTCTCTCCTCTCTGTGTCTGTGTGGGTCTCTCCTCTCTGTGTCTGTGTGGGTCTCTCCTCTCTGTGTCTGTGTGGGTCTCTCCTCTCTGTGTCTGTGTGGGTCTCTCCTCTCTGTGTCTGTGTGGGTCTCTCCTCTCTGTGTCTGTGTGGGTCTCTCCTCTCTGTGTCTGTGTGGGTCTCTCCTCTCTGTGTCTGTGTGGGTCTCTCCTCTCTGTGTCTGTGTGGGTCTCTCCTCTCTGTGTCTGTGTGGGTCTCTCCTCTCTGTGTCTGTGTGGGTCTCTCCTCCTCTCTGTGTCTGTGTGGGTCTCTCCTCTCTGTGTCTGTGTGGGTCTCTCCTCTCTGTGTCTGTGTGGGTTTGAGGGTACAATTCAATTCCTCCTTGCTGTTAATTGGTCACCAAAGTGAATGTTTTCCATGCACTTCACACACACACACACACACTCACACACACTCACACACACACACACTCACACACTCTCACACACACACACACACACACACACTCACACACACACTCACACACTCACACACACACACACACACACACACATAATATATATATATATATAATATACTTGCAAGCCTGTATGGTTGCCACACAGACACAATGCTGTAGGAATGCTATGAATATGTTTGAGTTATGTGTGTGTGAATGTATGTGTGGTTGGGTGGTTGTATGTGTGTGTGTGTGTGTGCTAGTGTATATGTGTGTTGTGATTGTGTCTGGTGTGTGCGGATGGTGTTGACATATATTGTTTGTGATTGTGAATGGTGTGTGTGGTGTGGTGTGTGTCAGGTGCCATCGCTGGTGAAGGAGCTAACGAGGTACACCCCACGCCCTTCCCAGGAAGCTGTGGCATGCAAGGAAAACATTCTACACCAACTCACCAGCTGCAAGCCTCCCTTCAGCACCAAGGTTGGTTGGTTGGTTGGTTGTTTAGCATTGCTGTGGAGTGAGTGCATGTTCTAGCCAATAACTCCTGCCATCAGTGAGATGATGCAGGATTTTGGGGTTCAAGTGCTGGAGCAAAAGTTAAGAGTCCATTGCCTCCTGTCTCCTCAGTAGGCTCGTAGGCCACTGGTCCTTGTTAGTGGAGGTGTGTGCACTTCTGCTTCCCACTAACTTACCAGGATTATCTTTGGATGTCCCAGGTTGTTGCCAACTCAATATTAGCCCTACTTCCCTTGAACATCCCCTCTAGCAACCACCACCCTAGCCCTACAACCACTGCACCCAGAGAGCTCTAGCAACCACCACCCTAGCCCTACAACCACTGCACCCAGAGAGCTCTAGCAACCACCACCCTAGCCCTACAACCACTGCACCCAGAGAGCTCTAGCAACCACCACCCTAGCCCTACAACTACTGCACCCAGAGAGCTCTAGCAACCACCAACCTAGCCCTACAACCACTGCACCCAGAGAGCTCTAGCAACCACCACCCTAGCCCTACAACCACTGCACCCAGAGAGCTCTAGCAACCACCACCCTAGCCCTACAACTACTGCACCCAGAGAGCTCTAGCAACCACCACCCTAGCACTACAACCACTGCACCCAGAGAGCTCTAGCAACCACCACCCTAGCCCTACAACCACTGCACCCAGAGAGCTCTAGCAACCACCACCCTAGCACTACAACCACTGCACCCAGAGAGCCCTAGCAACCACCACCCTAGCCCTACAACCACTGCACCCAGAGAGCTCTAGCAATCACCACCCTAGCCCTACAACCACTGCACCCAGAGAGCTCTAGCAATCACCACCCTAGCCCTACAACTACTGCACCCAGAGAGCTCTAGCAACCACCACCCTAGCCCTACAACCACTGCACCCAGAGAGCTCTAGCAACCACCACCCTAGCCCTACAACCACTGCACCCAGAGAGCTCTAGCAACCACCACCCTAGCCCTACAACTACTGCACCCAGAGAGCTCTAGCAACAACCACCCTAGCCCTACAACCACTGCACTCAGAGAGCTCTAGCAACCACCACCCTAGCCCTACAACCACTGCACCCAGAGAGCTCTAGCAATCACCACCCTAGCCCTACAACCACTGCACCCAGAGAGCTCTAGCAACCACCAACCTAGCCCTACAACTACTGCTAAGTTTGACAGGTTATCATCAGCATAACTCCTTAGTGAAGGACCCCAATTAATGCTCTTACCTATTGAGCACATTTCCTGGTAGTCCATAGATGTGTGACATGCATGCCACTCAGCCACAGCCGGTCACTCCCTGCAGAGCTTCTGGGACTAATCAAGGAGTTAGGAACCGCATTAATATTGTTTATCTTTCCCCTCCTCTCCCACTCCCCTCCCCCTCAACCCCCTCCCCCCCACTCCCCTCCCCCTCAACCCCTTCCCCCCCCACTCCCCTCCCCTCAACCCCTCCTCCCACACTCCCCTCCCCCTCAACCCCTCCTCCCCCACTCCCCTCCCCTCCTCCCCCACTCCCCTCCCCCTCAACCCCTCTTCCCCCACTCCCCTCCCCTCAACCCCTCCTCCCCCACTCCCCTCCCCCTCAACCCATCCTCCCCCACTCCCTCCTTCCCCGCTTCCCTCCACCCCCCCCCCCCCCCCAGTCCACTTCATTTCCCCCCTACTCCACTCCTTCCTCTCCTTAATTAATTAATATCCATGGTGTTCAGTTGAAGCAACTCTTAATTGTCTGAAATGGACAGTCCAAAGCACTTGTTCTATATGTATAAATAGATTTTCTATATAAACCAATGTTCTATATGAATAAATGTTTTATATAAATCGAATTTCTATGAATGTGTTTTCTGTGCATTGGCAATTGCTCCGTCTAATATGTTGTGGTGAGTAATGGTGCTCTTTCTCTTGTGTAGAACTTGACATGTACGTTCACTGAAAATATCAACATGCTCTACGAGATCTTCAGCGACATGCTGACCAAGTTAAAGAGTTCTGTGTCCATCCAACCTGGTAAAGGGTCGACATCACTGCCGTCCCTCCCCCTGATAGCCGGGTTTGTGTTTCGTCTCCACCTGCTCCACCCCGATCACCACGGCAAGGTGCTGAAGGTGGAGAAGGGGGAGGTTCTCCTCACCATGGCTGATGGCAAGGCCATGAATATTGAGGCCCTGCGCAAACTTAGCTTGGCAGACTGGCCACACTGCCTTTACCAGTGAGTGAGGTGGTGTGTGTGTGTGTGTGAGGGAGGGGGGTGGAGAAAGTAGGGCTAATCCCGACGTGCTTAAAAATGGTGGCATTTGGTAAAATGTTGGGGGGTGGGTGCTCCTCTAGAATTTCATATTCCCCTTGATTTTTCATTTATTTTAAAAATTTTGAATTTCACACAAATAAGTGACATTGGGAATAGACAAAACGTGTTGTTGAGTTTGTGAAGATCAACATGTCGTCTCATGGGGATGGCTGTTGAATCTCCAGGCCAGTTGGCTGGTGGTAGCCTTGAGAGCATTATAGTCATGCATGCATGCAACCATCCAGGCCAGTGTGGGTACAGTCAGCACATCTTCTAATAATAGTCCATGATTCCTGAAGTCTACTCAATATTCCATAGGGGGAGGGGGTTCGAGGGGCCCTCTTGAAGCCCTGGGATAGCTGTGCAGGGGTGTGTGTTCAGGGAGGCAAGATTGATCACGTGCTAATTATTAATGAAGGTGTTAAGGGGGGACGAAACCATTTTAGTAGTTAAGGGGGGGGACCACCCCAAGACTGGCTAAAAACGTTGTTGACTTTTGACTGCCCATAACTTTTTTAAATAATTGTTTTGTGTAGATAATTTTATGCTCAAATTGTTGCTTGTTCTATGTGCTTTCCAATGATATATAAAATATCTCGAGAGGCATCTTCTGACAAAACATGCCTCTAGAGATATTTTATATATCATTGGAAAGCACATAGAACAAGCAACAATTTGAGCATAAAATTATCTACACAAAACAATTATAAAAAAAGTTATGGGCAGTCAAAAGTCAACAACGTTTTTAGCCAGTCTTGGGGTGGTCCCCCCCCTTAAGTGTTAAAAAACCTTGTGGTTACCACTTTATAGCTCCATAGATTCTGCACACTTCATGGGTATGGACTTGATGTATAGCTCAAAAGATAGTTCTCTCTGTGTGCTCTCTTAGATACTAAAACATTTTTCATAGCTATATGCAACGAATGGTTTTATTAGGCACTAAAACTTGAGTACGTGGTCGAGCGTGCCGGATGGAGAAAGAATTTTAACGAAATTCATTCTCCAACTGGGCGCTTGACCACATACTTAATGGACTTGAGCAAATATGTAGTGATCGAGTCTAGGGAGTTGATATTTAGAATCCAAAGTGAATATTAATAATGATAGGTGTGGTTAAAGACAATAAGAGCATGGGGTTGTTTCTAATCCGGTTGTTTCTAATCCAAGAATATTTACCTTGCAGATTTTATGTTTTGCTAAAATTCGAAGGTTTCCTTATATGGTTTCCTTATGTGGTTTCCTTATATGGTTTCCTTATATGGTTTATGGTTTCCTTATATGGTTTACTTGTATATGGTTAGTGCTAGATGCCTTCCTTCTCTGCATACTCTTGTCATTGTCCACCCGCAGGTGGGCTATCCCCCAGTGCATGGCTGACGCTGGATTCTATCACCTGGTAAGTCCATTATATGACCATGCCGAAGTATGAATGTGGTTGCTAGCCAGTCACTCGCTGCAAGGAATGCATGCTTTACATTGTGATACCCACCAGTTTTGGTACCAGCAGTTTGGTACCAATCGACTTGGTACGATCATTTTGGTATAATTAGTTGGTACCAGTCAGTTGGGTCAGATTTGTGATTGCTATGATTGGCATATCATAGAAGCTGAAATTTTTGAGGGAGTTGTGATATTCGGTTTTCATGAGATCTTAAAACTAGACTTTCTGGTTGCTATTGGGGGGGGGGGGGGGGGGGGGTCGTCCTCGAAACAGCCCTAGCTCTTCTTGTGTGCGTGCCGCAGGAAAAGTCTTCTCAGAATTGGAGCGTGAACAAGTTCAGCGTTGGAGGATTCTCGTCTCTTATAACTCCTTAGGGTCACTCTAGATATTGGATAGCTGTAGATCCTCACTTGACATTTGACTCACTTTTCAAGACTAGGGGATAACAAAGGGCTGGCGACTAGTATGGCTCAAAGTTCTGTGTCCGTTTGAACATGCTCAGAATATAGTAAATTTCATGCAAGCAATGAGGGATGTGCAAGCAACGAAGGATGTGCGTGTATACCCCTCGAAAACCCAGCGTTGCCGATAGGAAATTGCACAATAAATATTAATTTGATAAGACAAAACTACTCCACTGGACTGACTTGTCAAAAATAGCTATTCTTGATGAAGGCTAGAGCATCTCGTCTAATTATTCCTGATGAAGGCTAGAGCATCTATTCTTGATGAAGGCTGGAACATCTAGTCTAATTATTCCTAATGAAGGCTAGAGCATCCAAGACAATTGGACCCATGTAGACCACACCCAGTTAGATGACCTTTTACCATTTAAAATCATATACAGCAATCGTTAAGAAGTCTAATATTGGTGCACATGGTTTTATGGTTGCCCATTCAGATGACGCTGGTCATCGAGAATGTTGCTTGGAGAGATGAGAGTTCATTGAGGGATTAAAAAGCAGTGAATGTAATTGTTGAGGTACAGGGTTTTTGAATGGTAAAGGGTCATCTTAACTGTTGGGGTATAAATGGCTTTTGGGTTTTTAATTTAAAAAATTGTTCCAAGTTGTTGTTGTTGTTGTTGTTGTTGTTGTTGTTGTTGTTGTTTGTACAAGTAAAGGATAACAGCTAGTTCAGTACGCTGTAGACACACGCACACACACACAAACACACACACACAAACACACGGCATGTGTTAAACTGTGTATTACGATGCCATTTCAGTTCCAAAATATCTCCGTCGTTCTGAACCATTGCATACCCTGCATGCTAGGAGACATCCTCTGAAGCTCCAGCATGCCAGTGATGTGTCCTGGCATGCCAGTGATGTCCTAGAATATCAGGTACACTCCTGGGTGTGCCAGTGGTGTCCTAGAATATCAGGGACACTCCTGGGGATGCCAGTGGTGTCCTAGAATATCAGGGATACTCCTGGGGGTGCCAGTGGTGTCCTAGAATATCAGGGACACTCCTGGGGGTGCCAGAGGTGTCCTAGAATATCAGGGGCGCTCCTGGGGGTGCCAGTGGTGTCCTAGAATATCAGGGACACTCCTGGGGGTGCCAGTGGTGTCCTAGAATATCAGGGGCAATCCTGGGGGTGCCAGTGGTGTCCTAGAATATCAGGGATACTCCTGGGGGTGCCAGTGGTGTCCTAGAATATCAGGGACACTCCTGGGGGTGCCAGTGGTGTCCTAGAATATCAGGGATACTCCTGGGGGTGCCAGTGGTGTCCTAGAATATCAGGGACTGTCCTGGGGGTGCCAGTGGTGTCCTAGAATATCAGGGACACTCCTGGGGGTGCCAGTGGTGTCCTAGAATATCAGGGACACTCCTGTGGGTGCCAGTAGTGTCCTAGAATATCAGGGACTGTCCTGGGGGTGCCTGTGGGTTTCTAGAATATCAGGACTCTCCTAAGGGACTGTTCTGGGAGATTCCAATTCTGGTTCTAGCTGTGGCCTCATTCACAGCCCATGCATGCAATGAGTGCTCCAGGCAGTCTGACCTCATGCACAGCCCATGCATGCAATGAGTGCTCCAGGCAGTCTGACCTCATTCACAGCCCATGCATGCAATGAGTGCTCCAGGCAGTCTGGCCTCATACATGGCCCATGCATGCAATGAGTGCTCCAGGCAGTCTGACCTCATGCACAGCCCATGCATGCAATGAGTGCTCCAGGCAGTCTGACCTCATGCACAGCCCATGCATGCAATGAGTGCTCCAGGCAGTCTGGCCTCATACATGGCCCATGCATGCAATGAGTGCTCCAGGCAGTCTGACCTCATGCACAGCCCATGCATGCAATGAGTGCTCCAGGCAGTCTGACCTCATGCACAGCCCATGCATGCAATAAGTGCTCCAGGCAGTCTGACCTCATGCACAGCCCATGCATGCAATGAGTGCTCCAGGCAGTCTGGCCTCATACATGGCCCATGCATGCAATGAGTGCTCCAGGCAGTCTGACCTCATGCACAGCCCATGCATGCAATGAGTGCTCCAGGCAGTCTGGCCTCATACATGGCCCATGCATGCAATGAGTGCTCCAGGCAGTCTGACCTCATGCACAGCCCATGCATGCAATGAGTGCTCCAGGCAGTCTGGCCTCATACATGGCCCATGCATGCAATGAGTGCTCCAGGCAGTCTGACCTCATGCACAGCCCATGCATGCAATGAGTGCTCCAGGCAGTCTGGCCTCATGCACAGCCCATGCATGCAATGAGTGCTCCAGGCAGTCTGACCTCATACATGGCCCATGCATGCAATGAGTGCTCCAGGCAGTCTGGCCTCATACATGGCCCATGCATGCATGAGTGCCAGGCAGTCTGACCTCATGCACAGCCCATGCATGCAATGAGTGCTCCAGGCAGTCTGGCCTCATACATGGCCCATGCATGCAATGAGTGCTCCAGGCAGTCTGACCTCATACATGGCCCATGCATGCAATGAGTGCTCCAGGCAGTCTGGCCTCATACATGGCCCATGCATGCAATGAGTGCTCCAGGCAGTCTGGCCTCATACACAGCCCATGCATGCAATGAGTGCTCCAGGCAGTCTGCGGCAGTCAGTGCCAGAGATCCCATGTGTGAAATACTTCAAAGAGAGTGGTAGAGAGAGAGCATATCCTAATACACGAGACATGCCCCAAGAGAAGGTCAGGTTTGTGTATCCATAGAGATTGCATGATCTGGTGGCCACATCTGAACCTTGCACTCCCTGCATGTTTGCACTGCTGATGCCCACTTCTTCCCCAGCTTTTGATTTGTGTGTGTGTGCGTGTGTGTGTGTGTGTGTGTGCATGTTGTGTGTGTTTGGTGTGCAGGCCAACCAGGGGACTGTGAACGCAGCTAATGGGGACAGAGTGACCTGCTTTGCTTGTCGTGTCTACCTCTACAGTTGGGAGCCGTCGGACGAACCTTGGTAAGGTGCTAGTCATGCTGCAGAGGGAGGGAGGGGAGAGAGAGAGTTCCCCCCCACACATGACCTTGTCTGAGTTGAGGTTGGTTCAGTATACGACTCTCACCGAGCGTATCGTCATATCACATCATTGTTTACAACTAACATGATGGAAGCAATCTTGAATTTTGACCTCTCCATCTCAACGGGCAGCAGACCTAGCTGGAGTGAACATTAAGGCGGTCGTGGACTGAGTATTAGGCCTAGCCATAGACATACAAGTCTGCTATAGCTAGCTAATATCTCCAACTAAACAAGCCACGTGTGCTGTTAATACTAGCTAACTACCTCGCTACAAGCTGTAGTAGGGCTTCAGCTTTGGGTCAGGGCCAGGCAATAGCTAGCACCACAACTGTCAAATGGATTGCTAGCAGAAGTACTCTAGTTGCCACTAGCTGACTATAAACTGAGTTAGCACTTTTAACCAGGCTACAACCTGTTTCCAGGCACCTCCCTGATGTCCTGCATGCTTCAACACACACCTCTACAAGCAGGGGAGCTCTTCAGGGCCCCGATGAACGTCTTCTTTTGCACGAGTGCCATAATGTTTGCTTGAAGCTGAGCTCTGCCACTCCCTACAAGTTTCTGTACCTAATCATTCCGAGCCAAACTGTACAGGATTGACTAGTCAACAAAGAGAGTGGCTGCAGGGGTCAGGCTTGTTAGCTAACTGCTTATGTTACGCTGTAGCTAGTGTAGTTCCTTGGTAACATCCCCATGTTCATAACTTGACACAAAAAATTACGGATGGATTTCCACAAAATTGTACGCATGGTTAAGCGGGAGTCAAGGATCAAACCATTCAATTTTGGTGCGTTGCTAGAAGCCACCATTACCAGAAACACTACGGCACTTGGTATTGTCAGCCATTTTGCTATCTTGCATGTGTCTGTTCATGTTGGCAATGTTCTCTAACCGTGCAAACTGACAGACAGACAGACGAACGAACAAACAAACAAACAGGTGTGAAGCATAACCTCCTTGGAGTTGATAGTACTTGCATATACTCTAGTTTGCTTGTACTGTTCCTAGTATGAAGAAGGCGTCCTTGATCCTTGCTGTCGGTATGGCCAAAGACTAGCCGAATGGGTGAATGATTGGGAGGCTGGGTACAGATACGCCATCTATAACCAGTCCCTGGACGACCTGGCGGGTCATCATGGGGGGTGGATACTTGGACCTCCTTGCACCTGGGAGAGGTGGAGGGAGGAACAGCTGGCGCAGGACTACTGGAGAGAGACGAACTACAATCAATGGCCACGCAGGCCCGAGAACCAACGCCATGTGCACGCCCACCTCATGGAGATGGTGGCCAGGGGGCGTGATGTTAGCAACAACCGATGAGGAGGGAGGAGGTCCACAAAGAAGCAACGCCATTTTAAAGCTCTGCAAACTCGTTGTTTGCCGGCATCATGTTCCTGGAGGCTCCTGGCAGCACGTGCCGGCATCATGTTCATGGAGACTCCGGGCAGCACGTGCCGGCATCTAGTTCCTGGAGGCTCCGGGCAACACGTGCCGGCATCATGTTCCTGGAGGCTCCGGGCAGCACGTGCCGGCATCATGTTCCTGGAGGCTCTGGGCAGCACGTGCCGGCATCATGTTCCTGGAGGCTCCGGGCAACACGGGCGCAGAGTTCGCAGGTTTTACCCAGGGCTTGGGTGTAACCCGGGTTGGGTTAAATACCTTTTACCCAGGTTTTACCCTGGTTTTACTCAAACGTGGATACAACCCAGGATAAAATAATAGACACGATAGATTTATTATAAACTGTAAAGATATAAGAAATTAACTCTGTAATCAGGAAGTAAGACATTCAATAAATGGCAACTGTATAGAACTAGACAAAAACAGGAGCTGTGTTTCACTCAGCATTTATTCACCAAGTGACAAGGTTGTCAACTAGAGTACAGTATATATTTTTTATTTCGTGAATATTTAAAACAAGATTCATGGGATTAAAGTCCAATTATATGCAAGTTAAACAGATTTAATAGTCAATCTCCTGAGGTCCTCGCAGGAGCCTGTGGCAGAAGACGAGTTTCTGGGCTTTCTCATTTTTGTAATTGTAGTACACTTACTAAACTGTAAGCAGTGAATGATGACTTGTGGTAATTTCTTGCCTTTTAAATAGCCCTGGTGTCCACCACCACCCAGACACTTGGTGGCTCTGGGATAGGGCTGTGACAGGGCCATAAATAAGTTTTTATATCACTGGGTAATACCTGGGGTAAAAACCCGGATAAAAAAACCCGGGTAAAATAGGGGTAAAACCGGGGTAAATACCTAAAACACAGGTTTTACCCACTGGGTTGGGTTAAATAGGTTTTACCCGGGTAAAATGCTAACACTGCACGGGCAAGACCTACTTGATCTTCCTAATCCTCACCAAGGTCTGGTCCAGGGGTAAGATCATGCTCTGGCCACTGCTTCTAGCTGAGGTGCCCTTGGACACCCACCACAAGCAACAACCTGAACAGTGCTGGCCACTGCTCCTAACAGCACCTTTGAGGTGCCCCTGGGCATCCACCACAAGCAAGAACTTGAACAGTGCTGGCCACTCTGCAACCACTTCACCAGTAAATTGTGGCCGGATGCTGCCACTTTCATTGTACATAGATGAAGTGCTGGACTGCAGTGCCCTCAAGACCATTGACAGAATGCCGCAGGACATCAATAGTGCCAACAAGCCTGTGGGTGGCATCTCACTACTGCTGGGGGCCGACTCTGGGCAGATCCTGCCCATGGTTAAGAGCGGAGTGAGAGCCAACATCATGGCCGTGTGCCGTGTGGCTGGAGATGGGGCAGATCCTGCCCATGGTTAAGAGCGGAGTGAGAGCCAACATCATGGCCGTGTGGCTGGAGATGGGGCAGATCCTGCCCATGGTTAAGAGCGGAGTGAGGGCCAAGATCATGGCCGTGTGGCTGGAGATGGCTGTCAAATGCTTGAAAGGCCATCACTAGTTACTTTTTAGTTCACCTTGAGAGAGAGAGAGACTGGGTCCTTCTTGCCCTGCCTCGAGAGACTAAGTCTGGTTCGAGAAATTAGCTCCTTCTTTGACTAGCTCGCAAGATTAGGTGCTCATTTCTCTATCTTTAAAATAAATATATGGAAAGTTCATTTGTCTGAGTATGCATTATTTAGCAATAATGTTTAGTAAGCATCCGCCCATTTTCTTGCAGGTTGTGGTTAGAAGTGTGGCGCTAAGCAACCAGTGTTTACGGTAATATGTAGAGACAGGCAAACAAAACAACGAGACACAAGAACAATTCTTAATTAAAAAAATCATATAGACTTGTCAGGTAAGGAATGAAGCAAGACTTGCCCCCATCTAGACCACAACCATTAGATGATCCTTTACCTTTTATAATGACGTTGATCTGCTTTTTATAATGATTGGTGCACATGTTTTTAATGGTAAAGGGTCATCTAACTAGAAGTGCACATGGCTCTTCTCCGGAAATTTAATATTTGTGTAGCATTGCTTTTTCCCTTCATTTTTCCTTTTTTTCCTTCTTGACCAAGACGGACATCAAGACGGAAGTATTTTGGTTGAAATATAGCATTAAAAAGAGAATCCTCAAAATAATTCATTATAATGAATGGCTGTAGTATTTGATAGTGTGGCACCATTTTGTGGTGCTGTATCTGCTGATTCAGTGCCTTATCAGTCGGATAATCATATGTTGTGTGGTGGAGTGTGTTGTGTGGTGGAGTGTGTTGTGTGGTGGAGTGTGTTGTGTGGTGGAGTGGAGCGGGGGCACGTGGGTGCAGGGGTTCTATGAACGTGCTCTGAATTGTAACCCGGCACATCTTGTCTGCAGGTCAGAGCATGAGCGCCATGCCCTCCAGTGCCCATATATACGTGGGGAATCCACGGATAACGTCCCCCTCGCACTCACCGAGGCCTCCCACCCAGCACTGCATGTCATCACAGAGGTGCGGGGAGAGGGGGAGAGGGATGATGAAGTGGTGTGCCTTGGAACCAGTCTGGGAACCGATCTGGTTGCGGTAGGAACGAAACATGGACGTATCATTGTGTTGGATATGAGTCATGGAATGTTGATATTGGTATGTGTTTAATTAAGGCCACACTCTATGTAGTGCAAAGGTTAGCATGCGAGGTTAGCCTGTTAAGTACTGGGGAATGCAGTAGCACTCCCTTTATTGGTTTGACCCCTATTTTAAAATGGCGGGGGAAAATATTGTCTTGACTAAAACTCACTTTGGTAGCTTCTTCGTGTCATAGATGTAGCTTCTTAGTGTCATAGATGCTGACTTTGGTAGCTTCTTAGTGCCATAGATGCTGACTTTGGTAGCTTCTTAGTGCCATAGATGCTGACTTTGGTAGCTTCTTAGTGTCATAGATGCTGACTTTGGTAGCTTCTTAGTGTCATAGATGCTGACTTTGGTAGCTTCTTAGTGCCATAGATGCTGACTTTGGTAGCTTCTTAGTGCCATAGATGCTGACTTTGGTAGCTTCTTAGTGCCATAGATGCTGACTTTGGTAGCTTCTTAGTGTCATAGATGCTGACTTTGGTAGCTTCTTAGTGTCATAGATGCTGACTTTGGTAGCTTCTTAGTGTCATAGATGCTGACTTTGGTAGCTTCTTCGTGTCATAGATGCTGACTTTGGTAGCTTCTTAGTGTCATAGATGCTGACTTTGGTAGCTTCTTAGTGCCATAGATGCTGACTTTGGTAGCTTCTTAGTGTCATAGATGCTGACTTTGGTAGCTTCTTAGTGTCATAGATGCTGACTTTGGTAGCTTCTTAGTGCTATAGATGCTGACTTTGGTAGCTTCTTAGTAGCATAGATGCTGACTTTGGTAGCTTCTTAGTGTCATGGATGCTGACTTTGGTAGCTTCTTAGTGTCATAGATGCTGACTTTGGTAGCTTCTTAGTGTCATAGATGCTGACTTTGGTAGCTTCTTAGTGCTATAGATGCTGACTTTGGTAGCTTCTTAGTGTCATAGATGCTGACTTTGGTAGCTTCTTAGTGTCATAGTGCTGACTTTGGTAGCTTCTTAGTGCCATAGATGCTGACTTTGGTAGCTTCTTAGTGTCATAGATGCTGACTTTGGTAGCTTCTTAGTGTCATAGATGCTGGCTTTGGTAGCTTCTTAGTGCCATAGATGCTGACTTTGGTAGCTTCTTCGTGTCATAGATGCTGACTTTGGTAGCTTCTTAGTGTCATAGATGCTGACTTTGGTAGCTTCTTAGTGCCATAGATGCTGACTTTGGTAGCTTCTTAGTGCCATAGATGCTGACTTTGGTAGCTTCTTCGTGTCATAGATGCTGACTTTGGTAGCTTCTTAGTGTCATAGATGCTGACTTTGGTAGCTTCTTAGTGCCATAGATGCTGACTTTGGTAGCTTCTTAGTGTCATAGATGCTGACTTTGGTAGCTTCTTAGTGTCATAGATGCTGACTTTGGTAGCTTCTTAGTGCCATAGATGCTGGCTTTGGTAGAGCTCTTCTTAGTGCCATAGATGCTGACTTTGGTAGCTTCTTAGTGCCATAGATGCTGACTTTGGTAGCTTCTTAGTGTCATAGATGCTGACTTTGGTAGCTTCTTAGTGTCATAGATGCTGACTTTGGTAGCTTCTTAGTGTCATAGATGCTGACTTTGGTAGCTTCTTAGTGTCATAGATGCTGACTTTGGTAGCTTCTTAGTGCCATAGATGCTGACTTTGATAGCTTCTTAGTGTCATAGATGCTGACTTTGGTAGCTTCTTAGTGTCATAGATGCTGACTTTGGTAGCTTCTTAGTGTCATAGATGCTGACTTTGGTAGCTTCTTAGTGTCATAGATGCTGGCTTTGGTAGCTTCTTAGATGCTGACTTTGGTAGCTTCTTAGTGTCATAGATGCTGACTTTGGTAGCTTCTTAGTGTCATAGATGCTGACTTTGATAGCTTCTTAGTGTCATAGATGCTGACTTTGGTAGCTTCTTAGTGCCATAGATGCTGGCTTTGGTAGCTTCTTAGTGCCATAGATGCTGACTTTGGTAGCTTCTTAGTGCCATAGATGCTGACTTTGGTAGCTTCTTAGTGCCATAGATGCTGACTTTGGTAGCTTCTTCGTGTCATAGATGCTGACTTTGGTAGCTTCTTAGTGTCATAGATGCTGACTTTGGTAGCTTCTTAGTGTCATAGATGCTGACTTTGGTAGCTTCTTAGTGTCATAGATGCTGACTTTGGTAGTGCCATAGATGCTGACTTTGGTAGCTTCTTAGTGTCATAGATGCTGACTTTGGTAGCTTCTTAGTGCCATAGATGCTGACTTTGGTAGCTTCTTAGTGTCATAGATGCTGACTTTGGTAGCTTCTTAGTGCCATAGATGCTGACTTTGGTAGCTTCTTAGTGCCATAGATGCTGGCTTTGGTAGCTTCTTAGTGCCATAGATGCTGACTTTGGTAGCTTTTTAGTGTCATAGTGCTGACTTTGGTAGCTTCTTAGTGCCATAGATGCTGACTTTGGTAGCTTCTTAGTGGCATAGATGCTGACTTTGGTAGCTTCTTAGTGTCATAGATGCTGGCTTTGGTAGCTTCTTAGTGTCATAGATGCTGACTTTGATAGCTTCTTAGTGTCATAGATGCTGGCTTTGGTAGCTTCTTAGTGTCATAGTGCTGACTTTGGTAGTCTTAGTGCCATAGATGCTGACTTTGGTAGCTTCTTAGTAGCATAGATGCTGACTTTTAGAGCTAGCTGTAGATAATGACCAGCAAATCCTCACCTAGAGCCAGCTCCAATGCAAATGACATGGATGTGCATCAGTTAGAATAGCTGATGCAAGTGCCAACCTCTTTGTTTGTTTTTACTCTGTGTTGGTTAATGGCTGAGTATGTATTTTACGATGTCTTCCTCTCCTCTCTCTCTCACCACCTCACCTCAGAGTTTAGCCACTGTGGAGTTGTCAGCTGACCTTGTGGAGCAATTTTTGCAGGAAAAGGAAATTGAAGCGAGCTCTGACCACGAGGCAGACTCCTCCTCATCAGCCAGAGCTTCCCTGCAGCATCTCGTGGGCGGGTGTGAGAGCCACGGTGACAATGGAGGCGCTACCGTCGCTGAGGGCAGTGCAGTTGGCACGTCTGGTGATGTTGTTCCTCTTCAAATGGGGGAGGAAGCAGCGCAGCTGGGTGTGGTCGAGGAAAGTGGCAGCCAAGCTACACCAGAAGGAGAAATGATGGTCGAGGAAAGTGGCAGCCAAGCTACACCAGAAGGAGAAATGATGGACGAGGAAGGAGGGCAGGACGAATGCACGTTGGACTCGGAGATTCCGGCCAGTAAGCACAGCTTCCATGTCACATCCATGTCTATCTTCAAGGTGCGGTCTTCCACCCCCAAACTGCCCTCTGCTTCATCACTACCGGCAAAAGTGACGGACACAGGTCATGTCTCTCGCTCAATACTAGTGACGGCTCTTACGAAGACGATGTCCGGGCAGCATTGTAAGACACACCTCCCTCTGCTGGTGATGCATCACTTGGACGAGCCTCTCCAGCAACCTACTCAGCCCCACAAAGCTACCGCTGCAGTGGGAGGGACTCCGGGAGTTCACTCGCAGCCAATGTTCATACAACAACTCCAGGATGGTGCTGGCTTTCTGGACATTAACGAGCTCTTGCCGGCTGCAGTTGCTCCTTCAGCATTTGCTCCCGAGAGTTCTTCCGTGCTTAATGCACAAGTGGGCGTTAGTATGGTAGGTGTGGTCCCACTGAGGGAGATGGCGTGTAGCAGCGAGTCGGGCCTCATGCCTGAGGTTTCTCAGATCGTGCCACTGGATTGCGGGAACCTGCTAGCTGTGACGTGCTGGACTCATCCTTGCAGAATTCTGGAGAAGCTAGACCATCAGCCACACACGTTTCTGCTTCTCTACCAAATGACCTCTGGGGAGAAGATTGCCTCTAAGCCCCTGTCTATGGAGACCATTTCCTCCTCAGAACTCTGGATTTGCCCTGTGTCGCATCCGTGTTCCACAGGCGTTGATGACGGCAGCGATAGTGATGATGATGGAGATGCCAGTGGCAAGAGTGAGGGAGGCAGTGACCCTCAGAAGGAGAGAGTCCTTCTCGCCAGTTTGAGCAACTGCGGTGAGGTGAGGCTGTACGACTGCGCTGGGGGCGTGCTGGAAGAGCTTGGGCGTGCTCAGTGTCCGTCTCCGGGAGAGGAAGAAGGAGGAGGAGAACGGACTTGCGAGGGATTCACTGGTTGTGTCTTCTGCCCCACCACTTGCCACCTCTTTGTCTCAACCAGCAGTGGCAAGGTCCTCAGTCTTCGAGTGAGGGGCAAGATGGCTGAGGAGCACGGAGGAAAAGGGAAGAGAGGGGAAGGGATGGACACCTCCGACGGATCTGACAGCGCCATTGACTGGTCTCTGGACGAGGAGGACCTGGATCACCTCTTGAGCCTCGTGCACACTGCCCCTCGGGGCGTTCCCTTTGTGTGTTCGTGTCCCATTGACTGGAAGGAAATTTCTTTGGAACAGGTGAACCGGAAAAGTCCGCTGCATGTGAATCCTCCGCCAGACCAGGAGGCGGGGCCAACAACGTCAGCAGCTGCACATTTTAGTTCTTCGTCTTCTTCGTTGTCTTCTTCGCCCCATGAGAGGCGGAAGAATTACGACAACTCTGTGATCTTGCAGTACGAGCCACCTCTGGAGCCTGCCCTACCCACCAGGTTAGTGTGTGTGTGTTTGTTTGTATGATTGTGTGTCTAGGAGTGTGTGTGTGTGTGTACATGTATGTATGTGTGTGTGTGTGTGAACCGATGTGTGTGTGTGTGTGTGTGTGTTATAAATACCTAGAGCTAGAAATGCTGACAGAGAATTTGTATTAGCAGTCAAATCCCACAACCACTACTAGAAGACAGACCCACCAACCATATGCATAGCGACCATGATCACCAAGTTTTAATGCCATCAAATTCAGGACGGTAATGTCAAACATCTAGACCATCAATGTTCAGCCACACAGTGCATATGTGTGCACATCCAGACCATCAATGTTCAGCCACACAGTGCATATGTGTGCACATGATGACATCTAGACCATCAATGTTCAGCCACACAGTGCATATGTGTGCACATCTAGACCATCAATGTTCAGCCACACAGTGCATATGTGTGCACATGATGACATCTAGACCATCAATGTTCAGCCACACAGTGCATATGTGTGCACATGATGACATCTAGACCATCAATGTTCAGCTGCACAGTGTAGTGCATATATGTATATGTTTTCCGATCTAATGCAGCGTACACTTGTCACCTCGCTCCATTAACACTCTATCTCGTCGCTAAAGCCACCTTGGTTGATTTTATAGAATTTAGCAGTCGTCAAAGACCCTGGAATGGTTTAGCCCACTTAATCCAGCTGATGAGTCTGTAAAAAGAAGTCGTTCTAATTAGAGCCAATCATAGCTCCACCTACTTCATGTACGTATGGCTCGTGCTACTCGGCAATAACCTGTCCACCCACCTCACTTCAGAACTGGAGGAGTAGCTGTATATTAGGTCATGAAGTGTTGGCTCTGACTTCTGCGAGCATATTCTTAATATTACCATGGTAACGGTAGTGTTGAGGTATTGGGTACTGGATTGTTGCTGACAATAGATTCCTCATTCTCTCAGCTTCAATTTTTTCATTCTCTCAGCTTCAATTTTTTTAAATTAACCAGTGTTTCAACTAACATCCTTTGACCTTCTTCAGGTTGAACTAAACAAGGCATGTTGAAGAGGCTGCCACACTAGCAATCACATGCATTGGAAATGACATGCATCTCAGTGGCCTATTTTTAAAACTAGTTGTTGTAGCCAATATATAAATACTTTGCATTGTGTGCATTTTTCGTACACTGAAGCAGGCCAGAGTAAACGGTTTGGAAAGTGTTTTGGTGGAAAAATATTTAGCTGATGGAAAGAGAAATCTAATGTTTGCATGGTTATGTTGATAGCTGAAAGCATTTTTAAATTATTGATGTGTTGCTGGTGCTTGTTGCTGATATTGGGTTGATGTTGATTGATGTGTTGTTGTTGCTGGTGCTTGTTGCTGATATTGGGTTGATGTTGGTTGATGTGTTGCTGGTGCTTGTTGCTGATATTGGGTTGATGTTGGTCGATGTGTTGCTGGTGCTTGTTGCTGATATTGGGTTGATGTTGGTTGATGTGTTGTTGCTGGTGCTTGTTGCTGATATTGGGTTGATGTTGATTGATGTGTTGTTGTTGCTGGTGCTTGTTGCTGATATTGGGTTGATGTTGGTTGATGTGTTGCTGGTGCTTGTTGCTGATATTGGGATGATGTTGGTTGATGTGTTGCTGGTGCTTGTTGCTGATATTAGGTTGATGTTGGTTGATGTGTTGCTGGTGCTTGTTGCTGATATTGGGTTGATGTTGGTTGATGTGTTGCTGGTGCTTGTTGCTGATATTAGGTTGATGTTGGTTGATGTGTTGCTGGTGCTTGTTGCTGATATTGGGTTGATGTTGGTTGATGTGTTGTTGTTGCTGGTGCTTGTTGCTGATATTGGGTTGATGTTGGTTGATGTGTTGCTGGTGCTTGTTGCTGATATTGGGTTGATGTTGGTTGATGTGTTGCTGGTGCTTGTTGCTGATATTAGGTTGATGTTGGTTGATGTGTTGCTGGTGCTTGTTGCTGATATTGGGTTGATGTTGGTTGATGTGTTGCTGGTGCTTGTTGCTGATATTGGGTTGATGTTGGTTGATGTGTTGCTGGTGCTTGTTGCTGATATTGGGTTGATGTTGGTTGATGTGTTGTTGTTGCTGGTGCTTGTTGCTGATATTGGGTTGATGTTTCTGTTGCCTAGGTATGAGTTTGAGCTGGACATCAGCTCCCTGGAGTCTTTCGCTCTTGGCTCGGTCAGTGTCAGGCTGACTTTCGCCAACGTGCGCTGCATCAGCAAAAAGGCCACCATATCCCTCCTCCTCCCCCAGCCAGCACCGAGACAGCTAAACCATCGAGACAAACTCAGAGCAGATGCCTTTCCAAGTCCCCCTCATAGTATAGAGAGAAAGGTTCTCTGTGGTCCTGTCCGGCTAAAGCCTCTCATCGACGTAACGGAGCAATCTCTGCAAGTCCTCTTTGCCCATCCGCAGCTGCTCAGCTCACAGACTCAGGTCCTCCTGGTGTCCATCAGCAACCTGTTCTCGTCAGAATACAAGGTGGTATCCTACTACGAGGATAGTGTCCCTGCCGCAGGGGATGCCGCATCGAGGAGGCAGGCATGGAGGAACAAAGCTTTCAGACATCAAGTCCAACTCACACATTCTGACACCAAGAAGGCCGCCTTTCCTGTCAAGGTTCGTTTTATGTATCACTAGCGCTGGAAACAGCTCTTTGAAAAACAGCAGGTTGATGTTATGGGTGTGCTCTATTAGGGTATGTAGTGATGCTGAATGTGTATTGCAGTATCACATGACATATATGCTTGATTACTCAACCTTTGGAGTAATTTTACTTAATAAATTTTCAGATCGTCTTCAAACATATTGTTCTTTTCTAAACCCTGAGTGTAAATGACTCCTAGTGGAGTATTGTCTTGTCTAAACCCTCAGTGTAATGACTCCTAATGGTATACATCTATTGTCTAAACCCTCAGTGTAAATGACTCCTAGTGGAGTATTGCTCGTCTAAACCCTCAGTGTGAATGACTCCTAGTGGAGTATTGCTATTGTCTAAACCCTCAGTGTAATGACTCCTAATGGTATATATATATTGTCTAAACCCTCAGTGTGAAAGACTCCTAGTGGAGTATTGCTATTGTCTAAACCCTCAGTGTGAATGACTCCTAGTGGAGTATTGTCTTGTCTAAACCCTCAGTGTAATGACTCCTAATGGTATATATATATTGTCTAAACCCTCAGTGTGAAAGACTCCTAGTGGAGTATTGCTCGTCTAAACCCTCAGTGTGAATGAATCCTGGTGGAGTATTGCTCTTGTCCGTGTGAATACCCCCTCATGTGGTAATGGCCATCTTCTCACTTCATACAGGCCAACCTGATGATAGACGTCTATCCTTTAGCTTCCACTCTGCACGCTCTCAAGCAATCTCCCATTAGCTTCGACCAGCTTTCGGCCTCCATTCATGATCCCAACTTCATCCTGCGCCTGACTGTGGCAGCCTGCAATGGCCAGATAGAGGACAGCGAGATGCGAAACCTGCCGGCCACCCTGCAGGCCAGCATCAAGGAAGGTCTCCGCTGCACCGCCGCAGCTCAGCAGAAGGC
Source organism: Cladorhizidae sp. MBARI D1340-BT2 (assembly GCA_028752905.1). Lineage (NCBI taxonomy): Eukaryota > Metazoa > Porifera > Demospongiae > Poecilosclerida > Cladorhizidae > Cladorhizidae sp. MBARI D1340-BT2. The sequence goes on along the minus strand of JAQNBH010000015.1, from coordinate 26,826,400 downwards.
ATTGGACCTGCTCTTGTGGATGAGCCTGGTGCATGGTGAGAGTGGAGGGGACGAGATGGCGGGCTTCGCCATTTTGTCTGTTGCCGTTGGACAGCTTCTGCTCTCTCTCATGCACTCATGTTACGTCAATGGGACACGGCTGCTGGCACACAAGTGCTCTCGTGTGTTAGAAATGCTGTCCAGGTTCGTGCTTCACCTGGAGATGTGTGCAATGTTTGGCAAGCAGGCTGGGGTGGGAATGGTTCGTGGGTGGAGGTCATTTGCAGCTTTGATATTTGAATGTTTTTGTGTGCATGTTGGTTGTTAAGGTGTGTGCATGTTGGTTGTTAAGGTGTGTGCATGTTGGTTGTTAAGGTGTGTGCATGTTGGTTGTTAAGGTGTGTGCATGTTGGTTGTTAAGGTGTGTGCATGTTGGTTGTTAAAGGTGTGTGCATGTTGGTTGTTAAAGGTGTGTGCATGTTGGTTGTTAAGGTGTGTGCATGTTGGTTGTTAAAGGTGTGTGCATGTTGGTTGTTAAGGTGTGTGCATGTTGGTTGTTAAAGGTGTGTGCATGTTGGTTGTTAAAGGTGTGTGCATGTTGGTTGTTAAAGGTGTGTGCATGTTGGTTGTTAAAGGTGTGTGCATGTTGGTTGTTAAAGGTGTGTGCATGTTGGTTGTTAAGGTGTGTGCATGTTGGTTGTTAAAGGTGTGTGCATGTTGGTTGTTAAGGTGTGTGCATGTTGGTTGTTAACCCATTCACCGCTACAAGCGCCATATGGCGCAGTGCTTCATAACAATTCGCCCGTTTATGCTAGAGCAATATTTTTTATACCAAAAGATAGCTCTATTCATTGCGTATTAAACGTCCAAATTTGAAGTCTGTAGGTCACCGGAAACGTGGTCAAAATCGCGTGATTCGATTGACGATCCTCGGTAAACAATGGCTAAAAAACTAAGTTTGCAAGATGTTGTTTCTCTAGTTACTAGCGATGATTTTGCCTTCTCTGAGGATGAATCAGATGAAGAGGAAGGTGAAGACATCTATCCCTACCAGGGTAGCTCCTGTACAGACCGGGAAGCTACAGTGTCATTGCTAGCATTTTAGATAGTGGGCCAAATTTGGAAGATAAGGCTGGCAGTGACAGCGAGTATGAGGTCCCAGTTTCAGGAGACATAGACCAGGATGATTTCTCAGGTATGTGAAAGTATATAGGTTCAGTTTTATTAGCTTATTGAAAAGAGCTGTATTTTTAAATGTTTATGTTTTTCGAATTCAAATTCAAATTCAAATTCAAGTTCTCAATTTGCACATTTGGTGTATGCTGACAGATATGATTGGTGATGATACTGTGTGTGCTGCCACTCTGGCCACTCCCTCTCCAGTATCCTGCACTCCATCTCCAGTATCCTGCCCTTCAACTACAAATGTGAGTGTATCAGTAGCCTTGTTGGCACAGACCAGTATGTCACCTACTACGCATAGAGGTGTGGTTACACGAAGTCTGCTTCACTCGAGCCGCACACCTCCTTCCACTCACACACCCTCTCCTCTGCCTGCGCTAGTGCTACCTTCACTACATGTACCTACAAGTACTTCTGCTGTTACCGTAGTGACCCCTGCTTGTAGAAGAGGACGAAGTGGTTATCACTCTCGAGGGAGAAGAGTAGCCAGTTCTACATCTGTGGCTTCTACGTCTGTGCCTTCCATGTCTGTGGCTGATGTTTCTGCCACTGTCTCTTTGTCCCTCTCTACTCCAGTTGGCAACTGGAAAAAGGCAGAACCAACCCAATCATGCTATACTTACACACTCACACCTGGTCCAACCTCTCCAGAAGTCACTTCCAATTCTTCTGCATTGGACTTGTTTTGTCGTTATTTCAATGATAAGGTATGGGATTTGCTGGTCACTGAGACTAACCGCTATGCGGCATTACGTCCAACCACTCCACATGCACGTCCTTGGGTTCCCATCACAGCATGCGAGATGAAAGCCTTTGTAGGTATGCTGATATACATGGGTGTGATGAAGTTTACCCGCATAGAAATGTATTGGTCAACTGTTGACATTCATTTGGAATCCCCTGGCATATCATCGATAATTCCACAAAATCGTTTTTGCCAGATCTTCAGATTTCTTCATCTTGCTGACAGCCAGTTAGCTTCTACCCCCTCTCAACCTGGTTATGATAGACTCTTCAAGGTCCGTTCCTTGTTGGATATTGTTGTGCCCCTATTCAAATCAGAATATAACCTACATCAGCAGGTTTCTGTCGATGAAGCCATGATCCCCTACAAAGGTAGGCTTTCCATCAAACAGTATATAAAGGACAAGCCTACCAAGTGGGGGATAAAGTCGTTTGTTCTTGCAGACTCGACTAATGGCTATGTTAGTAATCTGCAAATATACACTGGGAAGGGGATGAAGCCAACTGTTGGTAATCAGACCACAACTGATGTAGGGCTCTGTACAAGGGTGGTCTTGGAGCTACTTGAGGGGCTGGAATTTAGAGGTCATCAAATTTATACTGATAATTACTACTCTAGTCCGACGCTCTACCTCACTCTGTACAACCGGGGATTTGATGCTTGTGGTACTGCCCGAATTAATAGGCGGTTCTTCCCGAAAGACCTGGCCACAGTTGCAAGAGTGCAAAACCGTGGTCATTATGACTACAAATCCAATGGCCCTCTCCTTGCTTCAGTCTGGGTGGACAAGAGGACCATCTACTTCCTCTCCACTTTCCACCCAGCTGAACCTCCAGCAAGTGTGAAGAGGAGGACATTGGATGGCAGTCAGGTCACTGTTGCATGTCCACCATGCCTGGTCGATTACCAGGCATTCATGCGGGGAGTAGACAGAGGTGACCAGCTGGAGCACTACTATAACATAGGTAGGCGCACCAAAAAATGGTGGAAGAAGGTTTTCGCCTACCTTGTAGAGTGTTCTTTGCTCAATGCTTACATTCTGGAGTCGCATACTCGGCCAGAGCAGCATTCTGCATTGGGGAGGAAGAAGCGGGATTTTTTCAAGTTCCGACTTGATGTGGCGAGCGAACTTGTTGGAGGCTTCACTTCAAGGAAGCGAGCTGGGAAAGGCAGAGCAGCTGAGCACCAGCGTCTGGACCGCATGAACCGGGACCTGGACCACAGTCCTTGTCAGGTGGCTCAGAAGAAGGACTGCACATATCAGTTTGTTTACATATTCGTCACAAGAAGAAACTCAGCACAGTGGGAAACCGGCATGAAAGCCGCATAATTTGCAGTCACTGCAAAGTGCACCTTTGCATATCGGAGGAAAGAAATTGTTTTCGAGCCTACCACAACCTGGTTCAGTACTGGAGAAGGGACTGACCTAATACTAGAACTTTTGTTTGTTGTTGCATCTTATGTTTTTGTGTGTTATTATTGTGGAATTATTTAGCAATATAAAAATATCTCCCGACAACAATATCTAAATGTCTCTATAAATAGGATGTTCACATTATTCTGCAATAATAAATGTTGTATATATCATTCAGCAATATCCAGTCATACATCCATAATTATTGTGGCAAGAGGAATACCAGATCTTTGCTTTCTTGACCAAATATCTGTAGATATAAATGTAAAGCTATAATAATCATGTTGTGGTGTAAACACAAAAAAAGCTGTATTGATACAAGTCCTGATAATATTATTGGACCTCTTTTATTGGCTTACAAGATTAATTTATTAATCAAATTTGCACTGCTATACTGTTACATGTATATAGTAAACATAACGGATGAAATATCAATTTTTTACGTTGGTAAACAACTTAGATAAGTGTATAAATATTATAATATTATTCATATTTTGTGGTCACACTTGTGGTTAATAATATTTTACCACATTGTTAATTAACAATGGCACTATCACATGACTAAATTTGAAGGCATATGGGTACATTTCTGATTTTATAATGATTTTTAAGTCAACCTGATTTAATATATAAATAATTCCTGGGGAATCTATCGGTGAAAGGGTTAAGGTGTGTGCATGTTGGTTGTTAAAGGTGTGTGCATGTTGGTTGTTAAGGTGTGTGCATGTTGGTTGTTAAAGGTGTGTGCATGTTGGTTGTTAAGGTGTGTGCATGTTGGTTGTTAAGGTGTGTGCATGTTGGTTGTTAAGGCGTGTGCATGTTGGTTGTTAAGGTGTGCATGTTGGTTGTTAAGGTGTGCATGTTGGTTGTTAAGGCATGTGCATGTTGGTTGTTAAGGTGTGCATGTTGGTTGTTAAGGTGTGCATGTTGGTTGTTAAGGTGTGTGCATGTTGGTTGTTAAGGTGTGCATGTTGGTTGTTAAGGTTTGCATGTTGGTTGTTAAGGTGTGAATGTTGGTTGTTAAGGTGTGCATGTAGGTTGTTAAGGTGTGCATGTTGGTTGTTAAGGTTTGCATGTTGGTTGTTAAGGTGTGAATGTTGGTTGTTAAGGTGTGCATGTAGGTTGTTAAGGTGTGCATGTTGGTTGTTAAGGTGTGCATGTTGGTTGTTAGGTGTGTGCATGTAAGAACTTCACACACTTTGGTATACTTCTAGAGGAGGTATCGAGGAAGAATCCAACTCGATCATCCAGTTTCGTTTCACCCTGTCCGGTTCTCTCACTCGTCTGCTGCCACTCCTACCTCTCTTCTCTTTGGCCTCGTGCGTCCACTGGTTCCTCCGCATGGTCTCCACGCTCACCGGATCATGTGACTCACCCAACGCCTCCAGCATCTGCCTCCAACTGCTGGTGGAGCTGAGCCGAGTGGTTAGCATGAGAAACTCATTTCCAGCCCAGATTCTTCAGACCAAGTGGGTTGTGTATTCCTGGTGTCTGTCTGAGTACACCATCATGCAATAATATTTAACTAGCCAGAGCAGAAGGACACACCCTTCCATTTGTATGCATTATCACATTGATGGGAGGATCTTTGTATATAAGTTGTACAAGTGGACATATGTACTATATATACTGTTTACATTTGATGATTAGGTTGCATGTTCTCTGTTGTGCATGTACACACAAGTGGCAGTACACTGTTCTCATGCACTCAAAGTCTCACTCGGCAGTCCTTTCTAGCCGCTAAGCTCCTAGCTAAAGGAGCCAGCACAAGGTACAAACACACGTTACTGGAAAATGCAAGGAACAAATTAAAAGTGACAGCGAGAGATCCTAGACCAGTGGGCGCAAAGGCTGAGAGCAAGACCACATTGCTCATATATAATAGAGAGCAGGACAGCTGAGCAACTACCACAAGGTGGGGGTGTAAGGACCAAGTAGAGAATGCCAAGGCAGTGCACACGCCAGGAGAGAGCAGAAATGTTGAGCAGATATGTAGGTGGCTGATGAGGCAAAGTGAGATGCCAGCAGAGAGCATGAGCAGATATGTAGGTGGCTGATGAGCAAAGTGTGAATACAGGAGAGAGAATGAATATATATAAAAGGAACAATTTTTAAAACAAGCAACTTTATTGGCCCCAAAAAGTAACAAAACCACGCCCACGGCGACCACATCAGTTGACGATACTTTACCATTTAAAATCATGTACACATACCATACCTTTTTGCTGCTATACATGATTTTTAAATGGTAAGGGATCATCTGAATGGGGGGGAAATGTTGTGAAATGGTAAAGGGTCGTCTGACTGGACATGGCTATGTTCCTGCCTTCTTTGACAGCTAATCCAATAGAGTTGCTTTTTGTGCATGTTTGAAACATTCTTATTCCTGTTTCAATTTGATATAGCTGAGTGGAGAAGAACTGCATTACACTATAAAGCCACCCATCACTCCAGCAATTACTTCTGACTAGTTTCTTTGTGGCACTACACAGATCAATGCATGCCAGTTGTTGACTATGCCCTGGATAGCAGGAGTTAGGACAATGCCTGATTTCCCAGGCTAGGCTGTAATTTTGCTCTGTGATTGTTTTAGCTTCTCTGTTTCTGGGAACAAGTTTCTCTGTATAGCCACTGACTGCTCACTCACTTCTTTGGCTAGCTGACAAATGCAGAAACAATATATAGCAGCTTCTATTAACATACCAAGAACACCAGGTGAAACAAGATGGCAGCTTCTATTAACACACCAAGAACACCAGGTGAAAGTGAAACAAGATGGCAGCTTCTATTAACACACCAAGTACACCAGGTGAAACAAGATGGCAGCTTCTATTAACACACCAAGAACACCAGGTGAAACAAGATGGCAGCTTCTATTAACACACCAAGAACACCAGGTGAAACAAGATGGCAGCTTCTATTAACACACCAAGAACACCAGGTGAAACAAGATGGCAGCTTCTATTAACACACCAAGTACACCAGGTGAAACAAAATGGCAGCTTCTATTAACACACCAAGAACACCAGGTGAAACAAGATGGCAGCTTCTATTAACACACCAAGAACACCAGGTGAAACAAGATAGCAGCTTCTATTAACACACCAAGAACACCAGGTGAGCAAACTAGATTGTCGGATCTTTTTTTACACCGGTCATCTTTTCAAAGCAGTGGAGACCTGCTGAACTAGCTTAGCTGCTAGGCTCAGTATTGCAGCAGCACAAGTAGTATACTACGTGGGCACTTGTACTTATGTTCACTTGTGTTCAGGTGTTTATACTGAATCATGAAACAGTCGATGCAATGCAGTTTGGAGACCTGTGGTAGTCGGGTTGAAGTGGACTGTTGTGCACAAGTTATGTGAGGGAAAGAAGTGGATGGAAGATAAAAGCACATCCTTGATGACAACTTTCACAATTTTTTAAAGCGTTTTTTTAGGGCCGGCAGTTTACTACATTTGCGAAGGATTCAAGGCACACTCAGGTGTTCTTGGAGTTAAAATTGACCGAACTACTAAGAAGTTGTTAAAGTGAGTTTTAGCTGAGGTATAGTTTTAGCTGCGGTATAGTTTTAGCTGAGGTGTAGTTTTAGCTGAGGTATAGTTTTAGCTGAGGTATAGTTTTAGCTGAGGTATAGTTTTAGCTGAGGTATAGTTTTAGCTGAGGTATAGTTTTAGCTGAGGTATAGTTTTAGCTGAGGTATAGTTTTAGCTTAGGTATAGTTGTGGATGAGGTATAGTTTTGGCTGAGGTATAGTTTTAGCTGAGGTATAGTTTTGGCTGAGGTATAGTTTTGGCTGAGGTATAGTTTTGGCTGAGGTATAGTTTTGGCTGTGGTATAGTTTTAGCTGAGGTGTAGTTTTAGCTGAGGTGTAGTTTTAGCTGAGGTATAGTTTTGGCTGAGGTGTAGTTGTGCTGAGTTTTAGCTGAGGTATAGTTTTGGTGAGGTATAGTTTTGGCTGAGGTATAGTTTTGGCTGAGGTATAGTTTTGGCTGAGGTATAGTTTTGGCTGAGGTGTAGTTTTAGCTGAGGTATAGTTTTAGCTGAGGTATAGTTTAGGCTGAGGTGTAGTTGTGGCTGAGGTATAGTTTTAGCTGAGGTATAGTTTTGGCTGAGGCATAGTTTTAGCTGAGGTGTAGTTTTAGCTAAGGTATAGTTTTGGCTGAGGTGTAGTTGTGGCTGTAGTATAGTTTTAGCTGAGGTATAGTTTTAGCTGAGGTATAGTTTTGGCTGAGGTGTATTTTGGCTGAGGTAGTTTTAGCTGAGGTATAGTTTTAGCTGAGGTATAGTTTTAGCTGAGGTATAGTTTTGGCTGAGGTATAGTTTTGGCTGAGGTGTAGTTTTGGCTGAGGTGTAGTTGTGGCTGAGGTGTAGTTTTGGCTGAGGTGTAGTTTTAGCTGAGGTATAGTTTTGGCTGAGGTATAGTTTTGGCTGTGGTATAGTTTTAGCTGAGGTATAGTTTAATTGAGGTATAGTTGTGGCTGAGGTATAGTTTTAGCTGAGGTATAGTTTAACTGAGGTATAGTTTTGGCTGAGGTATAGTTTTAGCTGAGGTATAGTTTTGGCTGAGGTGTAGTTTTGGCTGAGGTATAGTTTTGGCTGAGGTATAGTTTTGGCTGAGGTATAGTTTTAGCTGAGGTATAGTTTTAGCTGAGGTGTAGTTTTAGCTGAGGTATAGTTTTAGCTGAGGTATAGTTTTGGCTGAGGTATAGTTTTGGCTTAGGTATAGTTTTGGCTGAGGTATAGTTTTAGCTGAGGTATAGTTGTGGCTGAGGTGTAGTTTTGGCTGAGGTGTAGTTTTGGCTGAGGTGTAGTTTTGGCTGAGGTGTAGTTTTGGCTGAGGTGTAATTTTGGCTGAGGTATAATTTTAGCTGAGGTATAATTTTAGCTGAGGTATGGCTTTGGCTGTGGTATAGTTTTAGCTGAGGTGTAGTTTTAGCTGACGTATAGTTTTGGCTGAGGTGTAGTTGTGGCTGAGGTATAGTTTTGGCTGAGGTGTAGTTTTAGCTGAGGTATAGTTTTGGCTGAGGTATAGTTTTGGCTGAGGTATAGTTTTAGCTGAGGTATAGTTTTAGCTGAGGTGTAGTTGTGGCTGAGGTATAGTTTTGGCTGAGGTGTAGTTTTAGCTGAGGTATAGTTTTGGCTGTGGTATAGTTTTGGCTGAGGTATAGTATTGGCTGAGGTATAGTTTTGGCTGAGGTGTAGTTGTGGCTGAGGTATAGTTTTGGCTGAGGTATAGTTTTGGCTGAGGTGTAGTTTTAGCTGAGGTATAGTTCTGGCTGAGGTATAGTTTTAGCTGAGGTATAGTTTTAGCTGAGGTATAGTTTTGGCTGAGGTGTAGTTTTAGCTGAGGTGTAGTTTTAGCTGAGGTATAATTTTAGCTGAGGTGTAGTTTTAGCTGAGGTATAGTTTTGGCTGAGGTATAGTTTTAGCTGAGGTGTAGTTGTGGTTGAGGTATAGTTTTAGCTGAGGTATAGTTTTGGCTGAGGTATAGTTTTAGCTGAGGTATAATTTTAGCTGAGGTGTAGTTTTAGCTGAGGTGTAGTTTTAGCTGAGGTGTAGTTTTAGCTGAGGTATAGTTTTAGCTGAGGTGTAGTTTTAGCTGAGGTGTAGTTTTAGCTGAGGTATAGTTTTAGCTGAGGTATAATTTTAGCTGAGGTGTAGTTTTAGCTGAGGTATAGTTTTGGCTGAGGTATAGTTTTAGCTGAGGTGTAGTTGTGGCTGAGGTATAGTTTTAGCTGAGGTATAATTTTAGCTGAGGTATAGTTTTGGCTGAGGTATAGTTTTAGCTGAGGTGTAGTTTTGCTGAGGTGTAGTTTTGGCTGAGGTATAGTTTTGGCTGAGGTATAGTTTTAGCTGAGGTATAATTTTAGCTGAGGTATAGTTTTGGCTGAGGTATAGTTTTAGCTGAGGTGTAGTTTTGCTGAGGTGTAGTTTTGGCTGAGGTATAGTTTTGGCTGAGGTATAGTTTTAGCTGAGGTATAGTTTTAGCTGAGGTGTAGTTGTGGCTGAGGTGTAGTTGTGGCTGAGGTATAATTTTAGCTGAGGTATAGTTTTGGCTGAGGTATAGTTTTTGGCTGAGGTGTAGTTGTGGCTGAGGTATAATTTTAGCTGAGGTATAGTTTTGGCTGAGGTATAGTTTTAGCTGAGGTGTAGTTTTGCTGAGGTGTAGTTTTGGCTGAGGTATAGTTTTGGCTGAGGTATAGTTTTGGCTGAGGTATAGTTTTAGCTGAGGTATAGTTTTAGCTGAGGTATAGTTTTAGCTGAGGTGTAGTTGTGGCTGAGGTGTAGTTGTGGCTGAGGTATAATTTTAGCTGAGGTATAGTTTTGGCTGAGGTATAGTTTTAGCTGAGGTGTAGTTTTGGCTGAGGTATAGTTTTAGCTGAGGTATAGTTTTAGCTGAGGTATAGTTTTGGCTGAGGTATAGTTTTAGCTGAGGTATAGTTTTAGCTGAGGTATAGTTTTGGCTGAGGTATAGTTTTGGCTGAGGTATAGTTTTGGCTGAGGTATAGTTTTGGCTGAGGTATAGTTTTGGCTGAGGTATAGTTTTGGCTGAGGTATAGTTTTAGCTGAGGTATAGTTTTAGCTGACGTATAGTTGTTGCTGACGTATAGGAAGTAGCTGAGGTCATGCCTCTCCTGTTCGCTCCCCTCTCTCTCCCAATGCTTTGCATGTGTGTGTTAGCTACTGCAACACCTTAGTAAGGCCATGGATTGGAAGAAAGCTATAGGTTAGCTGAGTTGCGTAAGATGCTATGGGTTGCGATCTCCTCATGATGGCTGGCTAATGTTTCAAAAATGGAGGTTAGTGAAACTTGTTCCACACAAGCGACTGACTTTAGGTACATGTAGTTATTATTGGGGGGGGGGGGGGGGGGGGAGATTCACCTCCCTTTCAAGATTGGGAGGGACATGTTCTCATTCTTCCCGCCAAAAAAATGATGTCGACTACAACCTTTAAAGAACCCTTTAGCAGTTATAAATGATGTGTACCAATACCATTCAGATTTCAAAAATCAGTGTAATAGTAATATTGGTGGGCATCATTTCACAAGGTATAGCATACATGTATGCCCTGATAAGGAATGTTAATATTTAGGCCAAGAGCCACGAAATCTCACCTGCAAATGGAAGAGGGAAATGCAATGCTGCCTCGTGTGGTGTGAGCACTGCCACGTGCGGTGTGAGCACTGCCACGTGCGGTGTGAGCACTGCCACGTGTGGTGTGAGCACTGCCACGTGTGGTGTGAGCACTGCCACGTGCGGTGTGAGCACTGCCACGTGTGGTGTGAGCACTGTCACGTGTGGTGTGAGCACTGCCACGTGTGGTGTGAGCACTGTCACGTGTGGTGTGAGCACTGCCTCGTGTGGTGTGAGCACTGCCACGTGTGGTGTGAGCACTGCCACGTGTGGTGTGAGCACTGCCACGTGCGGTGTGAGCACTGCCACGTGCGGTGTGAGCACTGCCACGTGCGGTGTGAGCACTGCCACGTGTAGCAAGAGCACTGCCATTACTACATACTACTGCAGGATGATGGAGTGCCACGTGGCAGAATTCTTCAGTGGACAATGATAGGCTTTAGTTAAGAGTTCTATGGCTGCAGTCAAACCCAAGCTAATGGCTGGTGGGACATGCTTGGTGCAGTCAAACCAAGCTGATGGGTGGGGGGACATGCTTGGTGCAGTCAAACCCAAGCTGATGGCTGGTGGGACATGCTTGGTGCAGTCAAACCCAAGCTGATGGCTGGTGGGACATGCTTGGTGCAGTCAAACCCAAGCTGATGGGTGGGGGGACATGCTTGGTGCAGTCAACCCAAGCTGATGGCTGGTGGGACATGCTTGGTGCAGTCAAACCCAAGCTGATGGCTGGTGGGACATGCTTGGTGCAGTCAAACCCAAGCTGATGGCTGGTGGGACATGCTTGGTGCAGTCAAACCCAAGCTGATGGGTGGGGGGACATGCTTGGTGCAGTCAAACCAAGCTGATGGGTGGTGGGATATGCTTGGTGCAGTCAAACCCAAGCTGATGGGTGGGGGGACATGCTTGGTGCAGTCAAACCCAAGCTGATGGGTGGTGGGATATGCTTGGTGCAGTCAAACCCAAGCTGATGGGTGGGGGGACATGCTTGGTGCAGTCAACCCAAGCTGATGGCTGGTGGGACATGCTTGGTGCAGTCAAACCAAGCTGATAGGTGGGGGGACATGCTTGGTACAGTCAAACCCAAGCTGATGGGTGGTGGGACATGCTTGGTGCAGTCAAACCCAAGCTGATGGGTGGTGGACATGCTTGGTGCAGTCAAACCCAAGCTGATGGCTGGTGGGACATGCTTGGTGCAGTCAAACCAAGCTGATGGGTGGTGGGATATGCTTGGTGCAGTCAAACCCAAGCTGATGGGTGGGGGGACATGCTTGGTGCAGTCAACCCAAGCTGATGGGTGGTGGGACATTGATGGCTTGCTGAACAATTTTAAGAGGTTATCTATCACCACACTATCTTTTGCAGTTGTAGCTGCTGTTGTAATCTACACTCCACATGCACACACACACACACACACTGACCTACATATGCTTTTCCTTGCAGCTTCAAGCACGAAAGCTCTGTCTTTGAGCCGGAATTGTTTGACATCTACCTCTCCTACTGCCAGAAGAGCAACTCCACCACTAGTTATAAATCAAGACCATTACACCCTGGTGCCCCTGTCGGCGCCTACAACGTCAACCCTGGTGCTTACATCATCAACCCTGCTGCCACTTCTTCCGCCGGACACCCGGTAAACGTAGGCTACACAGCATACCAAGCCTTTGACGCCTCCTCGTATTGGAACGTCCAGGACTACCCCTATCCCGACACAGCCCTGCCCCTGGCTGCCAGTCCACTCATGAAGCCCTCGAGTGCCATGGCGACAAACAGTCACGAAGGAGGGAGTGGCAGCAACATCCCACCTGGCACCACCCACGTCGTGTCCGATAAAGGCTCGCACACCATTTACGACTTCGAGCTTCAGCTTTTACTGGACTCCTCAAAGAAACACTCTACGAAAGGTAATGGTGCTAGTGGTCCTAACAGCAAGTCCATCTTGGACTTCCCCACTTACAAGCATGGGTCGTTCCTGCTCTATAATCAGCGAGGTCTTCTTGAAACTCTCCCACTCTCGTATACCTGCATCTCTGTGACAGGGAATACAACCGTGCTGGAGCCTAGCATCTATACTCTGCAGCACTTGCCTGAATCACAGCCCCCTCAAGGCCCAGGGGTCGCTTTAATCTCAAAGACTTCGGGTTATAAATACCCTATGGTTTCTTCCAGCCCTGTCAGTCCTAAGCATGGCATGGGGAGAGGAACTTCGGTCCCAGTCCGTGACACATCCTTCTCGCCTTCGTCAGGTCCCATGCCGCAGATTCTAGCCAACATTAGCCCAGCCCCCAAGGAATTAATGATGCAGATCGAGTCCCTGAAATCTGGGGTGGCCTACTCTGCCGTGCTGAAGTTTGTCCAGCCCGTCTTCCTGACGGATATCAGCATTCCGTCGACCGTCAGCATGTCGTCGGTGTCGGTGGATGTGTGGCTGCGCCCTGATGAGCAGCGGAGGAGAGTGGCACAGTCCTCCGAGGTCAAGACCAGGTCACTGATGCTGGGCATGCTCTCCCCTCCACCGGTCTGCCAATATGTCAAGGTGAAGTCCAGTTCTCTTACTGATTATTAGTGTGTGTGTGGGATATGTCAAGGTGAAGTCTAGTTCTCTTACTGATTATTAGTGTGTGTGTGGGGGGGAGGGGGTGTTATTATTTATTTTTATCTCCGCCAAGGAGGTGTGTGTTCTCACCCCAGTGTCTTTGCTTGTTTGTGTGTGTCTCCGCCTGCTGGCAGGATTACACGTATGGATATGTTATAGGCAAGGGTAAAAAAAGATATCCATTAAATTTTGGTGGTGATTCACGCTGCTAGAAGTCACCGTCGTCCTGAGAAGCAGGTGATTCATGCTGCTAGAAGTCACTGTCACCCTGAGAAGCAGGTGATTCACGCTGCTAGAAGTCACTGTCACCCTGAGAAGCAGGTGATTCACGCTGCTAGAAGTCACTGTCGCCCTGAGAAGCAGGTGATTCACGCTGCTAGAAGTCACTGTCGCCCTGAGAAGCAGGTGATTCACGCTGCTAGAAGTCACTGTCACCCTGAGAAACAGGTGATTCACGCTGCTAGAAGTCACTGTCGGCCTGAGAAACAGGTGATTCACGCTGCTAGAAGTCACTGTCGCCCTGAGAAGCAGGTGATTCACGCTGCTAGAAGTCACTGTCGCCCTGAGAAGCAGGTGATTCACGCTGCTAGAAGTCACTGTCACCCTGAGAAACAGGTGATTCACGCTGCTAGAAGTCACTGTCGCCCTGAGAAGCAGGTGATTCACGCTGCTAGAAGTCACTGTCACCCTGAGAAGCAGGTGATTCACGCTGCTAGAAGTCACTGTCGGCCTGAGAAACAGGTGATTCACGCTGCTAGAAGTCACTGTCACCCTGAGAAGCAGGTGATTCACGCTGCTAGAAGTCACTGTCGGCCTGAGAAACAGGTGATTCACGCTGCTAGAAGTCACTGTCGGCCTGAGAAGCAGGTGATTCACGCTGCTAGAAGTCACCATCGCCCTGAGAAGCGGGGCACTTGGCGTTGGAGACCATTTTTGGGAATATACACCTGCACAAGCGTATTTCGTGTTGATAAGAACATCACAAATGGAGCAACATGGCGGTGATGAACCACACTAGCTATTTTAGAGTGCCTCAGCATAACACAAGCAGTCTGCTAGCGCATGCCTGACCCATTCCTCCCCGGGAGCCATTTTCATTGTGGAGAAGTCATGGTTTTGTTCGGAGTGATTACGAAGAAAAATTGTTGGGGGTGGCGGAGGTTTGCAGTTTGTGATTTCTTTTGTTGGTAAATGTATTTGGCATGCCTACTGTGTTTCTGTGTAGGTTGCGGGCGTACTGGGTTTTCGGTGACAATTTGGCAAAGATGGACATGTCTCATATAGGGTTTAACCTGTTCATAAACGTATATACTTATATACACCAAATGCTATTAATGGGGTAGGGGGAATCTTCTTTTTTTAATCGATCATAGGGTTCTAAGATATCCTGTAAAGTTAAAAAAATAGCTCCATTCTTCCCTTGCGTGCCTAACGAATATGAGGGCCACAAACGTACGGTAACTAGGGGAGCAGACCATTCGGAATTTGAGCTGCTGTTTCAAAACGGTCAAGGTGTTCGGCCGGCTAACCTTGGAGGGTGTGGTTTCGTGGGTTCCGGATGACGACTTAGGACTCCCTGAGAGTGAAAGCAGTGATTAAGAAGGCAATGTCATTTCCCGACCTTGAAGCTCTGCTATTGCTGGGCGGAGTAGTCGCGCCTGACCTACCTTCGACCAAGCCTAGTGCTCTCACTCGAGCTGATGATCTGGATGGAGATGGGATTACCAGCGATGAAGAAGGCTTTGACTGTGAGTTTAGCTACAGTTAGTTGGTAAGCAGAGCACGAACTGTAAAGGCTGTTTCAGCTTCCTTGTTCGCGGGTAAAACTACTACTGTAACTGAGTAATTATTATTATCTTTAGGTTTGATGCATGAAGCAAGGATTGGGAGGCTGACAGAGAACTTCATCAGCTTCAGTGACACTTCCTATAGTTGCTAGCCCTCTTATTACTAGTGGTGACCCCTGCCTGCCTAATCCAAGAGATATGGTTGACTTTCTATTTTCATTGGCTACTAAACACACCAAAACTAAACACACCAAAACAAGAAGCAAGTTCAAATGAGCTTCAATCGTTGTGGTTTTATGGTTCATTTCTATGGCAACAGACACTAATCATGCCGTTCATCAATACAAATGCTATCACATAATTATTGTCTCATTGGCTAGGGACTTTTCCGAACTACTGCTGAGATAGCAATGCATATATTCAGTTGTGTTATTGAAATGAATCCACTAGTGAAAGGGTTAAAGATGAAATCTGGGTGTGCGGTTAAAATCTGTCACTGTTGTTGTCGGTGTTGCTGTTGTTGTTGCTGTTGCTGTTGCTGTTGCTTAGAAGACCTGGACAACTCGTCCTTTAAACAAAGATTTTTTAATTTTTTTAATTATTAATAATTTATTTTTACCATGTGCCGGTATTTGTGCATGACTGTGACCTGTTACTCTCTGCAGGTGACCTTTCTTGGCTCATTAGTGAACACCAGGGAGCCGGCCGACGTCTTGATCGGTTCATTCTACGGCATCCCTCTCTTCTCTCCTGACCAGACTCCCTCCATGGAGCAGCTGCATGCCTTGGAAGAGAATCTTCTCTCCCAGTACTACCTTCATCGCGACAGCCTGACTTCCTCTCTTCTCTCCTACGCCAGCGTCCACACCAGTGCTCAGAGCACAAAGTGTTGCGAGGAGAGGGTGAACTACGATTACCAGCTCTGCTACAAGACGCAAGTACGCTTGGCACGCCTCAGAAACATCATCGGTCAGCTGAGGCCCAGGGAAGAACAGAGCCGTGTATACAGGCTTCCTGATGGATCCTGCATCAACTACTCTCAGTATTCCATCAGCAAGCTCAGTAAATTGATCGGCACTCTCTTGAATACCATCCTCTCTCTGAACGTGCACGCTGAGATGCCTCTGCGAGGAGAGGGCATGGCTCCTCTGAGAAGCAGACTTAGCGGGGATTGGAGACGAGACCGCTCGAGATCGGAAGGCATAGCTGAAGATGAGGGGCTAGAGGAGGACATGCAGTGGTTTGGGCAGCTGCCGCTGCTCTCCGAGGAAGAGTGCAGGGTGTTATTCTTGATGATGTGCATCCACGGGACACCGCAGATGCACGCACGCACCATTGCTCTCCTCATCAATTTTGGCGGCACGCAGGCTTGGTGGGGTGAGTTTGTCGTCAAGATGGCCGTGACTCTGTTCGGTGGGCAGCAAACACACGTCTTCAACAAGGAAAGGTACGGCACTTACCGAGAAGCACACACACACAGTGAGAAGTGTCATGACATGTGTCTAGATTGAAAACACAAGCTACATGTAGGTTCTACAAGATTCTGAGATGTCATAGTGAAACTATCTCATAAGGATATCAGTAGTGGTGCATTCGTATATCTTGGATTTAGCATTAATATTTGTGGATTCCTATGTTGACAATTCAATTATCAACCTTCCTTAACTTGTCCTGACCATTGGTTAACTATTTCTATGCATTCCTTTGCTTCATAAAGAGCTTCTTGTCTCTAGTACATGTACCAGTTGTCTTAGCAACTCGATGTTCCTGGTGAATTACTAGCCGAAATGTCGAGTGAGCAGATTTTTATTGGTGGTCTAGAAAGTCGACATTCATAAGTCAATGAGAGTTTGATGAGAGTATTACAATACTCAGAGCTGTGAATACGATTACCTGCCTGTTCTCCACCTGCCCATTTCTTCGATGTTTTGCTGCAGAGCACTGCTGCAATTCTCGGCTCTCTGTCAACACACGTATAATACCAGCGACCTGCTGCCATGCCTGCTCAACTTCCTGAAGCAGAAGCTCTCGCAGTTCCTCCCCCCCTCCTCCTCTTCCTCACCCCCCAGCACTGTCACCTCTCACCCTCCTCCCTCTTCACACCAGGACTCCGATCACAATCTTTTGCAATGGGTGATTATGTTGCTAGCCCACTTCCTGTCCTCGGTCGTTCTCCCTCCTCATCAGTGCCTGCTCTTTGTGCCTCTTACCACTAGCCACAAGCCGCCGGAGTTTGTCCAGACCTCAGCAGGCATGGAGCAAGGAAATAGTGCTAGCAATAAAACTGGCAGTAAAGTGAGTTGTCTTGACAATATGCGTAATGTAGCATTTAGTTAATGCCGTGATATTAACACGGGATTAATAACATAGGACATAATGCAGCATTTAGTTAATGCTGTGATATTAACACTGGGCATAATGCAGTGTAAAGATGAGTTCTCTATATGGCACTAGCCAAGCGCATCACATACAATCGCATTGGGTATGGTATTATATATGGTCCACTTTATAATGTTATGGAAGACAACTTGAATTTTGATCGTAACAACTGTGGACTGCAGTGATAGCAGATCCAGTTAGAATGCACCTTATGGTGGTTTTGTGCAGGGAGTTAGCTGCTATAGCTGTGTATAAAACCTAGCTACAAACTAACTAGCTGCACCAGCTAGTAAGCTTTCTACACTAAAACAAGCAGCACTGCTAAATTCGCTAATGACTATTAACTAGCGCTACAGGCACCACAACTGTCCAATTATGAGCTGTCAAAGTGCTCATGTTTGATCTGGTAGCAAAACCACTAGCTGGCTATCTGAGCTAGAAAACTAGCTTCTAGCCACTTTTAACCAGGCTACAACCTGTTTCCATGCACTGTTCCTCTCCCTGCTGTCCTGCTTGCTTCAGCGCATACCTCTACAAGCAGGGGAGCTCTTCAGGGCCCCGATAAACTTCTCCACGAGCGCCATAATGTTAAAGCTAGCACTTTTAACCAGGTTACAACCTGTTTCCAGGCACTGTTCCTCTCCCTGCTGTCCTGCATGCTCCAGCACACACCTCTACATGCAGAGGAGCTCTTCAGGGCCCCGATGAACTTCTCCTCCATGAGCGCTATTATGTTTCCTTAAAGCGAATCAGCTAATGGTGCAATTCATCACATGCTATATCTGGAATAGAAGTGGATCATCGCATCACATCATTGCCAGATCTCCATACGACAATGCGATGCATTTTGGCGAGCATCATATCGCGAACTAGCCTTCAGGTGCTCTGGTCCTAAACAATTGTGTAGAGGTGAAATGTGTTTTTGTGACGTTATGTTGAGTTACGTTGCATTACATAGGTAATGTGAATTGTGTTTATCCTATATATACATAGCCGTTCAGATTTTTTAATATTATGCAGTCTTAATCGGAACATCTAGATCTTGAAGGGCATTCACCCGCTGTCAATGTACCTAGTCAGTTCTTGAAAAGTACTCACGTGACCTCTGTCTGACTACCACTCTTATGTTGCGATCGCAAGGTTTTTCCTGCTTGTCTCCTCCCTAGGTGACCTGCAGCTACTGCTTGACCACCATAAGCTTCCATCTCTTCACCCACAGAGAGCTGCATTTCGCTCTCACCAGCATGCTCGTGGTGATCTGTCGTGAAATTAATAGGCAAACTATAAACTTTACATGTGAACTGCGATTATTTGTGTTGGGATTAGAGCTTGTGGAAGTATTAGTTTGTGGAATCTCATTACAGCACATCTTAACACCCAAGTTCCTTAAATGTTACGTGTACACGTGACCATATTTGGGAAAACCAGCCTAAGCTAAGAGTTTTTTTTATAGTTTATTTTTTATTTTTTTATTTTTTTATTTTTTAAATTTAAATTTTAATTTTTTAAATTTATTTCTTCCTCCACCTGTGATGCCTGAAGTTCATGTCCTGAGAGTTTGGAACTGTTTGAGTGTGTTGCCTTTGAGCTATGACATGAAATAGCTACCCTCCAGCAAGCACTCTATTGGAGTCATTGCGTTTCAAACGTGTTGCTAGGACACGAGTGCCGTGAAGCCATATACTTCCGAGGTTTGCTCAAGTATGCGACTGTTGGGGCTTCTCGCCATTTCGAGGCCGTGATGAGTGTATGTACTGGACTAGCTAGGAGTGAGTGAGTGTATGTACTGGACTAGCTAGGAGTGAGTGAGTGTATGTACTGGACTAGCTAGGAGTGAGTGAGTGTATGTACTGGACTAGCTAGGAGGGAGTGAGTGTATGTACTGGACTAGCTAGGAGTGAGTGAGTGTATGTACTGGACTAGCTAGGAGTGAGTGAGTGTATGTACTGGACTAGCTAGGAGTGAGTGAGTGTATGTACTGGACTAGCTAGGAGTGAGTGAGTGTATGTACTGGACTAGCTAGGAGGGAGTGAGTGTATGTACTGGACTAGCTAGGAGTGAGTGAGTGTATGTACTGGACTAGCTAGGAGTGAGTGAGTGTATGTACTGGACTAGCTAGGAGTGAGTGAGTGTATGTACTGGACTAGCCAGGAGTGAGTGAGTGTATGTACTGGACTAGCTAGGAGTGAGTGAGTGTATGTACTGGACTAGCTAGGAGTGAGTGAGTGTATGTACTGGACTAGCTAGGAGTGAGTGAGTGTATGTACTGGACTAGCTAGGAGTGAGTGAGTGTATGTACTGGACTAGCTAGGAGTGAGTGAGTGTATGTACTGGACTAGCTAGGAGTGAGTGAGTGTATGTACTGGACTAGCTAGGAGTGAGTGAGTGTATGTACTGGACTAGCTAGGAGGGAGTGAGTGTATGTACTGGACTAGCTAGGAGTGAGTGAGTGTATGTACTGGACTAGCTAGGAGTGAGTGAGTGTATGTACTGGACTAGCTAGGAGTGAGTGAGTGTATGTACTGGACTAGCTAGGAGTGAGTGAGTGTATGTACTGGACTAGCTAGGAGTGAGTGAGTGTATGTACTGGACTAGCTAGGAGTGAGTGAGTGTATGTACTGGACTAGCTAGGAGTGAGTGAGTGTATGTACTGGACTAGCTAGGAGTGAGTGAGTGTATGTACTGGACTAGCTAGGAGTGAGTGAGTGTATGTACTGGACTAGCTAGGAGTGAGTGAGTGTATGTACTGGACTAGCTAGGAGTGAGTGAGTGTATGTACTGGACTAGCTAGGAGTGAGTGAGTGTATGTACTGGACTAGCTAGGAGTGAGTGAGTGTATGTACTGGACTAGCTAGGAGTGAGTGAGTGTATGTACTGGACTAGCTAGGAGGGAGTGAGTGTATGTACTGGACTAGCTAGGAGTGAGTGAGTGTATGTACTGGACTAGCTAGGAGTGAGTGAGTGTATGTACTGGACTAGCTAGGAGTGAGTGAGTGTATGTACTGGACTAGCTAGGAGTGAGTGAGTGTATGTACTGGACTAGCTAGGAGTGAGTGAGTGTATGTACTGGACTAGCTAGGAGTGAGTGAGTGTATGTACTGGACTAGCCAGGAGTGAGTGAGTGTATGTACTGGACTAGCCAGGAGTGAGTGAGTGTATGTACTGGACTAGCTAGGAGGGAGTGAGTGTATGTACTGGACTAGCTAGGAGGGAGTGAGTGTATGTACTGGACTAGCTAGGAGTGAGTGAGTGTATGTACTGGACTAGCTAGGAGGGAGTGAGTGTATGTACTGGACTAGCTAGGAGTGAGTGAGTGTATGTACTGGACTAGCTAGGAGTGAGTGAGTGTATGTACTGGACTAGCTAGGAGTGAGTGAGTGTATGTACTGGGCTAGCTAGGAGTGAGTGAGTATATGTACTGGACTAGCTAGGAGTGAGTGAGTGTATGTACTGGACTAGCTAGGAGTGAGTGAGTGTATGTACTGGACTAGCTAGGAGTGAGTGAGTGTATGTACTGGACTAGCTAGGAGTGAGTGAGTGTATGTACTGGACTAGCTAGGAGTGAGTGAGTGTATGTACTGGACTAGCTAGGAGTGAGTGAGTGTATGTACTGGACTAGCTAGGAGTGAGTGAGTGTATGTACTGGACTAGCTAGGAGTGAGTGAGTGTATGTACTGGACTAGCTAGGAGTGAGTGAGTGTATGTACTGGACTAGCTAGGAGTGAGTGAGTGTATGTACTGGACTAGCTAGGAGTGAGTGAGTGTATGTACTGGACTAGCTAGGAGTGAGTGAGTGTATGTACTGGACTAGCCAGGAGTGAGTGAGTGTATGTACTGGACTAGCCAGGAGTGAGTGAGTGTATGTACTGGACTAGCTAGGAGGGAGTGAGTGTATGTACTGGACTAGCTAGGAGTGAGTGAGTGTATGTACTGGACTAGCTAGGAGTGAGTGAGTGTATGTACTGGACTAGCTAGGAGGGAGTGAGTGTATGTACTGGACTAGCTAGGAGTGAGTGAGTGTATGTACTGGACTAGCTAGGAGTGAGTGAGTGTATGTACTGGACTAGCTAGGAGTGAGTGAGTGTATGTACTGGACTAGCTAGGAGTGAGTGAGTGTATGTACTGGACTAGCTAGGAGTGAGTGAGTGTATGTACTGGACTAGCTAGGAGTGAGTGAGTGTATGTACTGGACTAGCTAGGAGTGAGTGAGTGTATGTACTGGACTAGCTAGGAGTGAGTGAGTGTATGTACTGGACTAGCTAGGAGTGAGTGAGTGTATGTACTGGACTAGCTAGGAGTGAGTGAGTGTATGTACTGGACTAGCTAGGAGTGAGTGAGTGTATGTACTGGACTAGCTAGGAGTGAGTGAGTGTATGTACTGGACTAGCTAGGAGGGAGTGAGTGTATGTACTGGACTAGCTAGGAGTGAGTGAGTGTATGTACTGGACTAGCTAGGAGTGAGTGAGTGTATGTACTGGACTAGCTAGGAGTGAGTGAGTGTATGTACTGGACTAGCTAGGAGTGAGTGAGTGTATGTACTGGACTAGCTAGGAGTGAGTGAGTGTATGTACTGGACTAGCTAGGAGTGAGTGAGTGTATGTACTGGACTAGCTAGGAGTGAGTGAGTGTATGCACTGGACTAGCTAGGAGTGAGTGAGTGTATGTACTGGACTAGCCAGGAGTGAGTGAGTGTATGTACTGGACTAGCCAGGAGTGAGTGAGTGTATGTACTGGACTAGCTAGGAGGGAGTGAGTGTATGTACTGGACTAGCTAGGAGTGAGTGAGTGTATGTACTGGACTAGCTAGGAGGGAGTGAGTGTATGTACTGGACTAGCTAGGAGTGAGTGAGTGTATGTACTGGACTAGCTAGGAGTGAGTGAGTGTATGTACTGGACTAGCTAGGAGTGAGTGAGTGTATGTACTGGACTAGCTAGGAGTGAGTGAGTGTATGTACTGGACTAGCTAGGAGGGAGTGAGTGTATGTACTGGACTAGCTAGGAGTGAGTGAGTGTATGTACTGGACTAGCTAGGAGTGAGTGAGTGTATGTACTGGACTAGCTAGGAGTGAGTGAGTGTATGTACTGGACTAGCTAGGAGTGAGTGAGTGTATGTACTGGACTAGCTAGGAGTGAGTGAGTGTATGTACTGGACTAGCCAGGAGTGAGTGAGTGTATGTACTGGACTAGCCAGGAGTGAGTGAGTGTATGTACTGGACTAGCCAGGAGTGAGTGAGTGTATGTACTGGACTAGCCAGGAGTGAGTGAGTGTATGTACTGGACTAGCTAGGAGGGAGTGAGTGTATGTACTGGACTAGCTAGGAGTGAGTGAGTGTATGTACTGGACTAGCTAGGAGTGAGTGAGTGTATGTACTGGACTAGCTAGGAGTGAGTGAGTGTATGTACTGGACTAGCTAGGAGGGAGTGAGTGTATGTACTGGACTAGCTAGGAGTGAGTGAGTGTATGTACTGGACTAGCTAGGAGTGAGTGAGTGTATGTACTGGACTAGCTAGGAGTGAGTGAGTGTATGTACTGGACTAGCCAGGAGTGAGTGAGTGTATGTACTGGACTAGCCAGGAGTGAGTGAGTGTATGTACTGGACTAGCTAGGAGGGAGTGAGTGTATGTACTGGACTAGCTAGGAGTGAGTGAGTGTATGTACTGGACTAGCTAGGAGTGAGTGAGTGTATGTACTGGACTAGCTAGGAGTGAGTGAGTGTATGTACTGGACTAGCTAGGAGTGAGTGAGTGTATGTACTGGACTAGCTAGGAGTGAGTGAGTGTATGTACTGGACTAGCTAGGAGTGAGTGAGTGTATGTACTGGACTAGCTAGGAGTGAGTGAGTGTATGTACTGGACTAGCTAGGAGTGAGTGAGTGTATGTACTGGACTAGCTAGGAGTGAGTGAGTGTATGTACTGGACTAGCCAGGAGTGAGTGAGTGTATGTACTGGACTAGCTAGGAGTGAGTGAGTGTATGTACTGGACTAGCTAGGAGTGAGTGAGTGTATGTACTGGACTAGCTAGGAGTGAGTGAGTGTATGTACTGGACTAGCTAGGAGTGAGTGAGTGTATGTACTGGACTAGCTAGGAGTGAGTGAGTGTATGTACTGGACTAGCTAGGAGTGAGTGAGTGTATGTACTGGACTAGCTAGGAGTGAGTGAGTGTATGTACTGGACTAGCTAGGAGTGAGTGAGTGTATGTACTGGACTAGCTAGGAGTGAGTGAGTGTATGTACTGGGCTAGCTAGGAGTGAGTGAGTGTATGTACTGGACTAGCTAGGAGTAAGTGAGTGTATGTACTGGACTAGCTAGGAGTGAGTGAGTGTATGTACTGGACTAGCTAGGAGTGAGTGAGTGTATGTACTGGACTAGCTAGGAGTGAGTGAGTGTATGTACTGGACTAGCTAGGAGTGAGTGAGTGTATGTACTGGACTAGCTAGGAGTGAGTGAGTGTATGTACTGGACTAGCTAGGAGTGAGTGAGTGTATGTACTGGACTAGCTAGGAGTGTGTGAGTGTATGTACTGGACTAGCTAGGAGTGAGTGAGTGTATGTACTGGACTAGCTAGGAGTGAGTGAGTGTATGTACTGGACTAGCTAGGAGTGAGTGAGTGTATGTACTGGAATAGCTAGGAGTGAGTGAGTGTATGTACTGGACTAGCTAGGAGGGAGTGAGTGTATGTACTGGACTAGCTAGGAGTGAGTGAGTGTATGTACTGGACTAGCTAGGAGTGAGTGAGTGTATGTACTGGACTAGCTAGGAGGGAGTGAGTGTATGTACTGGACTAGCTAGGAGTGAGTGAGTGTAAGTACTGGACTAGCTAGGAGTGAGTGAGTGTATGTACTGGACTAGCTAGGAGTGAGTGAGTGTATGTACTGGACTAGCTAGGAGTGAGTGAGTGTATGTACTGGACTAGCTAGGAGTGAGTGAGTGTATGTACTGGACTAGCTAGGAGTGAGTGAGTGTATGTACTGGACTAGCTAGGAGTGAGTGAGTGTATGTACTGGACTAGCTAGGAGTGAGTGAGTGTATGTACTGGACTAGCTAGGAGTGAGTGAGTGTATGTACTGGACTAGCTAGGAGTGAGTGAGTGTATGTACTGGACTAGCTAGGAGTGAGTGAGTGTATGTACTGGACTAGCTAGGAGTGAGTGAGTGTATGTACTGGACTAGCTAGGAGGGAGTGAGTGTATGTACTGGACTAGCTAGGAGTGAGTGAGTGTATGTACTGGACTAGCTAGGAGGGAGTGAGTGTATGTACTGGACTAGCTAGGAGTGAGTGAGTGTATGTACTGGACTAGCTAGGAGTGAGTGAGTGTATGTACTGGACTAGCTAGGAGTGAGTGAGTGTATGTACTGGACTAGCTAGGAGTGAGTGAGTGTATGTACTGGACTAGCTAGGAGGGAGTGAGTGTATGTACTGGACTAGCTAGGAGTGAGTGAGTGTATGTACTGGACTAGCTAGGAGTGAGTGAGTGTATGTACTGGACTAGCTAGGAGTGAGTGAGTGTATGTACTGGACTAGCTAGGAGTGAGTGAGTGTATGTACTGGACTAGCTAGGAGTGAGTGAGTGTATGTACTGGACTAGCTAGGAGTGAGTGAGTGTATGTACTGGACTAGCCAGGAGTGAGTGAGTGTATGTACTGGACTAGCTAGGAGTGAGTGAGTGTATGTACTGGACTAGCTAGGAGTGAGTGAGTGTATGTACTGGACTAGCTAGGAGTGAGTGAGTGTATGTACTGGACTAGCTAGGAGTGAGTGAGTGTATGTACTGGACTAGCTAGGAGTGAGTGAGTATATGTACTGGACTAGCTAGGAGTGAGTGAGTGTATGTACTGGACTAGCTAGGAGTGAGTGAGTGTATGTACTGGACTAGCTAGGAGTGAGTGAGTGTATGTACTGGACTAGCTAGGAGGGAGTGAGTGTATGTACTGGACTAGCTAGGAGTGAGTGAGTGTATGTACTGGACTAGTGAGTGAGTGTATGTACTGGACTAGCCAGGAGTGAGTGAGTGTATGTACTGGACTAGCTAGGAGTGAGTGAGTGTATGTACTGGACTAGCTAGGAGTGAGTGAGTGTATGTACTGGACTAGCTAGGAGGGAGTGAGTGTATGTACTGGACTAGCTAGGAGTGAGTGAGTGTATGTACTGGACTAGCTAGGAGGGAGTGAGTGTATGTACTGGACTAGCTAGGAGGGAGTGAGTGTATGTACTGGACTAGCTAGGAGTGAGTGAGTGTATGTACTGGACTAGCTAGGAGTGAGTGAGTGTATGTACTGGACTAGCTAGGAGTGAGTGAGTGTATGTACTGGACTAGCTAGGAGTGAGTGAGTGTATGTACTGGACTAGCCAGGAGTGAGTGAGTGTATGTACTGGACTAGCTAGGAGTGAGTGAGTGTATGTACTGGACTAGCTAGGAGTGAGTGAGTGTATGTACTGGACTAGCTAGGAGTGAGTGAGTGTATGTACTGGACTAGCTAGGAGTGAGTGAGTGTATGTACTGGACTAGCCAGGAGTGAGTGAGTGTATGTACTGGACTAGCTAGGAGTGAGTGAGTGTATGTACTGGACTAGCTAGGAGTGAGTGAGTGTATGTACTGGACTAGCTAGGAGTGAGTGAGTGTATGTACTGGACTAGCTAGGAGTGAGTGAGTGTATGTACTGGACTAGCTAGGAGGGAGTGAGTGTATGTACTGGACTAGCTAGGAGTGAGTGAGTGTATGTACTGGACTAGCTAGGAGGGAGTGAGTGTATGTACTGGACTAGCTAGGAGTGAGTGAGTGTATGTACTGGACTAGCTAGGAGTGAGTGAGTGTATGTACTGGACTAGCTAGGAGTGAGTGAGTGTATGTACTGGACTAGCTAGGAGTGAGTGAGTGTATGTACTGGACTAGCTAGGAGTGAGTGAGTGTATGTACTGGACTAGCTAGGAGTGAGTGAGTGTATGTACTGGACTAGCTAGGAGTGAGTGAGTGTATGTACTGGACTAGCTAGGAGTGAGTGAGTGTATGTACTGGACTAGCTAGGAGTGAGTGAGTGTATGTACTGGACTAGCTAGGAGTGAGTGAGTGTATGTACTGGACTAGCCAGGAGTGAGTGAGTGTATGTACTGGACTAGCCAGGAGTGAGTGAGTGTATGTACTGGACTAGCCAGGAGTGAGTGAGTGTATGCACTGGACTAGCTAGGAGTGAGTGAGTGTATGTACTGGACTAGCTAGGAGTGAGTGAGTGTATGTACTGGACTAGCTAGGAGTGAGTGAGTGTATGTACTGGACTAGCTAGGAGTGAGTGTATGTACTGGACTAGCTAGGAGTGAGTGAGTGTATGTACTGGACTAGCTAGGAGTGAGTGAGTGTATGTACTGGACTAGCTAGGAGGGAGTGAGTGTATGTACTGGACTAGCTAGGAGGGAGTGAGTGTATGTACTGGACTAGCTAGGAGTGAGTGAGTGTATGTACTGGACTAGCTAGGAGGGAGTGAGTGTATGTACTGGACTAGCTAGGAGTGAGTGAGTGTATGTACTGGACTAGCTAGGAGGGAGTGAGTGTATGTACTGGACTAGCTAGGAGTGAGTGAGTGTATGTACTGGACTAGCTAGGAGGGAGTGAGTGTATACTAGCTAGGAGTGAGTGAGTGTATGTACTGGACTAGCTAGGAGGGAGTGAGTGTATGTACTGGACTAGCTAGGAGTGAGTGAGTGTATGTACTGGACTAGCTAGGAGGGAGTGAGTGTATGTACTGGACTAGCTAGGAGTGAGTGAGTGTATGTACTGGACTAGCTAGGAGGGAGTGAGTGTATGTACTGGACTAGCTAGGAGGGAGTGAGTGTATGTACTGGACTAGCTAGGAGTGAGTGAGTGTATGTACTGGACTAGCTAGGAGTGAGTGAGTGTATGTACTGGACTAGCTAGGAGTGAGTGAGTGTATGTACTGGACTAGCTAGGAGTGAGTGAGTGTATGTACTGGACTAGCTAGGAGTGAGTGAGTGTATGTACTGGGCTAGCTAGGAGTGAGTGAGTGTATGTACTGGACTAGCTAGGAGTGAGTGAGTGTACTGGACTAGCTAGGAGTGAGTGAGTGTATGTACTGGGCTAGCTAGGAGTGAGTGTATGTACTGGACTAGCTAGGAGGGAGGGTGAATGGTTCAACTGTTGCAGAGCATAGCCTGGAGAGTGTCGTACAAGCTACTAATTTGTCTAGTCGCCAAAATGGAGAAACACTTGCTTTTGATAGAGCATGGGGAGACACAGTCACAATCAATGCTTAACAAATAGAGGCTAGAACCAACAGAAGTTTAGTACACGCTAGTTTTGAGTATTTAGAGTGAAAAGACTGCATGCAGTCTATTCAAGGAAATATGATATACAGTATGAGCATTCAATGTTGAAATGTTTAAATAATGTGTATTCCGTAATATGGGGATTCAAATGTTTCAATAGTGTGTAATCCATATACTATATATGGGCATTCAAATGTTTAAATAAGGTGTAGTCCATATGTCTATATATGGGCATTTATGTGTACTAGATTTGTCTGTATTCCAGATTTGGTAGTTTGTTGCTGTTCAGTTAATTTTCCTTTTCTTGCAGGACCGATTGCTTCGTCATGGCATTTTTAAAAGAAGGGAAGTCTCATCAGAAAGTTCTGTTCCACCTACCCCTACTGCGTTACCCGTTCCCAGAGCTGCGAGCATCCCCGTGGGGGGGCCAGTGGACCCAGCTCTGGCCGAGCTCCCGCAGGAACTGTGCCACTCTGTCATCCAAGGCCTGGTCAGGTACACACTGGCTCTGTGCAAGACTGATGGCACAATGCACTTCATCCCAGTCGTCTCAAAGGCAAGCTGAATCAGGGGAAACCTGTTACTCCGAGAGAGCACATATTTGACTTCCCTTTACCGGGTTAATTAATTTACCAGATTATAGGAGCTATGGCATATGTGTCTTGTATATTACAGGAAGTGCCTAGTATACTACAGGAAGTGATGTAATGAGATCCATAGTGTAATAAATGTAGTTTGCCTTTTTCATTTGAGATGGACCACCACATAGCGTGCTGGTGGGAGTGGCGTGCAGCTCTCTGTCGGTGCAGAGATGGAAGCTTATGGTGAACAAGCAGTAGCTGCAAGTCACCAATGTAATGCACAGGGTGTGTGATAGCCTGCAACAGTTCCATTGTACCTGTCACCTTATTTAAAGGGGATGCCTAAATGATTGTGACAACCTTATCCTTCTCTTGCGCAGTGTCTTTCCCTCTTGCTGTGTTCTACCAAGTGGTCCTACCCTCTGCATACCTTACTAAACCAGAATGAGCTCGAACTGTTCCTCACCTTTGCCACTCTGAGCACAGCATCCTCGGATTCCACGGCACTCGCGTCCAACTTGGAATGGCGACAGAGAACTCTACAGGGTCTTTTCACCGCTCTGCTCTACTACGGGGAGGTGCAGCCCTGTCTGGCGTACGTTTCAGCAGCAGGACCCGATGAGGAGAAGGTTGAAACACTGCTAGCAGGTCAAGCAGGAGCAAGTGTTTCTTCTGCGAAGGAAGCCAGCCAGTCTGTGAAGGAGAGTGCTTTGAACATTACTCGAGATCTGAAAGTTGCAGGAGAGGCCTCTACTTCTCTGAGTAAGGTGGAGGTGATTCCGTATAGCACGTTCATCATCAGTAGCACAGTCGAATACCGTAACAAGTCCTCGCCAGTGGGAGTTGCCGAGCTGCAGCTGCAGAAGATGGCAAAATCGATTTACACCTCCGTCCTGCACTCTCTGGTGCACCCCAAACCTCTCTCCCGGCCTGCGGGACCTCCGCATCTCAATCATGACGGCTACCACTCGCCGCCAGTGACTGCTACGCCCATGTTGGACCAATACCTGGACAATTTCGACTGCTCTCTCCATGTTTTCCCAGAGACCATCTCCATGCTTGTTGGTACCATGGAGTGTCTGCTAAGGAGAGCAACGAGCTCGCACCAACTCCTTAGCAAAGTTGATCTCCTAGCGGTTCTGTCTCTCTGGCACGAGTGTAACTCTGTCTTGACGCTGTCCCCCGTGACCCTCCTCTCCTCCAACCTGAACCCCAAAGCCAAGGCAGCGAAGCTGACGTCTGCTCACACCACATTCATGGTGACGTCCGAGGTGTGCTACTGCACGTTGGTGAACTTCCTTCTTGACCAGAGCTCCATTTCTCCAGCACTGTGGCAAATTTCCCTCGTCAACATCCTGGGGAACCTCCAGTCCACTCTCACTGTGGATTACGAGAGGTTACTTGCTGTTCTGGTTAAATTGTTTCTGTCGTCGTCGTCTTCGGTGGATTCCGGGCTGGTGCAGAAGATTGTGAAGACCCTCAGGCCACTGACGTTCCAGAGCCATGGCAAGGGGGTGTTGCTGACTGGGTCCTACATGTTGTTGCAAGTTCTCACTACATCACTTCAGAAGAGGTACAGTTCAACCCCTCCCATTCACCCCCTCCCATTCAACCCCTCCCATTCACCCCCTCCCATTCAACCCCTCCCATTCACCCCCTCCCATTCAACCCCTCCCATTCAACCCCTCCCATTCAACCCCTCCCATTCAACCCCTCCCATTCAACCCCTCCCATTCAACCCCTCCCATTCAACTCCTCCCCTATTAACAAAAAGGATCTCAACGCTTTTGCTTTCATGACCTTTGTACCTTTGTACCTGCCCAACCCCAATGTTTTAACGTCCACCTGGAGGGGGATATTTTTTTACACCAAACTGAGCAGGGCCAGTTTGACCCCTTTGAGGGCCTTTGACTGGTTCACTTGATCTTAGCCCACAATGTCTAGATGTTGCTGATCAGTTTTCCTGTCCTTTCCTGACATGTCCACTCTGTCTCAGCCTGTAGCGGTGCAGTTGGTGCTGCTCATGGTCTTCTACTCTCTCCTGACATGTCCACAGCATGTCTAAATGTTGCCCCCGGGTTTGCCTGCTCTCTCTAGATGCTGTTGCTGCTTGGGAGTTTCACCTCTGGCCTTGCTGTCACTGCAACTCTAGACAGTCTTGCTCTCAGCCTTTGCCCTGCTGGTCTGAGCTCTGCTGTCACTGCAGCTCTAGATAGTCTTGCTCTCAGCCTTTGCCCCTGCTGGTCTGAGCTCTGCTGTCACTGCAGCTCTAGATAGTCTTGCTCTCAGCCTTTGCCCCTGTGAGCTCTGCTGTCACTGCAGCTCTAGATAGTCTTGCTCTCAGCCTTTGCCCCTGCTGGTCTGAGCTCTGCTGTCACTGCAGCTCTAGATAGTCTTGCTCTCTGCCTTTGCCCCTGCTGGTCTGAGCTCTGCTGTCACTGCAGCTCTAGATAGTCTTGCTCTCAGCCTTTGCCCCTGCTGGTCTGAGCTCTGCTGTCACTGCAGCTCTAGATAGTCTTGCTCTCAGCCTTTGCCCCTGCTGGTCTGAGCTCTGCGATCTCCCCTTTCTGTTTCTCGCATTGCGCACAGGAACTTGTAAATTTTGTTCTGGCTCAGCTCCTCCAGCTTCTCAGCTAGAATCGTGAAGAGCTGGATGGCAAGTGTGCAGTGATTTGGGGAGTGAGTGTAGTAGTTTACCAGTGTTTTCTGTGCGTATTCAAATGACTTACAATGTGTATTACAGATAGATAAACCTCGTTAATCCATATTTAACTTGTCTTGTTAGACACTTAAACACTGGATTGATATATATGGGATTAATACATTGGATTAATGATTAATACTTAATACATAGGTGATTAATACATGGTGGATTAATACATAGGTGATTAATACATGGTGATTAATACATAGGTGATTAATACATAGGTGATTAATACATAGGTGATTAATACATGGTGATTAATACATAGGTGGATTAATACATAGGTGATTAATACATAGGTGATTAATACATAATACATAGGTGATACATAGGTGATTAATACATGGTGATTAATGCATAGGTGATTAATGCATAGGTGATTAATGCATAGGTGATTAATGCATAGATGATTAATGCATAGGTGATTAATACATAGGTGATTAATGAATAGGTGATTAATGCATAGGTGATTAATGCATAGGTGATTAATACATGGTAGGTCCACAGATTAATCCGGATTAATTCATAGGTGGATTAATTATGAGGATTAATTATGACTTGGATTACATGGATTAAATTGAAGTGTGCTCAAGAATACCATTCTAAATAGTTAGGTAGATAGATAGATGGTGAGAAGATAGATAGTCAGATACATGTTGATAAATACTAGGTATGTAGAGATAGGTTGGTAGGTAGATAGATGGGTAGAGAGATGAGTAGGTAGGTAAGGAAATAGGGTTAGGTAGGAAGATAGATGGGTAGAGAGATGGTAGGTAGGTAGAGAGATGGGTAGAGAGATAGGTAGGTAGGTAGGGAAATAGGGTTAGGTAGGAAGATAGATGGGTAGAGAGATGGTAGGTAGGTAGAGAGATGGGTAGAGAGATAGGTAGGTAGGTTGACCATTTGCTTCACTGGTATTGGTACATAAACATAAACTTGCTTTCATTTTGCATGTGGTTGTGTTTCCTTGTGCACGCAGTGACCTGGTGCTGCACGACTGTTCACTGCTGCTTGAGTTGTGTGTCTCTCTCAGGACAGGGCCTAACCTCATCAGCATCTGGTCCTGTCCTGCAGACTCCACCAGCCTTGTCCTGGACCTAATCCATGACCTATGTGAGCTCGTCACTGAGATCATGCCAGAAGCACTCAGCGAAGAAGCCTTTCCTGGTGAGTGGGTAGAATAACCTGTAATGGGTTCATTTTTTCTTCGTCTTGGTAAAAAAAAAAAGGTTCCAGCACGTGTGTGTGCGCGAGTGTGTGCGCGCAGGTGTGTGCGTGTGTGTGTAAGGGGGAAATATTGAAAAACACCGACCGTTCAGAATTGGAGAAGCTGTTTCACTGCGATCAAGATGTCCGGTCAACTAACCTTGGAGGGTATACTTTGTCAGATTCTGGACTGTCTGAGGGGGAAATCAGGGATGAAGAAGGTGATGGCATCTCATCTTACCTTGGCCAGACCAGTGTTGACCCTGAAGCTCTGCTATCACTCAGCAAAGTAGTCGAGCCTGACCTACCTTCAAGCAAGCCTAGCGCTCTCATTCGAGCTGACGATTTGGATGAAGATGAGAGTGCTAGCGATGAAGAAGGCATTGACTGTGAGTTTAGCTAGAGTTACCTGTGCAGTGAGTAAGCAGAACATGAACTGCAAAAGCTGTTTTAGCTTCCTTGTTCACGGGTAGTCCACGGAAAAATTTGAGCAATTTTTTTAATCAGTACCTACCACTGTGTGTCACAAAGAGGGACTGTTGTTGTTGTTTCTGTTGTTGTTGTTTTCAACCATCACACATGGTGGACTCCACCCACCAGTAGTGTCTTGTGTTTTACTTCTGTTTTACTTCAATCTGTTGTTGATGTTGCATTTATTGGTTTATTGGTTTCTGCAGGTATTTTCTCTCTGCTATATTCTGTTCATAGTCATGTGATTCATTGTGATGGTCATGTATTGTGCTAGTGTGCATACATGTATTCACACTTCTGGAATGTTATAATTCAGATCAAAATATCAATTTGTGGTACACTAGACGTAAAGTAATATGCTTTCATTGTTATGAAGACACATTCAAAACACTCATTCCTGTGATGGGGCACTTTGTTTTAGAGTCTCCTGAACTCTATTTCAACATTGTTGTCTATGGTATTAGAGTATTCACGGTGCATCTTGTATTATTCTTTTCCTTGTGTATAATGATAAAAATACATGACAGCTTATTATTTTTACTGGCTAAAACACACATCAAAACAAGAATTACCAAGTTCAACTGATATTCACCTCACTGTGGTTTTATGGTATGTTTCTACGGCAACAAGCACTAACCACAATGTTGGTCAATACAAATGCTATCACATGTGGTATTGTTGCAAGGGAGTTTTACGAAGTATTGCTGAGATAGCAAGGCATATCTCATGTATGTGGGTTGTTTTTATTTGATTTTTTAAATGAAGAGAAAGGGTTAAGAAACATGCAAATAATAATGTGAGTGCATTTTTAAGAAACATACAAGTAATACGAGTGTGCATTATCAAGAAAAATGAAAATGATGTGTGCATTATTAAGAACCGTGCAATAGTGAGTGTGCATTATTAAGAACCACACAAATAATGTGAATGTGCATTATTAAGAACCACCAGTGCCGGTTTTCATGATGCAAGCGTCCTATATACTAAGCATCTCCCCACCCACATGGTTATCTTGTGAGAACACTTGTGCACCGAGTGTATCTCTGCATGTGAAGTTACTGTGTTTCACCTTTCCCCTTCTCTCTCACAGGAGTGCAGTTATTTGGCTCAGAGTTTGAGGATGCCAGTAGACGAAAGCACTATCACACGACCCTTGGCGACCTCTATAAGCGGACCTGGAACCCTACGACCTCAGAGAACACGGACCTGGGTAGCCTGGCTGGCAAGCTTCTTCAGCTTCTCATGAACATCTTCACGGTTTTCCTGCAGCCGAGCGTACAACAAGCCATCCAAATCTACTGTGTAGAGAAGTTCTCCAAGCAAAGTGATGGAGGAGCTGCTCCTGTGGATTACTTGAAGCTGGCCGACCCTTCCACCAGGGGACTGGCCTTGGTGTACGCAGACTCTCAGCTGCTCCTGAAGTTCCTGCAGATCTTCAACCTCATCTCGGCCCACTCGAACAGGACCAACACTGACAATGTCTCGCTCTATCACAAGTTCATTATGTTCCTCTACAACAACTGCCACGACCAGTCGTTCTTTTTCCAGCCCATCCAGCACATCTTGAACTCCTCCCCCGTGGGAACCCGCTTCTCCAACCTCTTCATCTCCCTCATTACCTGGGACCCGGTCTTCGTGACCAAGCAGGACGAGAACCAGAGTCAGGTGACGGAATTCATTCGATCCGGCGGGGGGGAGGTGGTCTTGAAGTGTCTGATGGAGAGCGGGCCTGTGAAGCAAGATCTCGACTTTGGAGGCACGTCCGGTGCGAGGAGTTTATCCATTCACACCATCAATAAGCTGGGGCAGAAGGAGCCACCGCCAAAGACAATTAATGAGGCCAGTAACTTGGTCGACTTCTTTCCCTTCGCCTCGTCCACTGTTCTATCGGCCAAGGGTTTGACCAAGGTCGCCACCTCCGCTCGGCCCGCGCACCTCTTCCTGCACTCCTATGCACCAAACGAAGTGTGCATCAGTCTGCACGTCTCATTCCCATACCCCATTCTTCTCCACAACATCATCTTTTGCCTGGTGAACTTGGAAGTGGGAGGGGTCGTTAACGGCACCCCTTCCAAGGTTGCTGTCCATTCTTCTCTCCATGGATCCCCGGAGTCCAGTGTGCCGGTGACCCCCGTCTACAAGACTGACAGTCTCAAAATGATTAACATTGCCTTCTGCCAGCCGGTGCTGACTCAGTACTTGGTGATCCACATGTATCGTCCACTCCTCTCCGGGAGTGTCACTGTCTCCAAGATGGAAATTCTGGGCACCAGCTTTGGCAGTTCTGCAGAGGCCATCGTGCCCATCTCTAAGCCGTCCCCAGTGACTGCTCAGCATGGGAAAGATCAGCATGGGTGAGTGAGACTAAGATGCAGCATTGAGAAGGATGACAAGCCCAGTAGCTAGCTAGTGCTCTCGTTGTCCCAAGGAGTGGAATATGAGCCCCCATGCAGTGTGGAGTGGTTGTCAGAGGTGGTTTGGGTCTAGTTTCATGATTTAATCATTGCCGCCAGGTTGGCTGTTATGATGTAGTAGCTGGTGTGGTTTCAGCAGGTCGAGGTCTGCCTGGACTTGGGAAGTCGAGTTTTGTAAACTGTTTGTGGGTGTGGCATTTTGCTCCTGGCCAGCCAATTGGCTATAATGCTTATTATTTTTCTCTCCCTTTTTTAAAAACCTTTTCATTTTTATTTTTATTATTTTTATTATTATTATTATTATTATTTTTTGTGTAATTTTTTTTTGGTTTTACACGCTCTCTTTTTTTCTCTTTTTTCCCTTACTTTTGTCCCCTTTTTAAAAAATTTTAAATTTTTTTATATTTTTTTTATTTATTAAAAAAATAAAATTGGCATTTTCTGTCTTTTATGGTTTGAGAGCACAACTGACCTCCAAAAATCACCCAACATAATTTCCTTTTAGTGTTTTGTATAGATGTTTATAATCTTCATGGAACTTGATTAGGCAGGACAAAGTGGTGCTGATTAAACTTATGGAGTCAATTAGTCCCATGGCATTATGTGAGGTGTGTGTGTGTGTGTGTGTGTAGGGCCAGCTGGATGGATATTGTGGACAAGTGGCTGAGCTCTCAAGCCACAGCCAGTGCACTCAAGTGTCTGTTTGGTGACCTCCCTGACCTCTTGCCCAGCTGCTTGGCCCTCATGAGCAGCAACACTACCAGGTAAGTGCAGTAGCTCACCAGCAGTGTGTGTGTGTGTGTGTGTGTGTGTGTGTGTGTGTGTGTGTGTTGTGTTGTGTTGTGTGTGTGTGTGTGTGTGTTGTGTTGTGTTGTGTGTGTGTGTGTGTGTGTGTGTGTGTGTGTGAGCAAGAGAGGGGAGCTCATGCTGGGGCATTAGTCTATGTTGCTTACCCTTTACCTCTTTTTTGCAGTAGGTGAAAGTGTCTGGCATAATGCATAATGTAACATATTTTGTTGCCGAGTGCACTCCGCATGCTTGGAGCGGGGGGGGGGGGAGATGCAGCATAGGCAGTGCTGTAGCCGTTACTGACGTAACCCCTGTGGTTCTAGTTTGCACATGACCTGGAACTCACCAAGTTTGAATTGGAACAAGCTACATGTGCTCCCTGACGTCTTCCAAAGCCTCTCTCTCTTACAGGCACACAATGCACGCACGCACGCACATACATGAGACCTGCCTTGCAGAGAAGTTTGTTTGGTCTGTGCTGCAGACGTCTCTTTTACTACTGGTATAATCTTACTGCACACAGAGAACCAAACTCAAGAATACAGAAAATGCATGTTTAAACGAGGGGCATGCACACACAAGGTAATCAGCCTGTTCTTACTGTTGACGGAGTTCTTGATGGAACTATGTCAAGAGCCCGGATCCAAATCACCACCAAAACATAATGGATTGGACCTTGACCCACGCCTAACATGTCCATAGAATTTCGTGAAGATCGATTTGTAAGTTTTTGTGCGATCCTGCTGACAGACAAGACACACGAACAAACCGACGGAGAAAACATAACCTCCTTGTTGACCCTTTACCTTGTGCTCGATGATTGTTTTCTTTTGGTTGTGAAAAACATGAAGCTTAGAAGCTAGTCTTCAATTTGACTCTCCTAGTTCACAACCCCTTCATATTAGTGGGACATGAAGCTTAGAAGCTAGTCTTAAATTTGACTCTCCTAGTTCACAACCCCTTCATATTAGTGGAACATGAAGCTTAGAAGCTAGTCTTAAATTTGACTCTCCTAGTTCACAACCCCTTCATATTAGTGGAACATGAAGCTTAGAATCTAGTCTTCAATTTGACTCTCCTAGTTCACAACCCTTCATACATGAAGCTTATAGAAGCTAGCCTTCAATTTGACTCTCCTAGTTCAGAACCCCTTCATATTAGTGGAACATGAAGCTTAGAAGCTAGTCTTCAATTTGACTCTCCTAGTTCACAACCCCTTCATATTAGTGGAACATGAAGCTTAGAAGCTAGTCTTTAATTTGACTCTCCTAGTTCACAACCCCTTCATATTAGTGGAACATGAAGCCTAGAAGCTAGTCTTCAATATGACTCCTAGTTCACAACCCCTTCATATTAGTGGAACATGAAGCTTAGAAGCTAGTCTTCAATTTGACTCTCCTAGTTCACACCCCTTCATATTAGTGGAACATGAAGCTTAGAAGCTAGTCTTCAATTTGACTCTCCTAGTTCACAACCCCTTCATATTAGTGGAACATGAAGCTTAGAAGATAGTCTTTAATTTGACTCTCCTAGTTCACAACCCCTTCATATTAGTGGAACATGAAGCTTAGAAGCTAGCCTTCAATTTGACTCTCCTAGTTCACAACCCCTTCATATTAGTGGAACATGAAGCTTAGAAGCTAGCCTTCAATTTGACTCTCCTAGTTCACAACCCCTTCATATTAGTGGAACATGAAGCTTAGAAGCTAGTCTTCAATTTGACTCTCCTAGTTCACAACCCCTTCATATTAGTAGAACATGAAGCTTAGAAGCTAGTCTTCAATTTGACTCTCCTAGCTCACACCCCTTCATATTAAGCTAGCCTTCAATTTGACTCTCCTAGTTCACAACCCCTTCATATTAGTGGAACATGAAGCTTAGAAGCTAGTCTTCAATTTGACTCTCCTAGTTCACAACCCCTTCATATTAGTAGAACATGAAGCTTAGAAGCTAGTCTTCAATTTGACTCTCCTAGCTCACACCCCTTCATATTAGTGGAACATGAAGCTTAGAATCTAGTCTTCAATTTGACTCTCCTAGTTCACAACCCCTTCATATTAGTGGAACATGAAGCTTAGTAGCTAGTCTTCAATTTGACTCTCCTAGTTCACAACCCCTTCATATTAGTGGAACATGAAGCTTAGAATCTAGTCTTCAATTTGACTCTCCTAGTTCACAACCCTTCATACATGAAGCTTATAGAAGCTAGTCTTCAATTTGACTCTCCTAGTTCAGAACCCCTTCATATTAGTGGAACATGAAGCTTAGAATCTAGTCTTCAATTTGACTCTCCTAGTTCACAACCCCTTCATATTAGTGGAACATGAAGCTTAGAAGCTAGTCTTTAATTTGACTCTCCTAGTTCACAACCCCTTCATATTAGTGGAACATGAAGCTTAGAAGCTAGCCTTCAATTTGACTCTCCTAGTTCACAACCCCTTCATATTAGTGGAACATGAAGCTTCGAAGCTAGTCTTCAATATGACTCTCCTAGTTCACAACCCCTTCATATTACTTAGAAGCTAGTCTTCAATTTGACTCTCCTAGTTCACAACCCCTTCATATTAGTGGAACATGAAGCTTAGAAGCTAGTCTTCAATTTGACTCTCCTAGTTCACAACCCCTTCATATTAGAGGAACATGAAGCTTAGAAGCTAGTCTTCAATTTGACTCTCCTAGTTCACAACCCCTTCATATTAGTGGAACATGAAGCTTAGAAGCTAGTCTTCAATTTGACTCTCCTAGTTCACAACCCCTTCATATTAGTGGAACATGAAGCTTAGAAGCTAGTCTTCAATTTAACTCTCCTAGTTCACAACCCTTCATACATGAAGCTTATAGAAGCTAGTCTTCAACTTGACTCTCCTAGTTCACAACCCCTTCATATTAGTGGAACATGAAGCTTAGAATCTAGTCTTCAATTTGACTCTCCTAGTTCACAACCCCTTCATATTAGTGGAACATGAAGCTTAGAAGCTAGCCTTCAATTTGACTCTCCTAGTTCACAACCCCTTCATATTAGTAGTCTACTATTTTAGTAACTTTAGTGACATAATCAAATTACATTTCTCTATTAATTTTAATTTTTTTAATATTTTTTATACCGAGTTTCAACTGCGACTTTGGTATTCACGAAAGATTTTTTAAATGATGTTTGAGCTTATAAAAGGGAATCTATTTCTACCATTTGCAAGTTAATAACTTATTATGATATGTTGATTAAAGACAAACTAAATTATTATAATTAATGGAACTTGGCTATGGAACTTGGCTAACTATTATAATTACAAGATATTTTTAATAATTAATTATAAACTTGCTATTATCTAGCTGATTATAATGCCTGAACCTGGTTGGACATTATTA
Organism: Cladorhizidae sp. MBARI D1340-BT2; assembly: GCA_028752905.1. Taxonomy (NCBI): domain Eukaryota; kingdom Metazoa; phylum Porifera; class Demospongiae; order Poecilosclerida; family Cladorhizidae; species Cladorhizidae sp. MBARI D1340-BT2. Next base: position 26,787,374 of record JAQNBH010000015.1, on the reverse strand, counting down.
TTATTATAACTGCATAACTGCTGTTGTGTGTTTCCTGTAGGAAGTTCAAGTATCAGTTGGAAAATCTGGTCATGGCTCTGGCTGACAGTTCTGCCGACAACGGCCTGGCCATTGTGTACCACCTGTTGGGCTTCTCCGCCACCAATCAGGTGCCTGGCCTTCTGGAAGCACAGGACAAAACTGGGTTGGGCTTTTCATTTCGCTTGCTCACCGAATTGTGCACTCCCACCTCAGCTATCAACAGACAGAGGTGTGTGAGTGAGTGAGTGTGTGTGAGAGAGAGTGTGTGAGGGTGTAGGTGTACACATAATGCATTTGCTTAATTACACCTAATTATCAGGGTGTTGCGTTGGACAATCCAGACATTAACTAGGGGGTGTCCAAAGTTCAAAGTTAATGCTCTGCTCCTACATGTACTCTGCTCCTACATGTACCCCTGGCCCTAGCCGGTGTTAGGTGGGCAAGAACTTTGAACTAGGTATAGCTAAACAAGAACTTTGAACTGGCCATAGCCGGTGTTAGGTGGGCAAGAACTTTGAACTAGGTAGAGCCAGACAAGAACTTTGAACTGGCCCTAGCCAGTGTTAGGTGGGCAAGAACTTTAAACTGAACCTAGCCAGTATTAGGCGGGAAAGAACTTTGAACCTAGTTGATCCTAGGATCATCCTCAGACCTCTGGACATTATTGGGCGTGTTCTGCTAGACCAAGTTGCTGTTAATTTTATTCATGGTATATTATTGAAACTGAGCATCCATGAAGAATAGTTGATGTTAGGGTTAAAACATAGTTGATGTTAGGGTTAAAACATAGTTGATGTTAGGGTTAAAACATAGTTGATGTTAGGGTTAAAACATAGTTGATGTTAGGGTTAAAACATAGTTGATGTTAGGGTTAAAACAGTTGATGTTAGGGTTAAAACATAGTTGATGTTAGGGTTAAAACATAGTTGATGTTAGGGTTAAAACATAGTTGATGTTAGGGTTAAAACATAGTTGATGTTAGGGTTAAAACATAGTTGATGTTAGGGTTAAAACATAGTTGATGTTAGGGTTAAAACATAGTTGATGTTAGGGTTAAAACATAGTTGATGTTAGGGTTAAAACATAGTTGATGTTAGGGTTAAAACATAGTTGATGTTAGGGTTAAAACATAGTTGATGTTAGGGATAAAACATAGTTGATGTTAGGGTTAAAACATAGTTGATGTTAGGGTTAAAACAGTTGATGTTAGGGTTAAAACATAGTTGATGTTAGGGTTAAAACATAGTTGATGTTAGGGTTAAAACATAGTTGATGTTAGGGATAAAACATAGTTGATGTTAGGGTTAAAACATAGTTGATGTTAGGGTTAAAACATAGTTGATGTTAGGGTTAAAACATAGTTGATGTTAGGGTTAAAACATAGTTGATGTTAGGGTTAAAACATAGTTGATGTTAGGGTTAAAACATAGTTGATGTTAGGGTTAAAACATAGTTGATGTTAGGGATAAACAGTTGATGTTAGGGTTAAAACATAGTTGATGTTAGGGTTAAAACATAGTTGATGTTAGGGTTAAAACAGTTGATGTTAGGGTTAAAACAGTTGATGTTAGGGTTAAAACATAGTTGATGTTAGGGTTAAAACATTAAAACATAGTTGATGTTAGGGATAAAACATAGTTGATGTTAGGGTTAAAACATAGTTGATGTTAGGGTTAAGATGTTAGGGTTAAAACATAGTTGATGTTAGGGTTAAAACATAGTTGATGTTAGGGATAAAACATAGTTGATGTTAGGGTTAAAACATAGTTGATGTTAGGGTTAAAACATAGTTGATGTTAGGGTTAAAACATAGTTGATGTTAGGGTTAAAACATGGTTGATGTTAGGGTTAAAACATAGTTGATGTTAGGGATAAAACATAGTTGATGTTAGGGTTAAAACATAGTTGATGTTAGGGTTAAAACATAGTTGATGTTAGGGATAAACATAGTTGATGTTAGGGTTAAAACATAGTTGATGTTAGGGCTAAAACAGTTGATGTTAGGGTTAAAACATAGTTGATGTTAGGGTTAAAACATAGTTGATGTTAGGGTTAAAACATAGTTGATGTTAGGGTTAAAACATAGTTGATGTTAGGGATAAAACATAGTTGATGTTAGGGTTAAAACGTAGTTGATGTTAGGGTTAAAACAGTTGATGTTAGGGTTAAAACATAGTTGTTAGGGTTAAAACATAGTTGATGTTAGGGTTAAAATAGTTGATGTTAGGGTTAAAAATAGTTGATGTTAGGGTTAAAACATAGTTGATGTTAGGGTTAAAAATAGTTGATGTTAGGGTTAAAAATAGTTGATGTTAGGGTTAAAACATTGTTGATGTTAGGGTTAAAACAGTTGATGTTAGGGTTAAAAATAGTTGATGTTAGGGTTAAAACATAGTTGATGTTAGGGTTAAAAATAGTTGATGTTAGGGTTAAAAATAGTTGATGTTAGGGTTAAAACATTGTTGATGTTAGGGTTAAAACAGTTGATGTTAGGGTTAAAACATAGTTGATGTTAGGGATAAAACATAGTTGATGTTAGGGTTAAAAGTTTTATGTTCTTTTTTCTTCTTCAGATTAACCCTTTCACTTCGCCTTCTCTCAAACCTTCCCCCGTCTAAAGCCCTTCCAGCCAGGCATCTCCCTTTTCTCATCTGCTCACTGAGCAACATCATCTGGAACGGCCAAAACATGAGTGACATCTGTCCCGGAGAGTCGCTGCACTCGCTGGTGGAACTGGCTTTCTCTCTGGAGCCAAATTCGCGGTACAAGTTGTCCCTGAACTCCCTTCTGTGTGCCCTCTGCTACGCCAACACCGACCACTTCTCTTCACTGCTCACCAATTGCGAAAACGTGCTTGTGAATGGGTTAAACGCGACCAACCGCCTTCTCAGCACGCTGGCTCAGGCAGCACAGTCTCCCGTCTGCTCAGATATGCTGCTCGAGTCAGAACTCTTGTCAAGACTGGTATCTCGCCTGACAAACGGGTTTGAGAAGTTGCTGGACCTTCTCGGACATCCTCTGATGGAGGAGACGTCCAGTCTGGAGGTTCCTCTCAGGGAAAATGCGCGGGACACTCTCTCGTACCTGTGCAGTCTGTTGGCCTTCTTCACAGACTTCATGAGGAACTGGACGCCAGCCAAACAGTGGATGGCTAGGCCCGACAATTACCGCTTCTGGTCTCCCATGCTGAGTTTTCTCTCCAGGGACACGTCCCTTGTGCCTCCCCAAGAGGTTGCCTTCGTCCAGGAGGTGGCCTACGAGTTTTTCAACGTCTGCCTTCAGTCCTGTCAGGCAACCAAGACCATCTTCGTCCACTTGATCTGCAATACCCTGCACAAGGACCATGTCCTATCACTCTTCCTACACAAACTGCTGGTGGGTTTGGTTTTCCGACACGACTCCATCCCAATCGTCATTCGTCTGTTGGTCCCAGATCCGAGAAGGGAGCCAGCCCATTCTATGACACTGCCTCTGACATTTGAATCTCAGGAGTATCACCCGTCCTACCCCATCGGCGAGTCCTGTTACTTCCTACACATGACCTCGTCGGCCACTCTCTTGAAGCTAGACTCCGTGCTCAAGAGTCTGCGCATCAGCAAGACTGCCGTGACAAAGGGACTGACAAAGTCTGCCGATAAACCCGCACACAGGAAGTCTCCAAAGACCGCCACACCTCACATATATCACATAGATCACACACATGTAGCTTCCACTGTGCCTTCCACCTTACTAGAGAGTAGCTTGATAGAGAACTTCGACCTGAACTCGTGGAAAGGACCGGAATCTGGTCGAGATGCACACGCACGACTTCCTGCCGGTGCCGCTGGTGGTGGGACTGGTTCTGCCAAGGGATTGCTGTTCTGTGCCGCACACTTCAGTGAAGAGGATGTGCTCTCTTGCAGCTCCCTCTCCAGCTACATCAGGCACTCTGTGAAAGCGACCATCTTCTCAGACGAGGTCCACCTTGTCCACCTCCTCCCCACCCAAGGATTGCATGACGGCTACCCATTGACGGCGGTCATGGACGAGTCCACACTGCTTTTCAATGCTGAGCACTTGCCGACACAGAAGCACCCGGACATGTTCAACCTCTTTCTTTCCTTGGGAGGCCTCCTGCCTCTGGCCAAGTGCCTCCCCACTCTCTATTCCTACCACTGGTTCAGCTCTCTGCGGACGGATTCTCCCGCCAGTGTCACCCATGGAGGTAACGGGGCATCTGAAGGGACGTCCAGGGGCGTCTTGCGCCCGCACATCATCCTCAACCCTCCTGCCGCTCTTCCCTTCCACTGCTTGCTGATGCTCGGCTTGTGTCTACAGCTCGAGAGTTACGCGGAGGTCCTCGGACTTAACCCCTCGGCTGCCTTCCTCTTGATGAGGTTTTTGCTCGGAGAGATCAGCAAAGGTTTGTGCAGGATGCTCGTTTCATCCCCAAATTATAAAATGTGTTATTAACTGGGTGTGGCTACTATAGTCGCTGGTTACCTCTCTTACTAATTACTACATGGAACCTATGTAGCGTTAATATCTAGCACCCACTTCTCATCAAGCATGTGCTTGTAAGCCCATTTTTGGTGCTATAGAGTGCATGTGCACAGCCATGCCCACCATCTCAATCTGGAGAAGAGTATATACAGCTGCACCCACTGACTTCACTGTTACCTTATATGGTCTAGTCCCTTGTCATCTATTGATTGTTATCAATGACTTTAACAACTCTGGTGAAGTGGAAGTACTTAAGCTAAGCAGCATAATGAACATAAAACCTTCATTTGTTTCTCATTCTAATTGTCTTGCTTTAGAGAACCTACTGTAGTGCTATCTTAAATTCTAAAAGTGTTGTGCTTTAGAGAACATACACTAGTGCTATCTTAAAAACTCCAATTCTAATTATGTGTCGTGCTTTAGAGAACCTACTGTAGTGCTATCTTAAAAACTCCAATTCTAAAAGTGTTGTGCTTTAGAGAACATACACTAGTGCTATCTTAAAACTCCAATTCTAATTATGTGTCATGCTTTAGAGAACCTACACTAGTGCTATCTTAAAAACTCCAATTCTAATTATGTGTCATGCTTTAGAGAACCTACACTAGTGCTATCTTAAAACATTCCATTTGTTTGTTCTATTATGCATCATCATTCATAAATTTCTAAGCTCAATTTCTAACAATTGCTGACTTCTGTGTAGCAACCATTTCCGTTCCGTATTCTCTATCATGAAGATGACTGTTGCTACTGGAACTTCATTCTCCTCTCATTGGATCGTTCTAGTCTTCTGTGCACATAGGAATAGATGGCCTCCAGGACAAATATAGTGTAACTTACTCTAGCTAGCAATGTAAGTCCACACCAGAGGACTCTCTTTGGACAACACAGCAAAAGTAGTTCTTCAGACTCGTCTAGATTCACCTGACCACATGCAGTGAAAGAACATCTATTCCAAATATTCAGGTAGAAAATATTCTATTTATGGGATTTATGGGTCGCAGACGAATGAGTATTCCATAAATGGAACTTTTGCGGCATCTCTCGACTTCTAGCACCACTTAGACATTGACACGGAGGAATTGCTGGAGGAATTGGCTTCGCTAGATGTAGTGCTGATGATCATCAGTTGTCCGGATCTATAACGGAAACCCTTCTATTTTCCTCTGTCTGTCTGAAGAGGGGTGTAGCCCTCTATCCCCTCAGAGCTGACTAGAGCACTTGCTTAAGCCATTCTCTACGTACAGGCCAACAGTCAGAGCATCTTTACTCTACAACTGCAGAGCATCTTCAAGAGGTAAAGTTGTTTGATCGAAAGGTTGGTAAGGATTATAGTGTACAGAGAGAAACCTGTGTTTGCAGGGAGTGGAGTTTATTAGAAGTCATGAAGTTTGTTAGACGTCGTCCCTTGGAATGAACAGATGTGTCAAACGCTCTGAAATCTTGGCATCAGTGATGGGATGTATTGTAAATTCATAAGTGAGTGTGTGATGATTGCCAAGTTGAAGGAGCCTGAATAGCTGACCTACGTGTGTGTATCATGGATAGCATTCTAGTATCTATGGATACACTCGGCAATAGCAACAACATAACACTAGTGTTGATGTGTGTCATGTGCATCAAGAATAAACAAGTTAAACAGAAGGCAGTTAGACAGAAGGCAGTTAGAGGCAGTTAAACAGAAGGCAGTTAGAGGCATTAGACAAAAGGCAGTTAGACAGAAGGCAGTTAGACAGCTATGTAGCTATCACCACTCAACTTCATTAGTAGAAATAATCAAAACAAACAACTTGAAACAAAACAAAAAAGTGATTTTTTTAAAATTTAGAATAGAACAGAAACAACTGCACCCACCTAATATGCAAACAACCTAATATGCAAACAAAACGTATAAAGACATTTTTTTCTATTGTTATTATTTTTTAAATTAATTAATTTTTTAAATTCATATCTCTCATCTCCCAAGGGGATTCCCCCTTGAGGAATTTAATATTCTCAGTTTTCATGCTTAGTCCGATCCATGTCTTTATGGTGAGGTTGTGTTTTTGGAGCCATGGTCCTAATCATAACTGAACAGTGACTGTAGCTGGGTAAGTTAGCCAGCGTCTCACATGTCAATTAACATCTTGTTGGTCACCCCTGCAAATATTTAACCCTTCGAGGTCCACTCTTTAAGATCACAAGCATCTTGTTGGTGACCCCTGCAAATATTTAACCCTTCGAGGTCCACTCTTTAAGATCACGAGCATCTTGTTGGTCACCCCTGCAAATATTTAACCCTTCGAGGTCCACTCTTTAAGATCACAAGCGTCTTGTTGGTGACCCCTGCGAATATTTAACCCTTCGAGGTCCACTCTTTAAGATCACAAGCATCTTGTTGGTGACCCCTGCGAATATTTAACCCTTCGAGGTCCACTCTTTAAGATCACAAGCATCTTGTTGGTGACCCCTGCGAATATTTAACCCTTCGAGGTCCACTCTTTTAAGATCACAAGGATCTTGTTGGTGACCCCTGCGAATATTTAACCCCTTGAAAACATTCCTCTGTGTGTGATATCGTGTTTTTACAGTTTCTCGTCAATGTGTGTTTTTGTACCTCCTCACGCACGTCTAATTAGAGGCCCTGTCCAAGATGAACGTGGAGTTCCTATCTTACATGCCCTATCTGATCTTCTGGCGGACATTGTGGAGCTATCCGGGTGCCGGGGAGACTGGCACTAGGCTGCGTGTGAAGGTGCACGAGTTGGGCATCCTCCAGCTAGTCCTCCACTGCCTCTCCAGCTGCAGCCACCACTCCCCCCGAGTGGACTCCAGCGAGGGGGCCTTCTCCAGTGCAAACCCGTTTGATAAGTACGTCTGTGTGAGTCCGTCATGCGAGAATCCTGTTTGTGGTAATATTGGTGGGTAGTTCACGGGAGTTGAATGAGAGAGTTGGTTCTCAGGGGAGTTGAATGAGAGAGTTGGTTCTCAGGGGAGTTGAATGAGAGAGTTGGTTCTCAGGGGAGTTGAATGAGAGAGTTGGTTCTCAGGGGAGTTGAATGAGAGAGTTGGTTCTCAGGGGAGTTGAATGAGAGAGTTGGTTCTCAGGGGAGTTGAATGAGAGAGTTAGTTCTCAGGGGAGTTGAATGAGATAGTTGGTTCTCAGGGGAGTTGAATGAGAGAGTTGGTTCTCAGGGGAGTTGAATGAGAGAGTTGGTTCTCAGGGGAGTTGAATGAGAGAGTTAGTTCTCAGGGGAGTTGAATGAGAGAGTTGGTTCTCAGGGGAGTTGAATGAGAGAGTTGGTTCTCAGGGGAGTTGAATGAGAGAGTTGGTTCTCAGGGGAGTTGAATGAGAGAGTTGGTTCTCAGGGGAGTTGAATGAGAGAGTTGGTTCTCAGGGGAGTTGAATGAGAGAGTTGGTTCTCAGGGGAGTTGAATGAGAGAGTTGGTTCTCAGGGGAGTTGAATGAGAGAGTTGGTTCTCAGGGAGTTGAATGAGAGAGTTGGTTCTCAGGGGAGTTGAATGAGAGAGTTGGTTCTCAGGGGAGTTGAATGAGAGAGTTGGTTCCATGAATATTTGTCTCTATTTGCTTAAGAATAGGCAGAAATTACATCAAACTGGAACAGGATCACTGCAGCATTTGAATCTAGAATTAAGCAAACTGCATCATGTTAACAATGCATTATATAGGTAACACCATTGCATAACATTGTGTAACATGCTCAACTGTTGGTTCTAGCCTCTATTTGTTATAAGCACCTACTTCACTGTTGGCTCTATTTGTTAAGCACCTACTTCACTGTTGGCTCTAGCCTCTATTTGTTAAGCACCTACTTCACTGTTGGCTCTAGCCTCTATTTGTTAAGCACCTACTTCACTGTGACTCGAGCCTCTATTTGTTAAGCACCTACTTCACTGTTGGCTCTAGCCTCTATTTGTTAAACACCTACTTCACTGTTGGCTCTAGCCTCTATAAAAGCACCTACTTCACTGTTGGCTCTAGCCTCTATTTGTTAAGCACCTACTTCACTGTTGGCTCTAGCCTCTATTTGTTAAGCACCTACTTCACTGTTGGCTCTAGCCTCTATTTGTTAAGCACCTACTTCACTGTTGGCTCTAGCCTCTATTTCTTAAGCACCTACTTCACTGTTGGCTCTAGCCTCTATTTGTTAAGCACCTACTTCACTGTTGGCTCTAGCCTCTATTTCTTAAGCACCTACTTCACTGTTGGCTCTAGCCTCTATTTGTTAAGCACCTACTTCACTGTTGGCTCTAGCCTCTATTTGTTAAGCACCTACTTCACTGTTGGCTCTAGCCTCTATTTGTTAAGGACCTACTTCACTGTTGGTTCTAGCCTCTATTTGTTAAGCACCTACTTCACTGTTGCCTCTATTTGTTAAGCACCTACTTCACTGTTGGCTCTAGCCTCTATTTGTTAAGCACCTACTTCACTGTTGGCTCTAGCCTCTATTTGTTAAGCATCGACCATGTGATCATGCTAGAAAGTCAGTGTCTCTTCCATTGATGGCAACCAGACAAGTTTGTAGATTAGACTTCCACATAGACACTGTTCAGGCTGTGCTCAGCAACAGTTCAACCCTTCACCACCTCTGCCAGCTAGCCCGGTGACAAATCAGTAATCTTTACCTATCAGAAATTGATTATGTCTGCACATGTGCAGTGCTTGGTAAGCAACTTCTTGGGTTGGGTTATTTTACACAGTCTCCACTTGTTGTTGTTGTTGTTGTTGTTGTTGTTGCTGTTGTTGCTGTTGTTGTTGCTGTTATTCCTGTATACACAGACTGAAAATGCTGACGGTGTTTATGAAATGTGCAATTGTTTGTTCTGTTTGTGTAGCCCGCTGCAGCCCAAGAAGATTGCTTCCTCCATGGACAAGCAGTACTGGGCCAAAGGAACGGGCTTTGGGACTGGCACGACCGCTTCCTCCTACAACATGAACGCAGCCCGCACCAAGCATCTGATGGAGGAGAAGTTTGTTAGCATCTGCTTCTCCATCCTTACGGAGTTCTTCTCTCTCAAGCCCGCACACGTAACTCTGAGAGGAGGAGGAGGGGCAGTTGTCGCTAAGAAGGAGGAAGTTGGAGGATTGGAAGAGGTGGAGGATGAAGGAGATGTGCCAGCAGCCATGAAGGAGGAGGGTGGGGAAGCCGAGTTGGTGGAGGAAGGCACAGATGGCGAAGGAAGTGTGTTGAGGGAAGAGGAGGAGTTTTGTGGTGTGGAAGTGATTGAAGTCTTGTGCAAGTCTTGCCTGCTACCAGCTCTGGCATCGTATCTTCTCAATGATTCTGGTACACGCAAAAAAACACTGTAAAATACAAACGTAGCCAGCGCCCACCACGTACATGTAGCATGAGGTGGTAACATGTAGCAGCATGAGGTGGGGACATGTAGCATGAGGTGGGGGCATGTAGCATGAGGTGGGGACATGTAGCATGAGGTGGGGACATGTAGCATGAGGCGGGGTCATGTGGCATGAGGTGGTAACATGTAGCAGCATGAGGTGGTAACATGTAGCAGCATGAGGCGGGGTCATGTAGCATGAGGTGGGGGCATGTAGCATGAGGTGGGGGGCATGTAGCATGAGGTGGGGCATGTAGCATGAGGTGGGGGCATGTAGCATGAGGTGGGGGCATGTTGCATGAGGTGGGGACATGTATCATGAGGTGGAGGCATGTAGCATGAGGTGGGGGCATGTAGCATGAGGTGGGGGCATGTAGCATGAGGTGGGGGCATGTAGCATGAGGTGGGGGCATGTTGCATGAGGTGGGGGCATGTAGCATGAGGTGGGGGCATGTAGCATGAGGTGGGGGGCATGTAGCATGAGGTGGGGGCATGTAGCATGAGGCGGTAACATGTAGCATGAGGTGGGGGCATGTAGCATGAGGTGGGGGCATGTAGCATGAGGTGGGGGCATGTAGCATGAGGCGGTAACATGTAGCATGAGGTGGGGGCATGTAGCATGAGGTGGGGGCATGTTGCATGAGGTGGGGGCATGTAGCATGAGGTGGGGGACATGTAGCATGAGGTGGGGCACATGTAGCATGAGGTGGGGCATGCAGCATGAGGTGGGGGCATGTGGGGGCATGTAGCATGAGGCGGGGGCATGTAGCATGAGGTGGGGACATGTAGCATGATGTGTGGGCATGTAGCATGAGGTGGGAGCATGTAGCATGAGGTGGGGGGCATGTAGCATGAGGTGGGGGCATGTAGCATGAGGCGGTAACATGTAGCATGAGGTGGGGGCATGTAGCATGAGGTGGGGGCATGTTGCATGAGTTGGGACATGTAGCATGATGTGTGGGCATGTAGCATGAGGTGGGGGCATGTAGCATGAGGTGGGGGATTTTATTGAAATTGTAAGTGAAGCTAACGAGTTTGGACGAAGCTTTAGAGGACCTGAGGATGAGAACAACAATAGCTCAAGCAGAGGCACTGGCTGCACACTGAAGCAGCCAGCCAATCCTCACCCACAGCTAGCTCTAACTTGCTGCAAATCGCCATATGAATGCAAATAGCAAAATAGTGTGTGTCGTAAGTTGCTAAGCACCTACTACACACAGCAAACTCACCTGATCTCTGAGGTGGAAGGTAAATCATCCATGGGCACTAAGCATGTCATTTATAGTCTAGCAGACCTTCACTGTTCACATCTACAGCAAGCACTTGATACTTGTCCAGAGATGCCACGCATGACCCCAGCATCAGCTAGGGATGTCCCAAGTCCTTGCCCACCCCGGGCCAGAGTTAGGACAAGAAGGGCTCAGGCTCAGGCTAGTGTTAGGTAAAGGGTTATGATTAAGGCATGGGCTATGATTAGGGCAAGGCATGTGATTAGGGCTAGAGTATGAGTAAGAGCTTACAGTAAGGCATGGGCTATGATTAGGGCATGGGCTATGATTAGGGCAAGGCCTGTGGTTAGGGCAAGTACGAGTAAGAGCTTACAGTAGGGCATGGGCTGTGGTTAGGGCTAGAGTATGGGTAAGAGCTTACGGTAGGGCATGGGCTATGATTAGGGCAATGATTAGGTGGACATTAGCTTTGAACATCCATGGATGATGGTGGGTTGTCCACTACACCAGAGCCCCCCTCTGATGTACGAGTAGTGTGTATGTTCTCTTTATGCGGTATCCTGCGTGTTCCCCCCCCCCCCCCTGCAGTGCTGGATATCTCTAAACATGTGGAACTCTACCACAGCACCCTTGGTCTCCTTTCCTCTCTGACCAGCAACAAGTCCACTCAGCACCTCCTCACCCTGCCCGTCTTCTCCGCCGGGGGAGGAGACACGTCGGCTGGTGTCACCTCGCTAGCATCCCTCATAGCCAAGCTGAGGGAGGTCGCTCTTATCTACCAGAAAACTGCAAGGTATGTTGTGGGAGGAGCTTCCCAGAGTCACTTCCATCACGCACTGTGAAGTGCTAATCACAGTGTTAATGAGCCAAAATTAGCATGTGTTGGTGTTATGTGACCTGTTGACTTGTCAGAGCACACACTGGACCACTGCTGGTTGTACTGCAGGTAGAGCTGATGTTATGTACACTGGACCGCTGCTGGTTGTACTGGCAGATAGAGCTATGACTGTAGCTGATGTTATGTACACTGGACCACTGCTGGTTGTACTGGCAGGTAGAGCTATGACTGTAGCTGATGTTATGTACACTGGACTGCTGCTGGTTGTACTGGCAGATAGAGCTATGACTGTAGCTGATGTTATGTACACTGGACCGCTGCTGGTTGTACTGGCAGGTAGAGCTATGACTGTAGCTGATGTTATGTACACTGGACTGCTGCTGGTTGTACTGGCAGGTAGAGCTATGACCGTAGCTGATGTTATGTACACTGGACCGCTGCTGGTTGTACTGGCAGGTAGAGCTATGACTGTAGCTGATGTTATGTACACTGGACTGCTGCTGGTTGTACTGGCAGATAGAGCTATGACTGTAGCTGATGTTATGTACACTGGACCGCTGCTGGTTGTACTGGCAGGTACGGCTATGACTGTAGCTGATGTTATGTACACTGGACCGCTGCTGGTTGTACTGGCAGGTACGGCTATGACTGTAGCTGATGTTATGTACACTGGACCGCTGCTGGTTGTACTGGCAGGTACGGCTATGACTGTAGCTGATGTTATGTACACTGGACCGCTGCTGGTTGTACTGGCAGGTAGAGCTATGACTGTAGCTGATGTTATGTACACTGGACTGCTGCTGGTTGTACTGGCTATGACTGTAGCTGATGTTATGTACACTGGACCGCTGCTGGTTGTACTGGCAGGTAGAGCTATGACTGTAGCTGATGTTATGTACACTGGACCGCTGCTGGTTGTACTGGCAGATAGAGCTATGACTGTAGCTGATGTTATGTACACTGGACCGCTGCTGGTTGTACTGGCAGGTAGAGCTATGACTGTAGCTGATGTTATGTACACTGGACCACTGCTGGTTGTACTGGCAGGTCGAGCTATGACTGTAGCTGATGTTATGTACACTGGACCGCTGCTGGTTGTACTGGCAGGTAGAGCTATGACTGTAGCTGATGTTATGTACACTGGACCACTGCTGGTTGTACTGGCAGGTAGAGCTATGACTGTAGCTGATGTTATGTGCACTGGACCGCTGCTGGTTGTACTGGCAGGTAGAGCTATGACTGTAGCTGATGTTATGTACACTGGACCGCTGCTGGTTGTACTGGCAGGTAGAGCTATGACTGTAGCTGATGTTATGTACACTGGACCGCTGCTGGTTGTACTGGCAGGTAGAGCTATGACTGTAGCTGATGTTATGTACACTGGACCGCTGCTGGTTGTACTGGCAGGTCGAGCTATGACTGTAGCTGATGTTATGTACACTGGACTGCTGCTGGTTGTACTGGCAGGTAGAGCTATGACTGTAGCTGATGTTGCGCAGGATCCTTGAAGGTCTTCACTGCTCGCCATTCCTTGCTGTGATGGTTGACGAAGCCACTGGCAAAGCAAACACGGAACACCCCGACTGAATATTCTACGAGAGAGTGGATGTCAGAATGACGTGTGGCTTTGCAGCTGGCAAGGCACGCACTCACATCCAGGGGTCCTTTTCCTAGAGTGTAGGGATGGTTAGGGCTGTGGCTATTAGCCTGTGGTTAGGGCTATGGCTATGTGCCGTAGGGCTATGGCTGTGCCTTGGTTAGGGCTATGGATGTTTAAGCCTGTGGTTGGGGCTGTGGCTAGGGTTACAGCTATGGTATGGTTAGGGCTAAGGTTATTGGTTAACGGCTATGGTTAAGGGATAAGGTCGGGTTAGGTTAGGGTTGGATCAAAGTCAGGGACCCATAACTAGTTGGGACATGCTCGGATCACTGGTATTAATTTCGTTTACAACCTGCCTATAGATTGAAGGAAAGCAAGTCCCCACAGACACAGTCGTCCAAGAAGACTGTCACCTTTGAGAACAACGACCCTTTTCCTGCCTTTCCCACGATCGTTTCATCGCACGTTCTTCACACCGCGCCATCTTCGGTTTCCCAGGACAAAGAACCAGGGTCGGCATCGAGCAACACAAGCGTCGGTATCTTGGGCGCGGTTGTCGAGGCTATTCCTTTCCCCGGTGAAGCCAAAGATGGAGGAGAGGAAGGAAGAGTCAAGACTGACTTGGTAACCAGCTGTGAGATGGGCGACGCCCTTATCCCTATCATTAGCACTGTCTCGGACGAGATGGCTGCAGCTGGGATAACAGCTGGAGGAGACGGAGGAGACGAAGAGGAAGAGTCAACTACCATCTCTGCCACTCCTGTTGCTGGCACGGCTCAAGAGACAGTCGCAGAGACTGATGATCTGCTCTCCATGCTCTCCGAGTTTGCTCATGTCTTGGACAAGTCAAGCGAGAAGCACGAGCCCGAGGTCGCGGAGGGGGTTGATGGTGATGGGCGTAGCCGCGACCTCAGTGAGAGTGACAAAGGGAATGAAAGAAATGTTGCAGATGATGACATAGCGAAGGAAGATGACACTCTATCGCTTGAGCCGGAAGGTGTTCTTTCAGAAGCTCCATGCCAAAAGGAAGAGGTTTTAGAGTGTGCGTCTGCTTCAGAGATGGTCGACCAGATCAAAACATTGGCTACAGATGTTATTTCTTCCAAGTCTGCTGACAGTCCTTCACTTGCTTCCAAACCTCTCCCTCCTTCTCCCTCTCCCCTAGAAGGCAAGACGTCAGACCCACCTCCCGTTCCTCCCAAGCCTCCCTCCTCCACCCTCTTCCCCCTCCTCCCTTGCCCCACCCCTCCTCCACTCCCTCCAAAGGTCCCCATCATGCACAAAAAGAGAGTTCACATGTTCCGACGAAAGCCCCAGAAGGCCTCTCCCAAGGAAGAAAACGTAGACCTGGCGGAACTTGTGGCCAAGATCCTCTCCGTCTCTTCGCAGGTGGCAGAGGTGGTGAGAGAACTTCAGAGGGAGTCGGGAAGCTTCAGCCGGAAGACTAGCATCAGCACTCCCCTCGATGAGACTCCAGAAGGAGCTGCTGCTGCCTATATGAAAGCCATGAAGCCTCTGCAGTTTGGTGAGCAATATCGATATCTCGCTGTCGTTGGTCTGCGGCACAAATGCTTGGTCTGTTTCAAGGTCAAGTTAGCGATACTGCCCTTGTGTTCTAATGCATGTTAATCTGTGTCACAGTGTGCTAGTGCATGTTAATCTGTGTCGCAGTGTGCTAGTGCATGTTAATCTGTGTCGCAATGTGCTAATGCATGTTAATCTGTGTTGCAGTGTGCTAGTACATGTACATGTTAATCTGTCGCAATGTGCTAATGCATGTTAATCTGTGTCGCAGTGTGCTAGTCATGTTAATCTGTGTCGCAGTGTGCTAGTGCATGTTAATCTGTGTTGCAGTGTGCTAGTACATGTTAATCTATGTGCTAATGCATGTTAATCTGTGTCGCAATGTGCTAATGCATGTTAATCTGTGTCGCAGTGTGCTAGTACATGTTAATCTGTGTCGCAGTGTGCTAGTGCATGTTAATCTGTGTCACAGTATGCTAGTGCATGTTAATCTGTGTTGCAGTGTGCTAGTACATGTTAATCTGTCGCAATGTGCTAATGCATGTTAATCTGTGTCGCAGTGTGCTAGTCATGTTAATCTGTGTCGCAGTGTGCTAGTGCATGTTAATCTGTGTCGCAGTGTGCTAGTGCATGTTAATCTGTGTTGCAGTGTGCAGTGTGCTAGTACATGTTAATCTATGTGCTAATGCATGTTAATCTGTGTCGCAGTGTGTTAGTGCATGTTAATCTGTGTCGCAGTGTGCTAATGCATGTTAATCTGTGTCGCAGTGTGCTAGTCATGTTAATCTGTGTCGCAGTGTGCTAGTGCATGTTAATCTGTGTCGCAGTGTGCTAGTGCATGTTAATCTGTGTTGCAGTGTGCTAGTACATGTTAATCTATGTGCTAATGCATGTTAATCTGTGTCGCAGTGTGTTAGTGCATGTTAATCTGTGTCGCAGTGTGCTAGTGCATGTTAATCTGTGTTGCAGTGTGCTAGTGCATGTTAATCTGTGGTGCAGTGTGCTAGTACATGTTAATCTGTGTCGCAATGTGCTAATGCATGTTAATCTGTGTCGTAGTTTGCTAGTACATATTAATCTGTGTCGTAGTGTGCTAGTACATATTAATGTGTCGCAATGTGCTAATGAATGTTAATCTGTGTCGCAGTGTGCTAGTACATGTTAACCTGTGTCGCAGTGTGCTAGTACATGTTAATCTGTGTCGCAGTATGCTAGTGCATGTTAATCTGTGTCGCAATGTGCTAGTGCATGTTAATCTGTGTCACAGTGTGCTAGTGCATGTTAATCTGTGTCTCAGTGTGCTAATGCATGTTAATCTGTGTCGCAATGTGCTAGTGCATGTTAATCTGTGTCGCAATGTGCTAATGCATGTTAATCTGTGTCTCAGTGTGCTAATGCATGTTAATCTGTGTCTCAGTGTGCTAATGCATGTTAATCTGTGTCGCAGTGTGCTAGTGCATGTTAATCTGTGTCACAGTGTGCTAGTGGTATTGGATGCTTTCTCTCATCTCTTGCACTCACTAAATGTCTGCTCTGTGGAGAGTCATTTGTTCTCTGATAGATCCTCAGTTTCCCTGTTGGTATCAGTTAGTGAACTCTTCACTCCACTTGTCTTTCCCAGGCAACATTTCTTGCAGGTTCTCATGCAGTTCCACTTGCTACACTTCTCCTTCTCTGTCTCTCTGCTGCAGTTCTCCTGCTTTCTGTCACACACTGTATAGTAGTTCTTGTTCTATGCTGTGCAGCTCGCGGAGTAGCCATTCTGCACTTTCTTCAGGGTTCCGTATTAGGGTGCCTGCATATAATTGTGACGCAAATGGTTTTCCAGGATTTCCTGTCGTCAAAACGAAGGAATAAATTTTGATCTGTGCATGCGTATAAGTGTGACACGCTAACAGACAGACGGACAAATAAAAGGCCTGTTATTATATAGATAATAATAATGGTTAATAATAGTGACATTTTTTTGGCTAGCGTTTCATGCATAAGCAATCGTCTGGGACGATCCCTGATGGTTGCTTATGCATGAAAGGCCAGCCAATTCCAAAATTGTCATTGTGTCAGCTCTAATTCTAATTAGGCACTGTTTGTGTCGCCTACATTGACAAACCACTCCAATAAAATAAAAAATTAATAATAATTATTATAACAATAAAAACAGTGTAGTAGTAATAAAAAATAATAATAATGGTAATACATGTAATAATAATAGTAGTAGTAATAATAATAGTAGTAATAATAATAATAGTAGTAATAATAATAATAGTAGTACTAATATAATAATAAAATAGTATGGTAGTAATAACAAAAAATAAATAATATGTAGAAATAATAATAATAATAGTAGTAGTATTAATAGTAGTAGTAGTAGTAATAATAATAAAATAATAGTAGTAGTAATAATAATAGTAGTAATAATAGTAGTAGTAATAATAGTAGTAATAGTAGTAGTAGTAATAATAGTAGTAGTAATAATAGTAGTAGTAGTAATAATAATAGTAGTAGTAGTAATAGTAGTAGTAGTAGTAATAATAATAGTAATAGTAGTAGTAATAATAATAGTAGTAGTAGTAGCAATAATAGTAGTAGTAGTAAAATAATAGTAGTAGTAGTAGTAATAGTAGTAGTAATAATAATAGTAGTAGTAATAATAGTAGTAAATAATAGTAGTAATAACAATAGTAATAATAATAATTTAAAAAAAGTAAATATTTGTGACTTTGTTGACTGCTGCTGCAGAAACCTGCCAGTTGGTGGAGGAAGATGAAAATGGTAAGCTGAGCTTCATCACACCCTTCCACTACCACTGCCAAGTGAGCAGTGCCACTTCAGCCACGCACAATCCCGCCCGCTCCAGACGCCTGGCTCAGGAGATCTCCACCCTAGCCTCCTCCCTCCCCCTCTCTCCTTCCTCCTCAGTCTTCGTGCGCTGTGATGAAGAGAGACTCGACATAATGAAAGTGAGATGGCCTGGGGACTGTGTTCCCACCAGGAATGTTCCTGGTGTGTGTGTGTGTTCCCACTAGGGCTGGCTGGGGAACGTTCCTGGTGTGTGTGTGTGTTCCGTGTGTGTGTGTGTTCCCACCAGGGCTGGCTGGGGAATGTTCCTGGTGTGTGTGTGTGTTCCCACCAGGGCTGGCTGGGGAATGTTCCTGGTGTGTGTGTTCCCACCAGGGCTGGCTGGGGAATGTTCCTGGTGTATGTGTGTTCTCACCAGGGCTGGCTGGGGAATGTTCCTGGTGTGTGTGTGTGTTCCCACCAGGGCTGGCTGGGGAATGTTCCTGGTGTGTGTGTGTGTTCCCACCAGGGCTGGCTGGGGAATGTTCCTGGTGTGTGTGTTCCCACCAGGGCTGGCTGGGGAATGTTCCTGGTGTATGTGTGTTCTCACCAGGGCTGGCTGGGGAATGTTCCTGGTGTGTGTGTGTGTTCCCACCAGGGCTGGCTGGGGAATGTTCCTGGTGTGTGTGTGTGTTCCCACCAGGGCTGGCTGGAGAATGTTCCTGGTGTGTGTGTTCCCACCAGGGCTGGCTGGGGGATGTTCCTGGTGTGTGTGTTCCCTCCAGGGCTAGGGCTAGGGAATGTTCCTGGTGTGTGTGTTTCCTCCAGGGCTGGCTGGGGAATGTTCCAGGTGTGTGTGTTCCCACCAGGGCTGGCTGGGGAATGTTCCTGGTGTGTGCGTGCGTTCCCACCAGGGCTGGCTGGGTAATGTTCCTGGTGTGCGGTGGTATAAGCTTTCTCATTAGGTGATTTATACAAATTAGAGGCAATTATCGGTCCTCCTACTCCAGACATGCATTGGTTGTCATGCCCAGCATGTATAAAGAAAGCAACTTCAGTCACGTCAATCTATTCCCTGTCAAGACATGTTGCCAAAGTTCCCATGCCCCACTGAGCCACAGGCAGTCGGATGGCAGATGAGGTGATCTCCCCAAGCACAGCGCAGTACGGGATACGGGTGTCTTAGGAACGTGCTCCTGTTTCCATAGGAGAACTCTTCCAGCAGCTGTTCTTACCAGCGATTGCAGATTTCTCTTTCATCAGCTTAGAAAGCAATGATTGGGTGTGTGTGTTCTGCCATACACACTGTGGCCTTAGAAAGCAATGATTGGGTGTGTGTGTTCTGCCATACACACTGTGGCCTTAGAAAGCAATGATTGGGTGTGTGTGTTCTGCCATACACACTGTGGCCTTAGAAAGCAATGATTGGGTGTGTGTGTTCTGCCATACACACTGTGGCCTTAGAAAGCAATGATTGAGTGTGTGTGTTCTGCCATACACACTGTGGCCTTAGAAAGCAATGATTGGGTGTGTGTGTTCTGCCATACACACTGTGGCCTTAGAAAGCAATGATTGGGTGTGTGTGTTCTGCCATACACACTGTGGCCTTAGAAAGCAATGATTGGGTGTGTGTTCTGCCATATACACTGTGGCCTTAGAAAGCAATGATTGGGTGTGTGTGTTCTGCCATACACACTGTGGCCTTAGAAAGCAATGATTGGGTGTGTGTGTTCTGCCATATACACTGTGGCCTTAGAAAGCAATGATTGGGTGTGTGTGTTCTGCCATACACACTGTGGCCTTAGAAAGCAATGATTGGGTGTGTGTGTTCTGCCATACACACTGTGGCCTTAGAAAGCAATGATTGGGTGTGTGTGTTCTGCCATACACACTGTGGCCTTAGAAAGCAATGATTGGGTGTGTGTGTTCTGCCATACACACTGTGGCCCTAGAAAGCAATGATTGGGTGTGTGTGTTCTGCCATACACACTGTGGCCTTAGAAAGCAATGATTGGGCGTGTGTGTTCTGCCATACACACTGTGGCCTCTTTCAGGCCAAAACCGGTTCGCATGAAAGGTTGTAATCATTGTTTATTGTTGTTGTTTTGAGCTGATAAAAATGGTTTGGTAATTTGTCAATAGCTAATTAAGTCTTCTATTACAGTGCCTGTCCTAATAGAGCAACATAAGTACGTTTAATTAAAACCACCGCAGTAAGAGGGAAGTGTTAATTATCTGTTTTCCTTTCCTTCCGTGTTGTTATAGGTTCTGATTATTGGTCCATCTGACACTCCCTACGCCAATGGCTGTTTTGAGTTTGACGTATACTTTCCCGGAGACTACCCCCGGATCCCCATGCTGGTCAACCTCAATACTACCGGGCACGGGAGAGTCCGCTTCAACCCCAACCTCTACAACGATGGCAAGGTGCTGTACTCGGCACTCTTAACACGCCGGGATAGATTCCTACATAGTTGCCAACCCTTTACCACATGTTAATTTATGCCTCGGGGGAGGTGGGGTGCACAAGCTTTCAAAATCTCACTGCAGCCTTGATCACGTGACATTGTGGTGACTTGTCACGTGACATTGTGGTGACTTGTCATGTGACACTGTGTTTGTTCACCCTTTACCACATGTTTATGCCCTGAGGTAGCAAGAAGGCGGGACAAGTTGCACAAGCTTTCAAAACCTCACTGCATCCTCAATCATTTGACACTGTGATTTGTCATGTGACACCTATGACTTGATCATGTGACACTGTGATGACATCCTGCTAACACTACGTCATCAGACACGTGATCGAAGCTCCAGTGGGATCTAAAAGCTTGTGATAATTTTTCCCTTTCCTGTGCCTCAGGGTGTGAAATACCGACCTGCCAATTGACCCTTTACCATATTTAGGGTATCGAGGGTTTCACGCAAGATCTTTGGAAGGGGGCGTTTAATGAACACAAAATTATTTTCTTGGTCCTCCCAAATTTACAAGGGCTCCATCCTGTGGTGTTATGATCACATGTGGCGGTGTTATGATCACGTGGTGGTGTTATGATCACCTGTGGTGTTATGATCATCCGTGGTGTTATGATCATCCGTGGTGTTATGATCACCTGTGGTGGTGTTATGATCACCTGTGGTGGTGTTATGATCATCTGTGGTGGTGTTATGATCACCTGTGGTGGTGTTATGATCATCCGTGGTTATGATCATCCATGGTGTTATGATCATCCGTGGTGGTATGTTATGATCATCTGTGGTGTTATGATCATCCGTGGTGTTATGATCATCCGTGGTGTTACGATCACCTGCATGGCTGTAGGTAAGGCACATGGGATAGCCATGCATGGCTGTAGGTAAGGCACATGGGAGGGTTAGTCTAGACATGCATGGCTGTAGGTAAGGCACATGGGAGGGTTAGTCTACATGCATGGCTGTAGGTAAGGCACATGGGAGGGTTAGTCCATGCACAGCTGTAGGTAAGGCACATGGGAGGGTTAGTCCATGCACAGCTGTAGGTAAGGCACATGGGAGGGTTAGTCCATGCATGGCTGTAGGTAAGGCACATGGGAGGGTTAGTCTACATGCATGGCTGTAGGTAAGGCACATGGGAGGGTTAGTCCATGCATGGCTGTAGGTAAGGCACATGGGAGGGTTAGTCTACATGCATGGCTGTAGGTAAGGCACATGGGAGGGTTAGTCTAGACATGCATGGCTGTAGGTAAGGCACATGGGAGGGTTAGTCCATGCACAGCTGTAGGTAAGGCACATGGGAGGGTTAGTCCATGCATGGCTGTAGGTAAGGCACATGGGAGGGTTAGTATAGCCATGCACAGCTGTAGGTAAGGCACATGGGAGGGTTAGTCTACATGCATGGCTGTAGGTAAGGCACATGGGAGGGTTAGTCCATGCATGGCTGTAGGTAAGGCACATGGGAGGGTTAGTCTACATGCATGGCTGTAGGTAAGGCACATGGGAGGGTTAGTCCATGCACAGCTGTAGGTAAGGCACATGGGAGGGTTAGTCTACATGCACAGCTGTAGGTAAGGCACATGGGAGGGTTAGTCTACATGCACAGCTGTAGGTAAGGCACATGGGAGGGTTAGTCCATGCACAGCTGTAGGTAAGGCACATGGGAGGGTTAGTCTACATGCACAGCTGTAGGTAAGGCACATGGGAGGGTTAGTCCATGCACAGCTGTAGGTAAGGCACATGGGAGGGTTAGTCTACATGCACAGCTGTAGGTAAGGCACATGGGAGGGTTAGTCTACATGCATGGCTGTAGGTAAGGCACATGGGAGGGTTAGTCCATGCACAGCTGTAGGTAAGGCACATGGGAGGGTTAGTCCATGCACAGCGGGTGTTTGTGTATGCCCATCACCTGTTGTTAAACTATACAATAAAATGGGTGTGGCAGATCAACAGACATTTTTAATTGGCAGGTTGTGTGGGAGGCCACCCACCATATATATCATCTTAACAAAGACATCAGGAGATGACCTCTCCAGGTGGAACGAGGGTTATCCACGTGGGCATGGAATGTGAGGGTTATCCACGTAGAACGTGGGGTTATCCACATGGAACGTGAGGGTATCCACATGGTGGGCGTGTTTTATTTGTTGTTTTTATTGGGGTGTGGTCTTTGACCGACCATGCGTCAAGTTTAATCTCCCGTCAAAATTGCGGGCTCAGTGTGCAGTAGTGTGGTGTTTGAGGTGATATGCCCATTCTCCTTAGGTTTGTCTGAGCGTGCTCAACACCTGGCATGGGAGGCCAGAGGAAAAGTGGAACGCACAGAACTCGAGCTTCTTGCAGGTATGTGCACCCACACTATCTGCCACATGCATCCACACTCACATACGTCACATCTCACACCACAACCTGCCAGCACATCTTGTGTGCGCATGTCACTGTGCTGGTCACTGTGTTGTGTCCAGGTGCTGGTGTCCATCCAGTCCCTGATCCTCGTACCGGAGCCTTACTTCAATGAGCCCGGCTACGAGCAATCCAGGGGGACTGCTTACGGGGACCAGAAATCTCTCACCTACAGCTCCCAGATCTCAGTGGCCACCATCCAGTGGGCCATGATCCACCAGCTCAGGAACCCTACCCCTTGTTTCAAGAAGGTGAGGAATGCAGAGAAAGGACATGTTGAAGTGTGGATCCAGTCTCTGGTTCCGGAACCCTGATTTTGATTTTAGCGAACCAACGACTGCTTTCAGCGACTAGAAGAAGTCTGGGAGGGTGTGGTTAGTGGAGGGGGGGGGGGGTTAGGAGGCGAGGAATGGGAACAAACCATGCAGAGAGAACTGGTAAACTGCATAGTATGTTACTAGTTCTCGTCTAAGTCTTGTGAGGGATACCTACATATGCATAGCTCTTCCACAGTGGGGCATAATCTGCTCTTCTCTTTCCCTCGGGACCCATAACTTCTAGCCCCTCCCTCCCCATCATCATCAGTGACCCATAACTTCTAGCCCCTCCCTCCCCATCATCATCATCAGTGACCCATAACTTCTAGCCCCTCCCTCCTCCAATCATCAGTGACCCATAACTTCTAGCCCCTCCACTAGTTCAGGTCATAATGCAATGCTTGTCCACTAGTTCAGGTCATAATGCAATGCTTGTCCACTAGTTCAGGTCATAATGCAATGCTTGTCCACTAGTTCAGGTCATGATGCAATGCTTGTCCACTAGTTCAGGTCATAATGCAATGCTTGTCCACTAGTTCAGGTCATAATGCAATGCTTGTCCACTAGTTCAGGTGATAATGCAATGCTTGTCCACTAGTTCAGGTCATGATGCAATGCTTGTCCACTAGTTCAGGTGAAAATGCAATGCTTGTCCACTAGTTCAGGTCATAATGCAATGCTTGTCCACTAGTTCAGGTGATAATGCAATGCTTGTCCACTAGTTCAGGTGATAATGCAATGCTTGTCCACTAGTTCAGGTGATAATGCAATGCTTGTCCACTAGTTCAGGTCATAATGCAATGCTTGTCCACTAGTTCAGGTCATGATGCAATGCTTGTCCACTAGTTCAGGTCATAATGCAATGCTTGTCCACTAGTTCAGGTGAAAATGCAATGCTTGTCCATTAGTTCAGGTCATGATGCAATGCTTGTCCACTAGTTCAGGTCATGATGCAGTGCTTGTCCACTAGTTCAGGTCATAATACAACGCTTGTCCACTAGTTCAGGTCATGATGCAATGCTTGTCCATTAGTTCAGGTCATGATGCAATGCTTGTCCACTAGTTCAGGTCATGATGCAGTGCTTGTCCACTAGTTCAGGTCATGATGCAATGCTTGTCCATTAGTTCAGGTCATGATGCAACGCTTGTCCACTAGTTCAGGTCATGATGCAGTGCTTGTCCATTAGTTCAGGTCATGATGCAGTGCTTGTCCATTAGTTCAGGTCATGATGCGGTGCTTGTCCATTATTTCAGGTCATATTACAACACTTTTACTTGCGCAAGGAGTCCATCATTTCCCAGTACAAGGTATGGAAAGCAGAACTGGAGGAGGGGCTTTGCAAGACCAAGTTGGGAGACCCCTCCCTACACTTGCTCAAGGAACAGCTTCGCTCTCTGGCTGTCTCTATGGAGACCCTCATGAAAGAACTAGACAAGCTGAAGGAGGAAGATTTTCAAGACATGTCGTAGTAGGATCATGGCACTAGTTACTAGTATGACATATTTGTTTATTCATTAAAGGGGCTCGCTATTCCTGCCCATTATGTTATTTATTTTGCTATGTATATATATATATATATATATATAGATTCTTATGTGTTATTTATTTAACTGTACTATTATATATGTGCTGTATATAATCTGGTATGTGCTATTGTTGTAGCCTAGCCCAGAGCTAGAAATGGTTGATGTAAGTAATATTCACTCAATTTCTTCCCAACCCACTCGGCATTTTTGTCTGGCCAATGGCATGAGGAAGTGTTCTTGTGTCTGCTAGGATGAACATCAAGATCCAATTAAGGGAGGAAGGTGCCCTTTGTGGGGAACAATTTTTAAATCGCTCATAACTCATGTGATTTGGGCGCCAAAATGCTGCTCATTAGAGGTTTCCTTGTGACCTAGCTACTGCTCTAGTGGAGGTTGTGGAAACCACGGTGATTTCAGATATTGAATCATTACTTAGCCAAGAAAGCTTACTCGCCTACAGAATCTACAAAAAAATCTATGGGGTATAGAAGATTCCTGGAAAGTCGGTGTATCTCTTAAAAATCCTTTTACAAATACCAAATGCATATATAGCAGTGTTTAATCTGCAAATGTTTGAAGAGTAATGATGCAATACTTAGTCGCCATGGTTTCCACGACTACTAGGAATAGGTCAAAATTAGTCTTAGAATGAGCAGCTTCTGACATCAAAAACATCTTCACACCTAAAAGTTACGAGCGATAAAAAGTTACGAGCGATAAAAATAGTATTTTTAAAAAAATGGCATATTCTCCTCCCTCGACTTCAGGTAGCTTCTCCTCTCCCACTGTTGAGTCCTGCAGGTCGCTATGCAACACTCACACTTGGGAGTATTGCGTGATATATATAAGACCTCGCACAAGCACTTGGTTTGAAATATGAAACTTGATCTTCAAGCTACTTATAAGGAACTCTTTATTTAATAGATGTCATGACACAGAAGTTGGTACAGATACAATGGCCACAACAACAGTACACATCCATGAGGTGCTCAGAGGGAACTTGCTACCGTTGTTTGGGTGCTACAATTGGGGAAGAGGAAGGGAGGGAGAAAAAGTAAGATCATCCACAGAAGCATTAAATCTGCACATTTTTAAAAAATATTTTTTTGATTATTTTTTTGATAATGTGAACAGATGACCAGCTAATTAGCTGCGGGAAGGGCAAATTATATTGTAGATAAAAATTCAATATAAACCAGCGTTGTTGGTGCAGTGTGCGTTTCCCTTAGAGCTGTTGTCAACGCGCACACACATGAATATTACCTGCAAAGTCATCGGGCAGTCTCTCGATGCTGTATCTGTGCTGAGTGACGTACATGATGGGCACACCAGGAATCTTCCTCAGCCGTCTCTTCAGATCCCTGTCACAGGTGGCGACTATGTAGCATCTATGCTACATTCATGCCAAGAAGTACATCCGTCATAGGACAACGACCCTCGACCTTTTCCGAGTCCCTCGATACACTCGACATTCTCAGGACAATGGGATGTTACGATTGTACATCATGAAACCTAGAATCAGGGCTAGGGCTAGAGGTATTCTAGGGCTAGGGGTATTCTAGGGCTAGGGATATTCTAGGGCTAGGGTATTCTAGGGCTAGGGGTATCTAGGGCTAAGGGTATTCTAGGCTAAGGATATTCTAGGGCTAGGGGTATTCTAGGGCTAGGGATATTCTAGGGCTAGGGGTATTCTAGGGCTAGGGGTATTCTAGGGCTAGGGGTATTCCAGGGCTAGGGGTATTCTAGGGCTAGGGGTATTCTAGGGCAGGGATATTCTAGGGCTAGGGGTATTCCAGGGCTAGGGATATTCTAGGGCTAGGGGTATTCTAGGGCTAGGGGTATTCTAGGGCTAGGGATATTCTAGGGCTAGGGGTATTCCAGGGCTAGGGATATTCTAGGGCTAGAGGCATCCTAGGATAGTCCCAAGTATCCCAGGACATCAGTACTGGATTCCCTCTAAATCCCGTATCTCCTAAAGGAGTGTTTCATCACACTGCTGCTGCTGTACTACATACCTGTGTGACCCGGTTGACTAGACAGTCGTCTGCATATGTCCCCTTGTGAGAACAAGGCAGGCGCTCAAAGCGAGGATCTTTAGCAATCTTCTGTGCCACTCTGAACTTCGACCCCAACTTTTCTATCTCAGCCATCACACAATCAGTAATACATGGAGTGCCTGAAAGACAAGATTAGCAATCCCCAATTGGGGGAAATTTGAAAATCAGGGTCTCACATAGGGGGAAATGAGAAAGAGTCCCCCGACAGAAATCCGAAATCCCCCCCCCCCTTTCCCTTCACATACAAACCAGCGGATATCTCCAGCACATCTATGCTGCCTCACACTTGGCACAGAGACAGTCTGTCATGCTCTGAATGATGTCCAGTTTGTGCTGAATGGAGAAGTTGATAAAGTTTGTATCCACTATCACCAAATAGGGAGGGCCCAGCTGGTTGTTATACTGGAAAAACAGGCTTGACGGGACCTGGGGACTGTGTGTGCATACGGAGACAGAGGAGACTAACTGGTGTCCATGATCGAATTAGAGAGCAAAACCTTACACATGGCGGACTTTGTCTTCTTCTTTTTTCTTGAGTTTGAGCTCTGCTTGCTCCTGGTTCTTCTTGCTGGTAGTTGGGCCATAAGGAATAACATGAAGACACACCATTACAAGTAGGGCTTCATGCACTCAAACAACACTGCATCACCTTGGTAACCGGGGCTTAGCCTCACAGGTGATACATTTTTCATGATGCAATAAGAAGAGAAGAGGAGAGGAAACAGAGGGTGAAAGTTACCGGTTTTCGTGTGCCAATTCCCTTGACTATGAGACCATCAATGAGATTGTAGACTGGAAAAAATCAAGTAACAGCTAGGGCTTAGTCCCTACATGCATGAAGTTAGCCACCTAGCTCCACACCAGGTAACAGCTAGGGCTTAGTCCCTACATGCATGAAGTTAGCCACCTAGCTCCACACCAGGCAACAGCTAGGGCTTAGTCCCTACATGCTGAAGTTAGCCACCTAGCTCCACACCAGGTAACAGCTAGGGCTTAGTCCACTACATGCATGAAGTTAGCCACCTAGCTCCATATCAAGCAACAGCTAGGGCTTAGTCCCTACATGCATGAAGTTAGCCACCTAGCTCCACACCAGGCAACAGCTAGGGCTTAGTCCACTACATGCATGAAGTTAGCCACCTAGCTCCACACCAGGCAACAGCTAGGGCTTAGTCCCTACATGCATGAAGTTAGCCACCTAGCTCCACACCAGGTAACAGCTAGGGCTTAGTCCCTACATACATGAAGTTAGCCACCTAGCTCCACACCAGGCAACAGCTAGGGCTTAGTCCACTACATGCATGAAGTTAGCCACCTAGCTCCACACCAGGCAACAGCTAGGGCTTAGTCCCTACATGCATGAAGTTAGCCACCTAGCTCCACACCAGGTAACAGCTAGGGCTTAGTCCCTACATACATGAAGTTAGCCACCTAGCTCCACACCAGGCAACAGCTAGGGCTTAGTCCACTACATGCATGAAGTTAGCCACCTAGCTCCACACCAAGCAACAGCTAGGGCTTAGTCCACTACATGCATGAAGTTAGCCACCTAGCTCCACACCAGGCAACAGCTAGGGCTTAGTCCACTACATGCATGAAGTTAGCCACCTAGCTCCATATCAAGCAACAGCTAGGGCTTAGTCCCTACATGCATGAAGTTAGCCACCTAGCTCCACACCAGGCAACAGCTAGGGCTTAGTCCACTACATGCATGAAGTTAGCCACCTAGCTCCATATCAAGCAACAGCTAGGGCTTAGTCCCTACATGCATGAAGTTAGCCACCTAGCTCCACACCAGGTAACAGCTAGGGCTTAGTCCACTACATGCATGAAGTTAGCCACCTAGCTCCACACCAGGCAACAGCTAGGGCTTAGTCCACTACATGCATGAAGTTAGCCACCTAGCTCCACATCAAGCAACAGCTTGGGCTTAACATACACACGTTTGGATGCTTGATGTTGGGGAAGGATAGAAACGACCCCAGCACAATAAAACCCCGCGAAGACGCTTTACCGAATCACTGGGTTCAGTAAAGGATCGCTCTCCAACAAGAAAATGTATCGGACCTACGGCAATTGGGCAGAAACTTAGGACAGTTTTTTCTCGACCGTTATAACGTAAAGTAATTGGACATCATGGACGTACATTCGTGCATCTTTGGCTGATATCATCCTTTTCATAACAGCATACTTTCTTACTTTCTTTGATTTGGGCTGAACGGAAGTAAAGAACGAATATGTCCAATGATTCATAACCAGCCATGTACTGCGCACTCACCATTGTGATTAAAAAAGAGTCGAGAGACCTCTCTACCTTTCTCGAGTTGGATATTTGTTTGGTAAAGTGTCGTTATAACGGCTTCCCACGTGGCTTTGAATCGAGTTTTGGCGTCGATCTAGCTGGAAATGTCACTCGAAGAAATGTCACTCGAAGAAAGGAAAGAACCCGGCAGCCATCACGCACCAGTGGATATCTGGGTGGGGACCACTCTGGGAGTTTTAAAAGGTTAGTAAGTCTTGGTGCTAATGCAGCTGGTTTTGGAAACTGATTACATCACACCCACACACATGCTACTCCTGATTCCCAACACACGTGTACATTCTTCCTCTCTCCTCAACATATTCTCCAACACACACAAGGGATATCTCTGGCCAAGGGAGAAGTGACCAACTACTACTCTGCCAACAGGACCTTGGAGGATGCAGACAAGAGTCAGTGTGTCAGTGCAATGTGTTGGGAACGTGAGTGCAGGGAAGGAGTGCTCTACTGTGGCCTGAGGAATGGTGTGGTGCAACAGTTCAGTGCTCAGGAGCGGCTCTTCCAATCTGAATGTGATTGCACTGGCGGGCCTGGGGAGGGAGTGCTGGTGGGACTGGGAAAACATGAAGAGTGAGTGAGTAATTGTGCTGAAGGCTGGGGGGGGGGAGTGCTGGTCGACTGGGAAAACATGAATTTTTATAAATTATCAAGTCGGTCTCTGTAGAATGTAGTGTTGTGTGTATTAAAGAAATCGTCTTTCGCATCAAGGGCCGACAAGAAGGCATGTTAAGAGTAGCTGAAGGAATGTTTACAGACAATGATGCTTTGTTAATCGGATGCCTGATTCTATCAGTATCGTGTGTAATGCCATAAAACTTGGTTGTTAAAACAAGGAGTATAGGACTTCTTGTTCCGTTTCTTTGCATGGTCTTGAGCTTCTTAGCTTATTCTTTGAGCTTCTTAGCTTAGTCTTTGAGCTTCTTGATCTTGCCAAGACATTCTTGCCATCAGTAACCTGTGTACTGGAAGAAAAAATATATATATAAATATATTATTATAATAGTAAGCTGAAGGGGGGGGTCGCCTCCAATTTTTCCCTTTACTTGTGGTTACAATTTTAGAGCTCCTGTAGATTCTGCAAACTTCATGGTATGGACTTGATATGTAGCTCAAAAGATAGGTCTCTCTGTGTGCTCTCTTTTGATACTAAAATATGTTTCATAGGTATAACTATAGGCAAGTTACTAGACCCTAAAGTGGAGGGACCTCAAAAACCTGAATCGTTCCAACGTCCGCCAAAATAACTCACGATTGCTAAGTGCAAAAAAAATGAAAATGGTACGAGTGGCTAGAGGAAGCTCTTACGCACGCAATCAACTTTTCGATTAGGCGTTAAAAATTTATTACATGGTCAAGAGCGCGGGTGGAAAATTGAGGGCGTTGAAAATTTGCACTTAGCAATCTCGAGTTATTTTGGCGGAGGTTGGAGCGATTCAGGTTTTTGAGGTCCCTCCACTTTAGGGTCTAGTAACTTTCTGTGAGGGCCCGTGCCTCCTTCGACGTTCACAGAGCTAGGAGTGAGTCGACTAGCTCTGCTACTAACTTAGGAACGGGTCACCTCGCACTGATAAGATGGACTTGCACTGGTACTGTTAGAGAGGGTCGTAAGTCCTCAGTACTAGAGCAGTCGGGTTGTGGACAGGAGAGAGATCTCTGTCTGTCGCTTGTGGTTGATTGCAGATGGGGAAGATGATGACAGCAGGGTTGAAGGCCACTGCTGTGCAGATAGGGAAGAAGAGGAGATGCTCCGGCTTGAGGGAGATAAGATGCTTGATCTTGATAGCTGTGAAGAAATACCCCGAGATCAGTGACTGGCTTCAAGGCTCGTTTTGATCTCCTTAATACCCCAATTAGTGACTGGCTTCAAGGCTCGTTTTAACTGGTTAAAGGTAAAAGGTAAGAAGTAACATTGATCAAGAGACTGGACTGTTCAGTCAGCCAGTTAAATAGTACATGGTGAGATGAAAGGTGCTGTGGGTTAGAGTCGCGAATAACATAATGAGTACATCATGAATATGACAAGTAGATATGGCTCAAACTACTGTGAGATGGATAAGATAAGGTGAGACTAAATGCACAACACCTAGTTAGGGAATAGTTAGGATAGGATAGGGATAGAGATACATGCATGCATAGGATATATAGTTGTCTTTATGTTCTTTTCCAGATCTTTTAGGTTTCTTTGGACATCAGACACAGGACATCTGGGCTCCAGGGTCCTGAGGCGCGTCCACTTTCCTATAGTTATACCTATGAAACATATTTTAGTATAAAAAGAGAGCACACAGAGAGACCTATCTTTTGAGCTATATATCAAGTCCATACCACCATGAAGTTTGCAGAATGTACAGGAGCTCTAAAGTTGTAACCACAAGTAAAAAATGGAGGCGACCCCCCTTTTAAGCTGGGTGCTTATAGCATCAGTCAGCGAGAAAATGGTCGCTGAATACCGAGCAGCTGCTTAACTAAGCAAATGTTTTCAATTTCTTGTGGGCATGAATCATAGAGTACAGTAGGAAGTCAGTTATCCGAACGTCAGTTATCCGCACACGTCGGTCAACCGAATGCTAAATGAAGCCACACCTACCACCCATTTAATTAATTTTTTATTTATAATTTTTTTAATTTTTTTAATTTTTTTTTAACCTTCCTTCAAAAGTGTGCACTCGTGCTCATGCGCATAAACGTAGGCTGCTAGCTGTTGATGCCCAAATCATTTCGGGAGGAAGAGGAGGTGGAAACACCAGAAATTGACACTCTTCTCAATAACTTGGCCATTCCACCAGAAGAGAGAATCGGTTGGCCTTTGGCTGACGACAACGATGCAGGCTACCATGAACTGACAGAAGAGGAGATTGTGGCACTTGCTACAGAAGGTGACAAAAGTGATAGAGAAGAGGAAGAGGAAGAGGAGAGTCTTCCAGCTGTGTCCCATTCCTAAGCTTGCACTGCACTAGAGACAGTTCTAGCATATGTCCAGGAGCAGCCTGGAATCCCACTGAGCACAACTGTAGTGCTAAATAATCTCCTAATTGAAACTGCAAAAAAAAGATTTGTAAATAAGAAACAAACAAAAGTTACAGATTACTTTACTCAAGCTGCAGACTAGATATTCTAAATGTTAGATTACATACAATATGCATCCACTTTTATTGATTATGTGTAGTAAAATGTCATAATATCCCGTATCGCTAAATTTATTTTGTGTGACCAGTTATCCGAACATTTCAGTTATCCGAACACCCTCGGTCCCAAGGTGTTCGGATAACTGACTTCCTACTGTATATGTACCTGGCTAGCTAGGAGGGAGGAAAAATGTTTGGACCGTTGCCGAGCGGAGTGTCGCACGTGCACACCCATCTATAAATTGTCTAGTAGCCAGTAATGGAAGAAACACCGACTTTCTAGCAGGAGGAGACACAGAGAAATAGAAAATGGAAGTTAGAACCAACAGTCAAGTAGGTGCTTACCAAAGACCCAGCTTTGTGGTATGTGTAATAGTTATTTGTATTTGGCATGATGGCGTATGTTGAATGTGACCTCACTGACCCTTGGCTCCTCGCAGTGTGCTGATATCCTGTACTGATAGAGGGGACCTGGCCTTCTGGCCTACTGCCAGTGAAAAGGTGCGAGTGCTATGACTACGACAATAAAGATGTAGCAATGATGATGCCGTGGGTGGTGAGGATGGTGTAATAGTAGGGACCCATGCCCAGTGAGTGGTGTTGGGACGTTGTTGTTGAAAGGGAGTCCCTTCTTTTTCTTTGGGGGGGGGCCTTCTTTTTTTTTCCTTCTTTTTTCCCCCCCCCCTTCTTTTTCCTTCTTCCCTCCCCCCCTTTTTTTCCTTCTTTTTTTCCTTCTTTTTTTCCTTCTTTTTCCTTTCCCCCCCCCCCCCCCCCTTTTTTTCCCCCCTTCTTTTTTTGGTTCTTCCCCCCCCTCCCCTTCTTCTAGCTTCTGCTGAGGTCCACTCTCTTCACTCGAATTTTTCTCTGTGCTTGCAGTAGAAAACTAAGAAAAGAATGTTGATTTTTAGTAGCAATGTTTAAATGAACTTTTAGACTAAATCAAGGGCCATCATTATCAGGGGCCATCATTATCAGGGGCCATCATTATCAGGGGCCATCATTAGCACAGGGATATTATTAGCACCAGGATCAGGTTCCCCTTAGTCCCCCATCCCGGCCCCCTTTGATGTTGCAGCCCGAGAAACATGCCAACAGACAACATTTCATTATTATTGTTGTTGTTGTTGTTATGATACATTTATTATTGTTGTTATTGTCTCACCTTCTGAGCTGACTTTCTAGTTCATGCTCTGTCAGCTCTGGTACTGTGCTTAATAGAGATGATGGTGATGTGTGTGTGTGTGTTTGTGATTACTAGACCAGCATCAGTGCAGGGACTGCCGTGTGCTGCATGGCGGCCAGCCCCTCCTCTATGCTGCAAGTGGCCACGGGAGGAAAGGGAAATAACCTCAAGCTATGGGATGGGAACAGACCAGACGCTCCAGTCTTCCAGGCCAAAAATGTCAGTAGCAGCAAGCATAGACATAACATATATATTTATATATATATATATTTATATATATATATATATACATACAATTGCTGCATGGCTGGGTAAAGCTGGTGGTTGAAAATTCAGATTATTTGAGATGGTAATGAGTTGTGTTGGAATGACCTACTTAGTGAACCTTGACCTATGACTCCGAATGTAATACAGATTTTAATAGTCATAGGTAAAGGGTCTTGTGTTTGTTTTCTACGCTGATAAAAAAATTGTTTTATCCATAAATATATTATATATATATATATTTATATATATAATATATATACACGATATATATACATAATTGTCTTGTTGCAATATAGTCAAGCAGCCACCTACAAGATGTTACTCAGTGTTGTTGCAATATAGTCAAGCAGCCACCTACAAGATGTTACTCAGTGTAATACCAGAATTAACCAATTATAGCTTGACCATATTTATTACTAGAGTAGACACACATGCCTACTTGTACCACATGACGCATGCATCACTAGCTTTGTGGAAGGGCTGTGTTAGAGTATGTTTATGATGTTGAAGGACTTTACCTTCTTTCTTTTTGCTGAATCGAGAAACAGATTAGTTGTTGCGATGCAGTTTGGAATCTTCTGGTATGATTATGCAAATGGACATATTGTATGCAAGTTTTGTTGGGAGGAGATAGATTGATGCAAGATCTTGGAGACGAGTTTCACAGTTTTTATCATTATTTGGGGTGTGTGGGTTTATTACCTTTTCAAGGCCGACTCAAGTGTTTTGTGTCACAGGACACCATTTATGGTAAGGAAGTGCCAAGGTGAGTTAGCTGAGACCTGTGTAAACTTTGTGGTTTTATTGTCCACCATTTAAAAATATTTATAGAGCGTGCTACTGACTCTATCTATCACATGTATCTGTGTATGTATATGTTATACTCAAACTTGATGCCAGTATTTTGGGGAAGAGTGTGGGAGAGATGTTAGTAGAGACACCTCTCATGCCCTGCACACCTCTCATGCCCTGGTTCACATGCACACCTCTCATGCCCTGGTTCACATGCACACCTCTCATGCCCTGGTTCACATGCACACCTCTCAGTGCCCTGGTTCACATGCAGACCTCTCATGCCCTGGTTCACATGCACACCTCTCAGTGCCCTGGTTCACATGCACACCTCTCAGTGCCCTGGTTCACATGCACACCTCTCATGCCCTGGTTCACATGCACACCTCTCATGCCCTGGTTCACATGCACACCTCTCATGCCCTGGTTCACATGCACACCTCTCAGTGCCCTGGTTCACATGCACACCTCTCAGTGCCCTGGTTCACATGCACACCTCTCATGCCCTGGTTCACATGCACACCTCTCAGTGCCCTGGTTCACATGCACACCTCTCAGTGCCCTGGTTCACATGCACACCTCTCAGTGCCCTGGTTCACATGCACACCTCTCAGTGCCCTAGTTCACATGCACACCTCTCATGCCCTGGTTCACATGCACACCTCTCAGTGCCCTGGTTCACATGCACACCTCTCAGTGCCCTGGTTCACATGCACACCTCTCATGCCCTGGTTCACATGCACACCTCTCAGTGCCCTGGTTCACATGCACACCTCTCAGTGCCCTGGTTCACATGCACACCTCTCAGTGCCCTGGTTCACATGCACACCTCTCAGTGCCCTGGTTCACATGTACACCACTCATGCCCTGGTTCACATGCACACCTCTCAGTGCCCTGGTTCACATGCACACCTCTCAGTGCCCTGGTTCACATGCACACCTCTCATGCCCTGGTTCACATGCACACCTCTCATGCCCTGGTTCACATGCACACCTCTCATGCCCTGGTTCACATGCACACCTCTCATGCCCTGGTTCACATGCACACCTCTCATGCCCTGGTTCACATGCACACCTCTCATGCCCTGGTTCACATGCACACCTCTCAGTGCCCTGGTTCACATGCACACCTCTCATGCCCTGGTTCACATGCACACCTCTCAGTGCCCTGGTTCACATGCACACCTCTCAGTGCCCTGGTTCACATGTACACCACTCATGCCCTGGTTCACATGCACACCTCTCATGCCCTGGTTCACATGCACACCTCTCATGCCCTGGTTCACATGCACACCTCTCATGCCCTGGTTCACATGCACACCTCTCATGCCCTGGTTCACATGCACACCTCTCATGCCCTGGTTCACATGCACACCTCTCATGCCCTGGTTCACATGCACACCTCTCAGTGCCCTGGTTCACATGTACACCACTCATGCCCTGGTTCACATGCACACCTCTCATGCCCTGGTTCACATGCACACCTCTCATGCCCTGGTTCACATGCACACCTCTCATGCCCTGGTTCACATGCACACCACTCATGCCCTGGTTCACATGCACACCACTCATGCCCTGGTTCACATGCACACCTCTCATGCCCTGGTTCACATGCACACCTCTCAGTGCCCTGGTTCACATGCACACCTCTCAGTGCCCTGGTTCACATGCACACCTCTCATGCCCTGGTTCACATGCACACCTCTCAGTGCCCTGGTTCACATGCACACCTCTCATGCCCTGGTTCACATGCACACCTCTCATGCCCTGGTTCACATGCACACCTCTCATGCCCTGGGTTATCAATGGTGACTTGTGTGGTCTGTTGAAAGCTTATTTGTCCTCATATGGTAGCATTGTGAGGTACTGGTTTTATTTCTCTTGCTGGGGGGAGTTAGGAGGGACATGTGTCCACTCCCCTGGAATATTTCAACATTCTCCCTAAAAGGATCCCCTGAAGCTTGTCAATGCCCTGGGCCTGATCTACAAACCTTTATTCCTCTCAGGGCAGTTAAACCATGCCCTCTTCAAGTGTTGCATATTGGTGCTGACCATGCACAAACCAAATGGCATCATCAGGACTTCCTGTCGACAGACATATGGGTTGCCATTGTGGGATGTAGGTGTCTGTATATACCTGCCTGCCTGGGCACTGAATCGACCCTTTACCTGTTTTAGATCCCTTTTATTGTTACCTCTCGTGACTCGTCATGCCCTCAACCCCTCAACCCCAGGTGAAGAACGACCAGCTCGACCTCCTAGTCCCGGAGTGGGTGACTAGCATAGGCTATGTTGTCGAGTCGGGTGACCAGCCAACACTAGCTGTGGCCACAGGACATCACCAGGTATACGAGAAGTAATGGTTTATTATGTGCTGCTCTTCTCACAGTAGTGGTTTATTATGTGTTGCTCTTCTCACAGTAGTGGTTTATTATGTGTTGCT
The DNA here is from genome assembly GCA_028752905.1 of Cladorhizidae sp. MBARI D1340-BT2. Taxonomy (NCBI): domain Eukaryota; kingdom Metazoa; phylum Porifera; class Demospongiae; order Poecilosclerida; family Cladorhizidae; species Cladorhizidae sp. MBARI D1340-BT2. The sequence goes on along the minus strand of JAQNBH010000015.1, from coordinate 26,750,659 downwards.
CTTCTCACAGTAGTGGTTTATTATGTGTTGCTCTTCTCACAGTAGTGGTTTATTATGTGTTGCTCTTCTCACAGTAGTGGTTTATTATGTGTTGCTCTTCTCACAGTAGTGGTTTATTATGTGTTGCTCTTCTCACAGTAGTGGTTTATTATGTGTTGCTCTTCTCACAGTAGTGGTTTATTATGTGTTGCTCTTCTCACAGTAGTGGTTTATTATGTGTTGCTCTTCTCACAGTAGTGGTTTATTATGTGTTGCTCTTCCCACAGAAGTGGTTTATTATGTGTTGCTCTTCTCACAGTAGTGGTTTATTATGTGTTGCTCCTCTCACAGTAGTGGCTTATTATGTGTTGCTCTTCTCACAGTAGTGGTTTATTATGTGTTGATCTTCTCACATTAGTGGTTTATTATGTGTTGCTCTTCTCACAATAGTGGTTTATTATGTGTTGCTCTTCTCACAGTAGTGGTTTATTATGTGTTGCTCCTCTCACAGTAGTGGTTTATTATGTGTTGCTCTTCTCACAGTAGTGGTTTATTATGTGTTGCTCTTCTCACAGTAGTGGTTTATTATGTGTTGCTCTTCTCACAGTAGTGGTTTATTATGTGTTGCTCTTCTCACAGTAGTGGTTTATTATGTGTTGCTCTTCTCACAGTAGTGGTTTATTATGTGTTGCTCTTCTCGCAGTAGTGGTTTATTATGTGTTGCTCTTCTCACAGTAGTGGTTTATTATGTGTTGCTCTTCTCACAGTAGTGGTCGATTGTATATTTGTCGGTCTTTTAATAAATATTTATTTGCCATGATTTCTGTGTGTGTGTCTTTGTTGTTCAGGTGAGGTTATACGACACTCGGGCACAGAGACGACCGGTCTACAGCCATGAGTATGGGGAACATCCTTTCTATTCCCTCACCATGGCTGAAGATGGAAGGTGAGTCTGAGAATGGTTAGGAGGGAGGTCATGTTGAAGGGTATGCGAGGAGAGAGATGGTGAGGAATGTGAGGAGAAGTTTCGTGAGGATGGAGGTATGCTACAGGCAGCTAATGAGTTGTGTATGAGGAGGAATAAGGGCTTGGGGAAGAGCCGAGGGAGGGAGTTTTTGTTGCCTTCAAAACCGGAGCCAGTGTTGATGTGGGTAGGTACAGTGGCCTGGGGGAGGGTAAGGAGATGTATGTGTAGGTGTTCAGCATTGCACAGGTGTCCCAAGACCTCCCAGGATGTCCCTAGTGAGGAGATAGACAATGCATCATATACCCCTGAGCCAGTGCTAGGATGAGGTGTTTTCTAGAGCCAGTGGGATATTCTAGGGCTAGGGCATGGGATATTCTAGGGCTAGGGCGTAGGATATTCTAGTGCTAGTGTGTGGGATATTCTAGTGCTAGGGTGTGGGATATTCTAGTGCTAGGGTGTGGGATATTCTAGGGCTAGGACCATCCTGGCATAGCACAAGTGTCCTAGGAATCCTGGTGTGTTCTAGGAAAGGTTGTGGCAAAGCTGGACCTCCCTCGGAGCAGGGTGTGGTGAAGGGGTTAAAGGATGAGCAAACGTGTCTACAAGAAGTCATTCTGTCACACTTTCTATTTCTTGATTTCAAGGTCCTTTGTGGTGGGTGACAGCATCGGAGACGTGTCTCGGTGTGATGTCAGAACTGGTATGTGCTGTGTCCTGTCTGTCTGCGAGTGCAATAGCATTCCCTATATTAATTTGACTTCAATTTCAAAATGGTGGACAGCAAAGCTCTATCTTGGGTAAAGCTCACATTAGAAGCTTCCTTATCTGCCTAAATGGTGGCCTACAGGACACACACACACAACGTAAACTGCTCCCCAGAGCACTCCTACAGGAGACACACCCTGCCGCTATCAGCTCCAAATAGACTCCGAGTGTGCCTTAAACCCCTCTCTAATATCACAACCTGTACTGGGTGATTCCCTGTTGTAGTTTAGAAATGGCTGGAGCTTGGAGCTGAACCCTTTGGGGGGCAGGGCTCCCAATACTGGGCGATTCCCTGTTGTAGTTTAGAAACTATGCCGTGTCCTGTCCCGAGACGACGCAGCATTCAACAAGAAACAGGTCAGTTTTGAGGATTCCAAGAGCTAATCCAGTCTCCAGTCGAGCGGCCAGTGAGCTGAAGCGATGACAAAAACACTCAAAGGAAGCTGCTCTCCATCTGTAGCATTTCCAGGAGCTGGTTCAATCGAGGATACAGTCAGCGCAGGCAATAACTGTGAAAGTTCGTTCATCTGTGCCGATGTCGAGAGCGACTCTGAGAGATAGTCCGGTCGATCTTTCAGTAGCTGTTTCCATTTCTATAGCTGCTCCAATCGATCGTTTTTTAGGTGTGTGTGCCGTGAGCGACGGTTCTAAATAACGCAGACATGAAGTTTATTTAGACTAGTGCCTGTAGCTGATTGGTTCATCTGTCAAGCGCCCATTTTCTAGTTCTTTTCTCTAGTTCTTTTCTCGGCACCAAAGCCTACGAGGAGGAAAGTATCGTAAGCTACATGCCAGTGGAAAACTTTCTGGGAAGGTCTCAGCTAACGATACCTTCCTCCTCTTAGGCTTTGGCGCCGAGATATCGCTGCTCTGAGCCATAGCAGTGCTAGTAACTTGCGTAGAGAAACAAACTAGACTACTAGCGCTCAATTACTACACCACAAAAAGTGACGATTAGTAGTACTGCGCATGTGTCTAAACCACATACCCGAGTCTTGATTGAGGTTAGCCACACCCACAACTATTGATCTGTCAGACCTTAAACTGTCTTGCTCGTCCGATACTTTCAGCTGCTATTTTGTCCACCGCCATAGATCAGTCTTGTTTCCTGAAGAGCTTAATCCAATCATCCAATCGAGTGGTTTTTAAATAAGACATTTTTGTTGCTAACCAAGATGTAGTGAAGGAACTGGTCTGAGCTATATCTTAGTGACTCAGGCCTCAACGGTGCCTGTGTATGTGCACAGGTGTGCTATCTCCTGACACGTCTACTTTGTGTTGGCACTGCGCAGGACATTTCTGCTCTCTCTCTCATGTTGACGTGGACTTGTCTGAACCGTACTGGATGCCTTCTTCAGTCACCTTGTAGTCGCAGTTTAGCAGTTTCCTGCCCTCTTTATGCTGAACACCTCCAGATGATGATGTTGTCTTCATCCTCTGCTCCTGCAGGTCTTGCCTCGCTCACTGGCTCCTTGATTTCTTTTCTCACCCATCTCTCAGCACCGGCGGCTCTCGAGCTCCTCAGCTGGAATCAGTGTGACTAGGACAGATGCGAAGGGCTCTCATTTTGAGAGAACAATTGCCATGGGGATGTTAAGTAACAATAAATAATATTCGACGGTTCAAATATAATGGCAGTTTATATGGCGTTTGTGGACTTTGACATCCAATGCATCAAATTTAAAATCTCTGGCTATACTTCGTACGTGGCATTCAATGGTGTTTACTTTGTCTCAGCACTTTAGTGCCATTGGGAAGAAGAAAGGGGGGGGGGGGGTGATTCTAGGCTAATGAAAAATACTTCATATCTCTGATATTCTCTGGTTGTGGGAAGACATTTACATTTGCCTTCGTGTCCTTCTCCAGGTAAAGTGGTGAGTCGGTATCGAGGTTGTCGTGGGGGAGTCAAGGGCCTTCTCACCTACGCAGACAGGGACCAGACTTTGCTGGTGTCCGTCAGTCTGGACCGGTTCCTCCGTGTCTATACCCTGAAGGTGCCGAGACTACTTCACAAGGTATTCGGTGGCCTCAAGCCGTTGCATTTTTTTGGTGTTCTCCTTTAAACGTTCGTCGAGTCATGGGCTGCTCGGCACGTGTCATATGGCGGGATTTTTTTCAAGGAGTTTGTCTTCTCATATTTTCATGGTTTGATTCCGATGCGAGAATGCGTACGACAAAGTGCGGCAGAGGAGGGTGTGGCATCCACTAAATGCTTCATAATCCCCGAATATTTGCCCCTTGAGAATTCTCACCATCTGTGAATATTTAACCTCCAATACTAGGGTATTTTACTTCAATAGATATATACCGTTTAAAAAAAACTGGTTGTTAATAAGCTGGGGTCTCGGTTAAGTACCTATTTTTTGTTTAGCAGATTGCAGTTGGTTCTGCTCCTTATTCGCTAACGTCGACCGGGACTGTCTCCTCACATTTGAAGACAGGTGTTTCTACAATTTATGATGTAGAGACAAATTGATGTCCACATTCGACACTCTCCAGCTCTGCTTGGAACGTTTGGCCATCCCTCGTAGCTGGCCTAGTGCATAGAAATCATGTCTGTATTGATGGGCACTATTAGCACCAGCTTAACTGACCAGATGTTACAGTGTGTGATCATGACCTGCTGTGTTCAGCTTAACTGACCAGATGTTACAGTGTGTGATCATGACTTGCTGTGTTCAGCTTAACTGACCAGATGTTACAGTGTGTGATCATGACTTGCTGTGTTCAGCTTAACTGACCAGATGTTACAGTGTGTGATCATGACTTGCTGTGTTCAGCTTAACTGACCAGATGTTACAGTGTGTGATCATGACTTGCTGTGTTCAGCTTAACTGACCAGATGTTACAGTGTGTGATCATGACTTGCTGTGTTCAGCTTAACTGACCAGATGTTACAGCGTGTGATCATGACTTGCTGTGTTCAGCTTAACTGACCAGATGTTACAGTGTGTGATCATGACTTGCTGTGTTCAGCTTAACTGACCAGATGTTACAGTGTGTGATCATGACTTGCTGTGTTCAGCTTAACTGACCAGATGTTACAATGTGTGATCATGACTTGCTGTGTTCAGCTTAACTGACCAGATGTTACAGTGTGTGATCATGACTTGCTGTGTTCAGCTTAACTGACCAGATGTTACAGTGTGTGATCAAGACTTGCTGTGTTCAGCTTAACTGACCAGATGTTACAGTGTGTGATCATGACTTGCTGTGTTCAGCTTAACTGACCAGATGTTACAGTGTGTGATCAAGACTTGCTGTGTTCAGCTTAACTGACCAGATGTTACAGTGTGTGATCATGACTTGCTGGGTTCAGCTTAACTGACCAGATGTTACAGTGTGTGATCATGACTTGCTGTGTTCAGCTTAAGGGGGAAAGAAGGCTGCGTATCGCGTAGTCTCATATAAAGTACCATATCTTTGCTCGCATTCACTCTAGTTTCCCAATTTATATATGAAATTATAGCTTGCAGTCTGTGCTTTCTAATGGTAAGTCTCTTTTGTCATTTAGTTTCGCCATAATTTTTTCCTGGCTCATTATAGGCTCTTCCAGTGCGGACCGTAAGCCGTTAAGTAAACCACGTTGCAGTAACGACCTTTGCGAGGCTCTTATTCGGTCTATTAGTCAATCATAATGAGCACTACAAACTGCGCGTCTTGCAATTTCGAAAAAAAGTTTTTTGTTGCATTTTCTGAACATAGATTTATGACATCACGTTAAATTTCCATCTATAGGTATTTTTTAGTAATCCTATCAAACAAAAACTCTCGCGCAAGTTGTAGAATATAAAATTTGCTTTCAAATGAAAAAAATTTTTTTATGAAAGGATAAAAAATATTCAAGTTATCATTTGAACGGTTTTTCAAAAATCACTTCAGAGATATTGAGCCTTGAAGTCCAAGCAGTTTGTAATCACATCCCAGCTGCCCCTCCCAGCTGCCCCTGCTTCACTAGAATACATCCCCTCATTACTAGAATTGTGTGTGTACAAACAAAATGTTGAAAGCAACCAATTGACTTTCACAGTCCTTTATTTTTTCAACAACAGCAGTATCCTACATCCTAACTACAACTTCAAAACCAACAATAATTATATATATATACATACACATAAATTAAAGACGCATCAGACTTGTTACGTTGCTTTGCTAATATTGAATTAGCAAACATAAACACGTCATCATTTGCAGGGCTCCCATGCCCAGGTCCATCCATCGTCGCCCTCCACACATGTCTTCCGACACCCTCCAGTAATCCCTGAAAAACAATAGAACACAAACAAAAGTCATCCTCCAGTAATTTCTAAGCTTGACAAAAATACACATAAACAAAAGTATCTTCCAGTAATCTTTGTTTGAAATCTCTGTTTGACAATAGAAAGCAAGACACAAACAAAATAAAAATGTTACAGGTCCCCCTTGCCAGGACCATACAATGCTCCGCCCTCCATTGAAACTCTGCTGCCTCTCGATGGCAAGCCCGACACTTGTTGCACTCCCGTTTATGTGCATTTGTATACCCATCACTAATTAATGTGTGTGTACCTAAGCTTCAGTCTCTCCACTGAACGCTAAAAAAGTTTTTGTGTTCCTACAACTTCCATAGAAACCGAAGAGCCTTCAAAATTGGCTTCACAATTTACCTTGTGACCCTCAAACCATTCTGTGTAACTTGCTTCTGTTTCATCTTCAGGTCTTCGCGCACAAGCTTGACAGAACTTAGACATAAGATAATAATCTAAAACCTCTCCAGTGTCCCAAGACATCACCGCAACCAAGCCATAATTTGATTTGTGGCCCTGTCTAAGCCATGTGCCGTCAACAGTAATACTAACATCAATGATGTCTTCATGCCTAACCCTATAAAAATCATGTAACCTATGAGCGGCATCCAACATAATACTCTGTTACTGCATTTGCGTCACTCCCTATTGACCTAGTATATTTTAAAAAAACAAGTGGAACTAAGAGGGGGGCCTGATCATGCGGTAACGGAGTTACAACTCCACTTAATAAATGAGCATAGCTCCACAAAATAAGAGGAAATGCCAAGAGTTTTATATGTATGTGTAGGTCTTGATAAGTACTTTTATCACAATATACACAAAAATTAAAATAATCAACGATATCACAATTATTAGCAAAAGTTTGACTGGTAACGGAGTTACTGAAAATTAACGTCTGTTTTTGGCGCTATACGCAAACTCCCACCATATGCTGTTCCTTATTGAAATTTAAAAAAAATTAGGAACCATTTTATTCTACATTTATCTAAGCATTACAGAACCAAATATGCTGGCTATTACTGCATTTTCCATTATCAGAAAAATATTTAACTTGACTGATGTTCGGTAACGGAGTTACATGGTAACGGAGTTACAGAATGTTCACACCAATATGTCTCAAGAAATCCACCTTGCCTACCTGTCTAAATGCATACTATGTATTAACTATGATTTAAATTGTTAATAGGATATTAATTATCCCTAGAAACAAGGTTATTGTTGCCCTGTCCCATTTACAAATGCAGAACAAGGATAAGAATTCAAAAGATGGGGAATATATGTACTACATCATTATTGTTATTTTCTAGACTTTGTGTGTTACAGTCTCATGTAGTTGAGCCTATGCCTCTTTATTTACTTGGTGGACATGATTTGATACTGAGCATCTGTGAACTCAAATGTATATATCTAAGGCGAGAACCAGCCATGTTCACATGTGGCTCCGGGCAAAGGAAAAGAACCTTCTTCATTGGCTCCTGGCTAGCATCCTCACACTCTGGGTCCCTGTAGACACCAGAATTGCCGACCTTCCTCAGAAACTTCACCACTAGTAAATCAGATTTGATGCAGGATATTACGGCAATGTACAAGTAGGAGCGACCTCTCTCTGTCTCCATGATGATTGCCACAAATCCTCCTGGCTTGATATCACTAATGTTGACATCTGGAGGTGACTGCTTTGCAAGGATTGGCTGCTAGTGGCTGGACTGCTATTGGCTGATGCTGGAGCAACAGGTGTTCTGTTCCTGTCTGCTCTGAATACTTGGACACCAGCACCCTCCCCAAGCCAAGTGTACGTACACAATGGATACTCAAGGTAGCTGGAACTGCTGTTACAGACTCCCATAATTCATCAAGGGCTGGTCGCTTGGCATTTATTTTTTCAGCTGGGACATATAAGATATCAACTCCTTTGATGAGCTCAGTGGCACAGGCTGCATATTGCTGTGCATCTTTCACGAGATAGCGTCTGGTCATTATAGCACTGTGGACACCCCTCTTCACACAGCCACCAACTCCATCCACTGCACCCTTTCCATGTGAAGTGGCGAAAAAGTGCCAGTTGATGGTGATGCCTTTGGTTTGGAGAAGGCTAGTGACAAAAGTGAACATGTACTTTTGCTTAAAATGCTGTGCTGCACCATAACTGAATATATTGACCTCTGTTAGTGGAGAGGACTGCACCCTGTCAATCACTTCCTCCAGCACGGTCGCGGATGTGTACTTGTCATGGGAGAGGGTGTCTGACACAGCAGCATATGATGTGGTGTTCTCTCTCGTCCAGGCTACTGCTGTAAAAACTGTCACTTGTTTGTGGTTCCAGTGGCTGGCTTGGATCTCATCCTGCTCAACGATGGTCGCATTTTCGACCTGCAGGACTGCACTGTGGGCTCTTGGAGTGGTGTACATATGATGGAAGGCTAATGACTGCTTATTTTTAATGAAGCAGTCGATCTTGAAGTTCGGTAGCTTCTGGGCCAGGGATGTCAGTGCATCTGCGACTGTACCAGCCTTCTCTGCTTTCTCTGATTGCCCATCCTCATTACGCATCCATTCCAGCCACTTCACAGGTTCAGCCAGCAGGTCATCTTCGGTGTTCTCAGAAATAATGTCAAAGGATATCTTCTCCTTGCAGACATCACACAGGCCAAACATACAGTCCTCCTTGGTAGCATCACAACACACAAGCTTTAGCAGGTCTGAATATCTTACTGGGATTGTAGGTAGTGTGTGTTTCAGGCTGTCCAAAATAGTCTCTATGTTGGCATGATACTGGCATACACAGACAGAGTGTGGCATCTTGTCCTTGCAAAGCACCACATCTGGCCACTGGGCCCTGAAGGTGGTCATACCAGCATCATCTTCTGAGAATTCCTGTCGGTAAAGGGCATGGGCTTCTGCTGTTGTCATCATCAAGTATCTGCGCTGTTCTCGAACTTTCTTCCCATCACGAACCACTGTAATGCATCCAGGTGCCATCCAACTGATGTCACTGCGAAGATAAAACTCTCGGATGTGCCCCTTCACCTCATCTGGTAGCCTGTTGTGGGGAAGTGACTGTGCAGTCTGTGGGTCTGGATCTCCTGCTGCCTCAGAATGGAACTTAGAATGTAGCACCTGCACCACCTTCCGGACCTTGCGGGGAGATCTTGGCAATGCTAAACATGCTCTCTTCACTGCACGAGTCAGTCTGGATGGTGCTGAGTATGCCTCCTGCTGCGATGTTTGGCTTTCTTTCTTGGCTGCTCTCCATCTCTTCAGTTTCTGTCGCTCCTTCTCCCTCACTGCTGCTGTGTTGCTAGCCGTTTCCTCTGCATCCTTCTGCTTCCATGCCTTCTCACCCATCTCTGCTTTCCTTCGCTCACGATAGTGACGTTGCTTTTCAGCAGCACTGATTGCCATGGTGAACAATTTCTGTTACACAACGCACTCTCACATTTATTGAGGACTTGGAAATCACTATGGAACTGTTACTGGAAAGAAAAGTTCCTTTTATATTCATTCACTCCATGGTCAGACTGTATATCCGTCTAGGCCAACTGATGGGACTAGATTTATTGAGACCGTCGAACCGTACTTAGTCTGTTATAGCACGAGTATAAAACTTCTCATTCTCTATCACGTGATATAATAATGTGTCACAATCAATACGTAATGATGATTGTGGCAGTATCATGGTGTGATATATATCACATGTATGTGGTGTGATATGTATATTTGGTTACATAGGCAGGGCTTGTTATCAGGCAGCTGCACCTCAGGATGCAATTATAGACTGTCACTGGGTCCTAACTGCATGTCTCAGGGTTGACTTGCAAACATTGGTTTCTTCAAAGGTTAATAAACAGCATTATTTGTGCTAGTAATGTTTAAAAGCAACTGTAACTCCGTTACTGGTAACGGAGTTACAGAAACCAGTTGCTAATAAGTTGTAGAAATTTTGAATGTTTAAAGATTGAGTCACATTGCCATAAACTTGGTATAATTATGCTTTCTTTTGGATAACTTGAGATTTTTATTCCAAACAGTTTTTTCATAAAAAATTAAAAAAGATGTTTTTTGGTAACGGAGTTACAAGTAACGGAGTTACATGACACCTTTTTTTTATAGGCTGCATATTCCTTATTTTTTCAAAGTTTTTTTTTTTGGTACTGTTCACAATGTTAAAGCATAACTTAAAGACGAAGAAAACATCATAAATATGATTCTAATGTTGTTAGGTGAGCGAGAGAATATATTTGAAGTTATTGTTTGTTTCCTCTAAAAAAAGGTCTGGAGAAGGGGGAAAAAATCATTTGTGTTTTAATTCCTGTAACTTTCATCTAGGAGAGTTTATGCAAAGATAAAATATGTTTTTAGAAACTATAATCATATATCTTTTCACCTGTATGCATTCTGTAGAGGTATTTTTAATTTCATATTTTACCCCTGATGTTAACTCTGACTTGATCGGGCCCAGGGGGCAACATATCCATGACTGCAGTGATGTCTTCCAGACCAGAATGACTAATTCCAGCAATGCGAGCACCCAGTACTGACTGGATGTTCAAAGAATGCTTCTACAGATACAGGGTTTGAGATGTCTCGAGTGTTACTACAATTTGAACAAAAAGTAAACCATGCCTGCCCTACGGGCTTCAGTTGCAAGGGAGCTCAGTTACCAACTTATTACACCTTTCTATGACCTCTCTAAGCTTATCTAAGTTTATTATACGATTACCCTTACCTAGTTCTCCAACACCACCCGAGTCCAAAGAGGTAGAGCCAGTAGATCCAGTAGCAACAGCCACAGAAGCAGCTGAACTATCCATGAGAGCCAACTTCTTCCTGGTCATAGTCACTTGTCATAGTCACCAATGGAACTGGCCTCTCTTCAGACATTTGCAATTGATTGCAAGGTAAGTGAAGGTTCACAGAAGGCGCTACCCCACCCACAGGATCCAAGAGACTCACTAACAAAGGAAAGGAAACAGCTAGTAACTTTTTAGTATGGAGATAAACATTAAAACTTGCCTTGCGCGGCTACTGTGACAGGCTCAACAACAGCCGCCTGTAGGGCTTTCTTCTTCTTGTCTTCACTCTTCTTGAATCCTTGGCCTTTCTGTTTAAAATGCTTCTCTGTTCTCTTCCCCATAACTCAACAATGTAAAAGTTTCAAGTGAACCTTGACCTAAAAAAACGTGCTCATCTTAGCGGTTGCGCACTACCCCCCCACCTGGCCAATTCATTGCGCAAACAACTGGTAAGGGTCTCCATGAAATTGGCAACATTTTGATATATAAAAACTGTATTTTGGGTAGGCGATCATCGCCGCCCGCCCGATTGTAGCCTGGTAAGACTGGGAGAGAACCTCTTCCAATGTGAAGTGAAATGAAATAGAATAATAATGCACTGTATAAAAATGGCTATATCTTCTGATGCAAGTATTCACTTGCTCTGAAACTTGAAACTCAAACTCCAGACATTAATATGAACCCTTTTGGGCCCATAAAAAAAATTTGAAAAAATATGTGTTTTCAGCCCTCTTCCCCCCTTAACTGACCAGATGTTAGTGTGTGATCAAGACTTGCTGTGTTCAGCTTAACTGACCAGATGTTACAGTGTGTATGACTTGCTGTGTTCAGCTTAACTGACCAGATGTTACAGTGTGTGATCATGACTTGCTGTGTTCAGCTTAACTGACCAGATGTTACAGTGTGTGATCATGACTTGCTGTGTTCAGCTTAACTGACCAAATGTTACAGTGTGTAATCATGACTTGCTGGGTTCAGCTTAACTGACCAGATGTTACAGTGTGTGATCATGACTTGCTGTGTTCAGCTTAACTGACCAGATGTTACAGTGTGTGATCATGACTTGCTGTGTTCAGCTTAACTGACCAGATGTTACAGTGTGTGATCATGACTTACTGTGTTCAGCTTAACTGACCAGATGTTACAGTGTGTGATCATGACTTGCTGTGTTCAGCTTAACTGACCAGATGTTACAGTGTGTGATCATGACTTGCTGTGTTCAGCTTAACTGACCAGATGTTACAGTGTGTGATCATGACTTGCTGTGTTCAGCTTAACTGACCAGATGTTAAGTGTGTGATCATGACTTGCTGTGTTCAGCTTAACTGACCAGATGTTACAGTGTATGATCATGACTTGCTGTGTTCAGCTTAACTGACCAGATGTTACAGTGTGTGATCATGACTTGCTGTGTTCAGCTTAACTGACCAGATGTTACAGTGTGTGATCATGACTTGCTGGGTTCAGCTTAACTGACCAGATGTTACAGTGTGTGATCAAGACTTGCTGTGTTCAGCTTAACTGACCAGATGTTACAGTGTGTGATCATGACTTGCTGTGTTCAGCTTAACTGACCAGATGTTACAGTGTGTGATCATGACTTGCTGTGTTCAGCTTAACTGACCAGATGTTACAGTGTGTGATCATGACTTACTGTGTTCAGCTTAACTGACCAGATGTTACAGTGTGTGATCAAGACTTGCTGTGTTCAGCTTAACTGACCAGATGTTAAGTGTGTGATCATGACTTGCTGTGTTCAGATTAACTGACCAGATGTTACAGTGTGTGATCAAGACTTGCTGTGTTCAGCTTAACTGACCAGATGTTACAGTGTGTGATCATGACTTGCTGTGTTCAGCTTAACTGACCAGATGTTACAGTGTGTGATCAAGACTTGCTGTGTTCAGCTTAACTGACCAGATGTTACAGTGTGTGATCAAGACTTGCTGTGTTCAGCTTAACTGACCAGATGTTACAGTGTGTGATCATACTTGCTGTGTTCAGCTTAACTGACCAGATGTTACAGTGTGTGATCAAGACTTGCTGTGTTCAGCTTAACTGACCAGATGTTACAGTGTGTGATCATGACTTGCTGGGTTCAGCTTAACTGACCAGATGTTACAGTGTGTGATCATGACTTGCTGTGTTCAGCTTAACTGACCAGATGTTACAGTGTGTGATCATGACTTGCTGTGTTCAGCTTAACTGACCAGTTGTTACAGTGTGTGATCATGACTTGCTGGGTTCAGCTTAACTGACCAAATGTTACAGTGTGTGATCATGACTTGCTGTGTTCAGCTTAACTGACCAGATGTTACAGTGTGTGATCATGACTTGCTGTGTTCAGCTTAACTGACCAGATGTTACAGTGTGTGATCATGACTTGCTGTGTTCAGCTTAACTGACCAGATGTTACAGTGTGTGATCAAGACTTGCTGTGTTCAGCTTAACTGACCAGATGTTACAGTGTGTGATCATGACTTGCTGGGTTCAGCTTAACTGACCAGATGTTACAGTGTGTGATCATGACTTGCTGGGTTCAGCTTAACTGACCAGATGTTACAGTGTGTGATCATGACTTGCTGTGTTCAGCTTAACTGACCAGATGTTACAGTGTGTGATCATGACTTGCTGGGTTCAGCTTAACTGACCAGATGTTACAGTGTGTGATCATGACTTGCTGTGTTCAGCTTAACTGACCAGATGTTACAGTGTGTGATCATGACCTGCTGTGTTCAGCTTAACTGACCAGATGTTACAGTGTGTGATCAAGACTTGCTGTGTTCAGCTTAACTGACCAAATGTTACAGTGTGTGATCAAGACTTGCTGTGTTCAGCTTAACTGACCAGATGTTACAGTGTGTGATCATGACTTGCTGTGTTCAGCTTAACTGACCAGATGTTACAGTGTGTGATCATGACTTGCTGTGTTCAGCTTAACTGACCAAATGTTACAGTGTGTGATCATGACTTGCTGTGTTCAGCTTAACTGACCAGATGTTACAGTGTGTGATCATGACTTGCTGTGTTCAGCTTAACTGACCAGATGTTACAGTGTGTGATCATGACTTGCTGTGTTCAGCTTAACTGACCAGATGTTAAGTGTGTGATCATGACTTGCTGTGTTCAGCTTAACTGACCAGATGTTACAGTGTGTGATCATGACTTGCTGTGTTCAGCTTAACTCACCAGATGTTACAGTGTGTGATCAAGACTTGCTGTGTTCAGCTTAACTGACCAGATGTTAAGTGTGTGATCATGACTTGCTGTGTTCAGATTAACTGACCAGATGTTACAGTGTGTGATCAAGACTTGCTGTGTTCAGCTTAACTGACCAGATGTTACAGTGTGTGATCAAGACTTGCTGTGTTCAGCTTAACTGACCAGATGTTACAGTGTGTGATCATGACTTGCTGTGTTCAGCTTAACTGACCAGATGTTACAGCGTGTGATCATGACTTGCTGTGTTCAGCTTAACTGACCAGATGTTACAGTGTGTGATCATGACTTGCTGTGTTCAGCTTAACTGACCAGATGTTACGTGTGTGATCATGACTTGCTGGGTTCAGCTTAACTGACCAGATGTTACAGTGTGTGATCATGACTTGCTGGGTTCAGCTTAACTGACCAGATGTTACAGTGTGTGATCATGACTTGCTGGGTTCAGCTTAACTGACCAGATGTTACAGTGTGTGATCATGACTTGCTGGGTTCAGCTTAACTGACCAGATGTTACAGTGTGTGATCATGACTTGCTGTGTTCAGCTTAACTGACCAGATGTTACAGTGTGTGATCATGACTTGCTGGGTTCAGCTTAACTGACCAGATGTTACAGTGTGTGATCATGACTTGCTGTGTTCAGCTTAACTGACCAGATGTTACAGTGTGTGATCATGACCTGCTGTGTTCAGCTTAACTGACCAGATGTTACAGTGTGTGATCAAGACTTGCTGTGTTCAGCTTAACTGACCAAATGTTACAGTGTGTGATCATGACTTGCTGGGTTCAGCTTAACTGACCAGATGTTACAGTGTGTGATCATGACTTGCTGTGTTCAGCTTAACTGACCAGATGTTACAGTGTGTGATCATGACTTGCTGTGTTCAGCTTAACTGACCAGATGTTACAGTGTGTGATCATGACTTGCTGTGTTCAGCTTAACTGACCAGATGTTACAGTGTGTGATCATGACTTGCTGTGTTCAGCTTAACTGACCAAATGTTACAGTGTGTGATCATGACTTGCTGTGTTCAGCTTAACTGACCAGATGTTACAGTGTGTGATCATGACTTGCTGTGTTCAGCTTAACTGACCAGATGTTACAGTGTGTGATCAAGACTTGCTGTGTTCAGCTTAACTGACCAAATGTTACAGTGTGTGATCAAGACTTGCTGTGTTCAGCTTAACTGACCAGATGTTACAGTGTGTGATCATGACTTGCTGTGTTCCTCCTGCCAGGTCTACTTGAAGCTCCAGCCCAGCTGCATCCTGCTCAACAGCTCCGGCAAGGTGAGGTGCAGAGTGTGACTTTGTGCTTTGATGTCCAGTCCTCATGTCCGGTGTTGCTGTCGACAATCCCGTGTCATCCATGGATGACCAAGATATCCAGAGTTCATCTGCGGAGGTCCACATATATCCCATGTCCCCTCTGACGGAGTATCCGTGGATGACCAAGTTACTATGGATATCTAGACCACCTGTGGATGTCTACGTAATACCGTGCACTATGCCCCCTCTGTCAAAGTTTCTATGCTATGCCCCCTCTGTCAAAGTTTCTGCGGACTGACATGGGATTGATAACGACGACACCAGATCACCTCCTTCCCCCACCCCCTTAGGATAGGCGAGGTTTTGTTTGAGTGCATCAAAGGAAGGAGAGGTTGGGTCTAGCTTAGTATGCCCAAATTTATTTCCTGAATCCACCCACTTTTACAAGGCAAGGCTCTGTAAGCGAAGTGGAGGTCAGGAAATGGACGATGCTTCCTTTTTCAATATTATTAATAAATTAACTGGATTTTTTTAAAATTATTTTGTTGTTGTTGCTTAATTATTAGTTGTTGCTTAATTATTATTATTATTATTATTATTATTATTATTATTATTTATTTATTTTTAAAAAATTTATTATTATTATTTTGTTTTATTTTATTATTATATTAGTTATTATTTTTATTGTTATTATTGTTATTGTTATTGTTATTGTTATTATTATTATTGTTAAATACTCTGTTAAATACTCAATTGTTGATGTTAAAAAATATATGTTTAGTCACGTCAAAGTCCCTTACCGAGCAAGGAAGCACTTGCTTGGTCACTCTCGCCACCTCTATGTAGATGAGCGGCAGTCCATGGAGGCTCAACGATTATTCAGCATCCGTCTCCAGCTGCTTGTGCCAGGCATAGATGATGCCTTAGCCTTCTTACTGCTGCTTCCATCAGGGAGCCTAACTCTTCTTCAGCTTCCATGAGGCTTAACTCTTCTTCAGCTTCCATCAGGGAGGCCTAACTCTTCAGCTTCCATCAGGGAGGCCTAACTCTTCAGCTTCCATCAGGGAGGCCTAACTCTTCAACTTCCATCAGGGAGGCTTAACTCTTCAGCTGCCATCAGGGAGGCCTAACTCTTCTTCAGCTTCCATCAGGGAGGCCTACTCTTCTTCCATTGGTAGATCACTTGATCAAAGGCTTGGTTCTGGGAGTCGGGATAAATGGGTAGGGGTGGCAGAGCAACAAGTCCATTCCTCTACTAAAAGGTTGACAATCCTATTATGTTGCTGACATTGATAAGAGGTTCCATCTTCTATGGAGCTATGCGTGAATGTTGGTGGACCTGATGCTGTAGGTTCCTGTGGAAGGGGCGGAGTGTGAGGAGGAGGAGGGGCTAGAAGCGGAGGTGGAGGAAGTTGGTTCTGAGGAAGACAAGGAGGATATCTGGGAGAAAATGGAGGTTGTTGGCGGGAAACCAACCAAGAGACGTAGGTTTTAATCAGGCACTACATTATAATTAGCATGTGCCTGGGGCACTTTATATACATGTATGCCCTCTTTTCTTGCATTAGGGTCAAAGTCTAAAGTTCAGCAGAAAGTCTTGAAGAAGAAAAAAATGACATGCAAATGACAAATGACACTCCTCAATATTATGTCATACTTTCTGTTCATTATGCATCAGTTTCTTCAAGGGCTCACTAATTTATTAAATTTTTTATGTGAAGGATTAGTTTATGAAATTGTGTGGTAATTTGCTGTATATAGTAATGTGGCAGGGGTAGCAACAAAAAAATTGCTCCAAGCAAACCTCAAGTCAATTTCCTGTCACTCGACATTATAGATGGCCCTAGATGGCCCAAATTCATGGTGCAGTTATCTCTAGATGTTAATTTTATGCTATTGGGTGTTAATCCTAGTTGGGCTCTTCAATCTTGCTTGCAGGCATGATGACGTTGGCTTGTGATGTGTAAACCCGGATAAGTTGGCGACCTTTTTATTTAGCGTTTTTGATATCATGCACATTTTAGCAACCATTAATGTTAACGTTTTATAGCATGAAAAACAAGGTGAAATCCTTGTGAAAATAAGAACAGTACATTAATCATAATAAAGTCCATGATTCCAGGGTTTTTCTTACTGTCTTTCAGTATTGCATGAAAGATTGCTAAGACTAGTTTGCATGCAGGGGCTTGATCAATGATGCACGAAGATCCACTTTAACAGCTGATATCTCTTTCCCACCATCCAGGGCTTCATGGATTTCATTAGCATACTACCTCGTGGAGTCCTTCGTTAAAACCTTAAATTCTTCATTCACACATCAAGTGGCTGCATGCAGCTTGCAGGAACAAACACTTGGTGGATATTGTTGTCTTGAAGCTTTTTAAGAACAGAACTACAGCGATGAGCTGCAAACATCGATTATTGCCAATGCAGGCTGATCGTCAGCCAAATCCAGTCTCGCTCTAGTAGTAGTAGTGACATGGAATGATAATGTTATCGATATATTGTAACATTGTCTATTGTAACATTGTCTGTTCATTGCTCCAATGGTAAACAAACTGAGCCAGCATTGCCTTTCAACCAACGAACAAACAATCGACATAGCCACAGCTGCTCGATCAAACCTCGAAAGCTCCAAATCAGTGACGACCTCGTGCTCTGCTGACAGCTACGTGTGAGTGTTTTTGTACTTATATTGCCACAAATGTTGGCTGCCTATTAATTAATTAAGGCGATTTTTTCCCCTTTGCTAAATTCGCTAACATTAATGGCCCACTAACTTTTCTAGGTTTACAAGTATACACAATGAGAAGCAGTACATGCTAAACTAGTGATTATTAGAGTGCATGCTATTTCATTGCTAGCTGAAGCAATTTAGGTGTATACGTTATACTGTGCTTGAATGGGTTTCGACGTGTTGTGTTGGCCAATCAGAACGCCAGAGTTTTTCAGTTGTTGGCGCTATTAGCCATTCTGAACTCTATTAGACTCCTTTTGCTAGTTGCAGTGGAGAAACTCTAATAAGCGTGCACAGACCACGGCATAGAGGAGGAACATTAGTCATTGCACAGTAAACAAAGGATCAACAAATTCGCCCTCTCCGTGGAGGGAAGGAGCCTGGATTGGAAATTCTGACTGTGAAATTATACCGAGTCCCTTGGGGCCATCGCACCTCAATGCAGTACAAAAATACAATGCAGTACAAAAATAAATAAATATAAGTAAAGAAAATGAGGTAAGATAACTTGTTCTTTAATAAACACTGACATGCATATCTGATAAACATTAAGTTGTGTTCTATGTTATGTTAAATGAGCTTGGCTATAGTGGAGTGGGTGGGAGGCCATAAATCATTCCCTCCTCTGCCAACACTTCACATATAGGCACTGCAGAATGCACCCACACACTTCCACCGTCACCTGATTACTCACACCCTTCACCTCCCTCCCAATCAACAATGCCGCATTCCCCTCATTGCCTATCATCTCAAACTCCACCAACAGTTACATATTCCAGCTCCCTCAATTCCGTCTAGCTCATTCATTAACATTTTCCGTTCCCTTCCAAATTCATCACAAATAAACCTTCCACTTCCTTCCTGTCACACAACACGCATCTATCATCACTACACAGCCTACATGGCTTCTTGTCCTGCAATAGACCTGCTGATCCTGTCCTCAACCTAAACATCAACCTAGCTCCCTCATAGCCTTGTAATGACTTTGTATACCTTTCTGCTTCCTAGACCAATTCAAACGGCTCATACTCTCTGACATCCTCCTCCCAATCAGATTAATAACCATATATTGAATGATGGCATGGTTCGTAGTGAAATTGGGTATAAATTCCACAAGTAATATTTTGCACTCTTCAGTGCAATTGCCGTCGCAAACCATATCTCTTGTTAATACCCTATAAGAAATTAATGGGTGGCTAGGAAATACTTCAGATAGTTCTACACTTTTATGCTACATAGCGCGCTTCAGAACCAAAAATCTGTGTCTTTATGTGATCTGCGCTGCTTAATATTTCACTGCCACCAGTGACTAATTGCATTCTGATTGGATGTCATTCGAGGCATTTTACTATAGGAAGCGATTCAGGTTGGGTTTTTTTTGTTGTAAAATACATATAGATACATGATAGATAATAATTATAAGTATACTGAGGAATGTTCAAACTAGCTGTTTAGAAGATGACTTCCACAAAAGCTGGAGAATAGCAGTGCAGTTGCTTCATTACTAGGCTTTGAGTGGCAAGCTATATAGTGTTGATGAACTGAGTAACTATATCCATCATCACCATCACCCTTTCCTGTCGGCTGTGCAACCAGTTTTCATCTGCCTATGCACCTATTCTAACATACCTTCAAGTGTATATATATATTTGATCAGCAGGAATGCCCTTGCTAACTTTCAGAGCCACTTCTCGTACGTCTTTAGGCAGTGCAGGATGTCGTAATTGTGCCATCCCTAGCTGGGGTTGCTGTGAGACATCCCCTCCACATGTTGGTCCAAGCATTCATCCACATACATTCGAGACAGACACATCATTGATCTTACGAGCAGATTTTTTATGCAGCCTCTTTTGGTCCGTTTTTCTTTCTGAGCAATTGTAACAATACTAGCCATCACAACAACAAGAGTGGTATATGGTAGCTATATAGATGTCCTTTATATCACAACAACAAGAGTAGTTTATATCACAACAACAAGAGTAGTAGCTATATGGTATATATATATAATAATGTCCTTTATATCACAACAATAAGAGTAGTATATGGTAGCTATATATATGTCCTTTATATCACAACAACAAGAGTAGTAGCTATATGGTAGCCAGGGGTTCATACAGGATTTACAGCTTGGGGAGGGGGGGGGGGAACTCAAAACGTTTGCCGTTTACGTGATGGGTGTCCGTAAGCAAGCCCCAAGTAGGGGGGTCTGGGGGCATTCCCCCACAGAATTTTTTCGATGCTCTCATTGATTCTGAGACATTTTGAGGGTACTTTCCTATAGTTAAAGTATTATATAGCACGTGGACAGAACATTTTAGATTATGACAATTGCATCTTGCCACAGTGGCAAGATGCAGTTGTGTCATAATCTAGAATGTGTCCATGTGCTATTATTCTGTCTTTCCTAATTGTAGAGTAGATTTAAGCTATTATTCTGTGGTTAGCTTTCCTAATTGTAGAGTTGATTTAATCTACACTACAATTAGGAAAGCTAACCACAGAATAATAGTACATGGACAGAACATTCTAGATTAACACATGATTGAACTGCGACAGAATGAACTGCGACAGAATAATAGCACATGGACAGAACATTCTAGATTAACACATGATTGAACTGCGACACAGAATATTCTAGATTTATTCACAATTTTGTATATAAAGAGCAAATGCCTCAGCTAGTAGCATTCTGCAACTAAATACGACCCAGAGAAATACAAACCTACACAAATTGACCTCGGGAACTTTATTACCAGAAAGCGAGTGTGTGCTGGGTCTAGTAGAGATTCTGAGGTCGACGAAGATGTAGTCCCAACTACGTCGACTAGTGATGCCTTGACTTCCACCAATTCCGAAGCATCAGTAGGTAGATCAGTGTGTTCCAAAGCGCAGAAGAGGACACTCTACAAAGCCTACAAGAAGGAGTGGGAGCAGAAATATCCTTGGGTGTACTGCGATGATCCTAAGCAGGGCAAGCTCTGCCAGAAGCGAGGAAATGCACCTTCTACAGCCAGGGGTACATGGGGACCACTTGGGGAATTCAGGATTGGAATCATGCTACTGAACAACTCTAGGAACACAGCCAGTCAAAATGGCACAGAGATGCTGTTATCCATGCTCGAATGGCAGAACAAGGAAAGGAGCAGAGTGTCCTATAACTGCAACGTTCAGCAGCTGCTAAGGAGGCTGAAGAAAGGAGAGCAAAGAACAGAAACATAGCAAGCTTTTAGGTAGATATATTTTCTTGCCAAAAATCGCCTGCCCCTTACAACCACATTCGATCCCCTGGTCAAATTGCAAATGGAGATGAACTTCTCCAGCAACATGTCAAAGAGGGGCCACAAAATACTCAGTACACATCCAAATGTTCTGCAGTGTTCTTTTTAGAGGCAATCAATAGCTGGCTAGATAAGGAGCTAATTGAGAGCTTAAAATCAAGCCCATACTTCTCTGTGTTAGCTGATGAGTGTGTAGATATTAGTACTACAGAAGAGCTGTCCATCTGTTGTCAGTGGATTGTAAATGGAAAAACAGAGGAACACTTCCTTACAGTGCTCCATATATGTGCCCAAGATGCTGCTACCATTTCAGATGCAATCCGCTCCTTCCTTGAGTCGAAGAACCTGGATTATTGTAAACTAATAGGCCAAGGTTATAATGGAGCAGCCACCTTTGCCGGAGAACGCAATGGAGTTCAAACAAGGATGCAAACTCTAGCTGCACATTCCTTTTACATCCACTGTGCCTGCCACAGGCTTCAACTAGCAAGCATGCAAGCTGCTAACAGTGCTCCAAAGATCAAGAAGATGTTTGGAACTATGGGAAATATATGGAAGCTCTTCTTCTACTCACCCAAGAAAGTATAATCTCTCAAAGCAGTCCAGTCTGTCCTCAAGCTACCTGAGCTTAAGATTATGAAGCCTAGTGATACCAGATGGCTCTCACACGAATGCTGTGTACGGGCTATTTACCGAGAGCTTCCTGCCCTTATCGTCACCCTACAACAGCTGTATGAGACATCAGGTGATGCTGAAGCATACGGTATTGGTGCTCTCCTTGCTACTTACACTGGAGTTGCTAGTATCGTGTTCCTGTCAGAAGTTCTGGATATCCTGGCAGGGATGAATGTTTCGATGCAAAGAAATCGAGCAGGTTACCGGTACACTTCTGAAAATCACGACGGATCAACTCGAGCATCTAAAGGACGAAAGAAGTGAGTGGTTGGGTTCAGTCGAGTCTGAAATATCTCTGTTGAAGGGAAAACACGATATAACACTCGGCACACATGGATCTGCACGAAACCATTGGTCTTCTATCACAACCACAGCCGAGTATATCGAACTCTAGTTGCAATTCCATACGTCGATTCCCTTCTAAATATCAAGAGTCAATTTACTGATAAAGCCGTGAAGATTGTTACTGCCATGTCCATATTCAGTCCCTCCCTACTACCCGCTGAAGCATCCTTACCATCATACAGCGGCGAACAAATCAAGATTCTTGCTGAGTTCTATGGAAAAGAAGCAGAGGTCGAGTATGCGGGGACGACTTACACCTCACCTCCATTGCTTGATGGCGATGAGCTTCTTTCAGAGTGAAAGATATTTAGACAGGCTTTGCTAGTGGAGAAAAAGGCAATGATGGAACGTAAAGAAGAGTCGGTATCTCCTAGCATGCAAGAAATCCTGGACGAGATGAACAAGTCACATACTTACGGAGGAATTTTCCCTGAGACGTGGAAGCTATTAAACATTACAATGGCACTTCCTGTTGGCACAGCAACAGTAGAGTGTTCCTTTAGTCAAATGAAGTTGATTAAAACTCGCCTATATACGCAGTCGTCTATCCTAGAACATTTAATGAAAATTAGTATAGAGGGTCTGTAACGTTTATTTGTTCCCCCCCAAAAGTTGTTCCCCCCTTATTGAAAATTTTGTTCCCACCCTAGCCGTATCCCTTGCCCTAGCCCTGGCCCTTTATTTTTCAAGAGGGAACTTTTTTTTCAAGTAAAAAGTAGGGGGAACATATTTTTTAAATAAAAAGTTCCAGGGGGAACCAAATATGGGGGGACCAAATTTGTCATGACAGGTCCTCCATTGACCGATGTGGACTTTAATGCAATTCTCGACATTTTAAACAGAAAAATAGACGCATTTTACTTTAATTTAGTACTACTGAACTCACTGTATTGTAATTTTTACCATACATTATTGTATATCTTTGCTTATATTAATTTTGTTAATAAATTGTTCATGCATAATTATTATAATTTTATTACTGTTGATCATCTTTTAATTTGCTATTGCTTCTACGTTCCCTTCACTGTACTGCTCTCTTTTTTCCCTTTCAATTACTGTAATGTATTACATAAGAAATTTCATTAATATTGTTAAAATTCTTGGGGTGGGAGAAATCGTTTTTGGGGATATCCCAGGGCTCCCCCCCCCCCCCCCCCGTATGAAACCCTGGACTAGCTATATAGATTAATGTGGGTATGCAGATTACATATATATTTACAATAATTAATCTGCATTACATATTTACAATAATTAATCTGCGTATAAAATGGTTACATTTTACCATCAATATATTTTGACCGGTTGTTGCATGTTATGTGGTATATATGTATTATATATATATATAGAAAAGTACTGGGATGGCTAGTCCTACTGCAGTCTGAAACTGCAGTAGGACTAGCCATTCCAGTACTTTTCTATATTCAATAGCTCTGCCTTAACACAGCATTGAGCACTATTTGTAGCCTTCATCAGCAAACTACCTTCTAAGTATATATATATATATATATATATATTGTAGGGAAGTCTATGTTTAGGATTCCCTGCGAGGTTCTGTGTCACCGTTGTATCTCTTCTACCCGACAGAGAAAGAGAATTGAAACTTCATGAGAAAGACAGAGTATCAATACAACATAACAAAAGTTCACATCATCAATTCGAATATTTATTATTAAAAGTCAAGGGAGTTATGTCCCGATTACTGTTCCGTAATTGCACTGCCACACAGCTCCCCCCAGAACTGACTTGATCTTAATGAAGCTGTATCGTTCACAGGTAGCTCAGTCCAAAAACCTTGCCGGTGTCTTTAATCTTCGTCCGGAGCGTGTAGTTCCTAGGATTGGGGTACTTGGTATCCCGTGAGAGTGTTGAGTTGGCAGGACAGTGGGCTGGACGTTGAGGGGGGCGACCACGGCATGGTGGCTGTGCCACTTGGACCTCGGCAGACTCATCACATTATGCAATTTCAGCCTATCGATCGAGATGGTCTCCTCGCGATGGCCGACCTGGACTTTGAAGGATTTGTCCCCTGTGGCCAGTACACGAAATGGGCTATCGTAAGGTGGCTGTAGGGGCGACTTGTGGCTGTCGTGACGAATGAAGACAAATTTGGCCAAAGAGAGGGAGGCCGGAATTGAGGTTGCGGGAGAGCTATAGTCCTGGGGGGACCGGTCTGAGGTCTGTCACGGAGGCGGCGGATAAGTTCCGGAACTGGTTCGCCCTGTCCATGGCCCACAAACTGTCCGGGGACAGTGAGCGGTGATCCAAACACTAGCTCTGCTGGGGATATACCTAGGTCCTCCTCTGGCATGGTCCGGAGTCCTAGCATGACCCAATGAAGGTCTGATGTCCACAAGGGCGATTGACAGCGTGCTTTGAGGGACGCTTTCATGCTTCGATGGAACCTTTCCACAGGCCATTCGCCTGGGGGTGGTAAGTCGTAGTCCGATGCAGTTTGGTTCCGAGGAGGTTGGAGAGATCTTGCCAGAGTTGAGATGTGAACTGGGGTCCTCTGTCAGAGGAGACATCGGAGGAAGGCCGTAACAAGTAATCCATCCACTCAAGAAGGCATCAGCCACGTCTTTGGTACTTGTGCTAGCCAGGGGAATTGCTTCTGGCCAGCGAGTGACTCTGTCCACTACTGTGAGGAGGTGGGTGAAACCTTTAGATAGTGAGAGTGGCCCTACGAGATCCACATTCACATGGTCGAATCGGGTATGGGCTCGTTGTACTCAGATAGTGGGGCACGATGGTGGCGGTTGACTTTGGCTCGTTGGCAAGCGATGCATGTCCTGGCCCATTCTCCGACCTGTCGACCAAGGCCGTGCCAGACGTACTTACGGGCTACCAGCTTGTTGCGGGTTGCCCATATGCCTGGATGGCTGAGGCCATGAGGGGGCATGGTCGACCAAGAGACACATCACAGAACCTGTTGTGTGATTGGGTCCAAAGGGAATGTCCTTAAGTTGGGGAAGTCTTGGATGTGAGGCACGGGTAGAAGTCAGTCTTGATGCTACCATTGAGACGTCTAAAGGCCTGCATGGGCGCCAACCACCACCAGGTTTGGGTGCAATGTAAAGTGGGGACACCCATTGACTGGAGGAGCGCCGGACGATCCCAAGGTCTTCCATCTCTTTGAATGTAGCCTTTGCGACAGCGAGTTTGTCGGGGGACAAACGCCGGGCTGGCAAGCGGAGAGGAGGAGGCTGACCAGTATCGATACAAAGCTCGACCCCATGGGGGACCCTGTCCTTGCGAAAAGACAACTCAGTGAGTTTGGGCCTAGAGGCGAGTAGTTGGCATACACATTGTTTACCTGAGGAGGTTTGATTACGGTCAAAGGTACTGGTTGACACACAATGCTGGGTGCGGCGATGGTGGCGTACATGGCAGAGTGAATGAGGCGTCCTCCCAGGTCGACTAGCAGTCTGTCGTCATGTAAGAAGTCTGCCACGAGGATGGCCTGGTTCACGTCAGCGACGATGAAAGACCCTTGGAAGCGCTTGCTCCCAAACTGGAGTGGAATGCGACGTGTGCCATAAGTTTTAATTTCTGTCCCATTGGCTGCCACTAGTGGGGCAGAATGGGCAGATGAAGCGGCTGCGCGGTGGTCAGCGGGAGAAGCCAGGACGAGAGAGACTTCTGCACCAGTGTCGATGAGGAAGGAGCGTCCCGAGGCCCTATCCTGGACATGTAGAAGCCTTGAGGTTGTTGCGCCAGCCACCACGGCTACTGGTGGCCGGCGTTGGCATTTCCCACTGGCAGTGTCTTAGCTAGGGGAATGGGCCATCTAGCAGTTGTTCTGGGTGCATCTCCTTGCCTCCGTTCCATACCGCCCATGGTAGAAACACAGACTGGTGGTCTTAGTCCTGCGCTTTTGGCGTTTGTGATCAATGGCTGTGACATCGACGTTGCCAACAAGTGATGATGGCTGGTTCAGGCGGGCACCGGAGAGCATGAAGTAGGCATCGGCTTGTTCAGCCAGCTGATGTGTTTGTCAGAGCCGTAGAACGAGCCAGGTGGTCTTGGACATCTGCTGGAAGCTCAGGATGTGCTCAGAGTCCTCTCCAGAGGGTAGGGATGCAAGCATCTTACTGAGGAGTGCTGATGGTGTTCCATCACCCATCCCAGGCCAGTCTAGAAGACTCTTGCTCCTCTCCAAGGGTGTTTGACCAAATGCGGAAAGGAGGCGATCTTTGATGGCTTGGTAGCGAGTGCCATCAGCAGGGGATGTCGATCACCCTGTCCATGACCTGGCCCTTGAGTGCTGCCACCACGTAGCTGTACTTGGTCTGGTCCTGGGTAATGGCAGGAATGTGGAGGTTGAATTCCGCTTCGATGGCTATAAACCAGTATTCGATCCTGTCAGGCAAGAACTCTGGTAGTTTGA
This sequence comes from Cladorhizidae sp. MBARI D1340-BT2, assembly GCA_028752905.1. Classification (NCBI taxonomy): domain Eukaryota; kingdom Metazoa; phylum Porifera; class Demospongiae; order Poecilosclerida; family Cladorhizidae; species Cladorhizidae sp. MBARI D1340-BT2. The sequence goes on along the minus strand of JAQNBH010000015.1, from coordinate 26,723,955 downwards.
GGGCGACTGCATTGACTGTAGCCGCCATTAAAGCAACTGAAAGTGCTTGTGCTTCAGCCCTAATGCCGAAGAGGAAGGAATTGACGCTGTTGAGCAGGAATGCTGTGGACGTGGACGTCGGGGTCACCAATGTAGGGAAGTCTATGTTTAGGATTCCCTGCGAGGTTCTGTGTCACCATTGTATCTCTTCTACCCGATAGAGAAAGAGAATTGAAACTTCATGAGAAAGACGGAGAGTATCAATACAACATAACAAAAGGTCATCATCAATTGGAATATTTATTATTTTATGTCCCGATTACTGTTCCGTAATTGCACTGCCACAATATTGTTTCCTCCTTCAATACTATCCATTTGTGAAATACTTCAATTGGGATTCTTTATCCCTGCATTTGTAAGTGAAACCTTCAAGTATTACACACACACTGCTACATGCCATTACAGTTTGAATAGGAGCTGCAGCTCTAGCCATGACTTGAATGCTTTTAAATGCATGTCAGTTGGAATATAATACACAAAAGTGGCCTGCAGCTTAATTTTGCTGCACAGCTGTGATGGACCTAGTCTAGGCTCTGGACCTAACAAATACTTCACTACAGATCAAGCGTATTGCATCAATTATTGGGTGTTTTTTTTAATGCTCACTCGGTTGAAAGCCACGACTATATACCATAATTACATTTTTTAATTATTATTATTATTTGTTTAATTTTTTTATTATATATGTATGATATAAAATGTCGAAAATGCCATCAGAGTCCACAAGTTATCTATCTGTGGTGCCCGCAACCGAAACTGCATTACCTCTCAGCAGGAAGTGGTGAAGGGAGTTCTCTCTATTATTAATTTAATTTATTATTATTTTTATTATTATTATATTTATTATTATTATCATTATTATTATCGTTTATTTATTATCTATTTATTATTATTATTATATATATGTTTATTATTTATGTACATTTTTATTTGTTGTTCATTTATTTATTTATATTTATTATTATTATATATTTATTATTATTATTTTTTAAATTTACATCTGGTGCACGTGCTAGGCGCGTGTACTGGCACGTGGTGGATAGCTAGCTACTGGTATATAACAGGCCTTAGCATCTCATTATTCCTGATGAAGGCTGGAGTATCTAGTCGAAATGTCGAGTAAATACAATTTGAAGTTGATTATTGAGAAGGTGATTTTAACATAATATGCTAAACTACTATGATATAGAAGCCATAGTAGAGATCTTTTAATACATGATACTGCTGACAATTAAACCATACTGGGTTAAATTTACCAAGTGAGTCCTTAATTTTCTGTTAATGCACCACACTGTGTCATACTTAACCAGTGAATCCTTTAATATTAATGCACCACACTGTCATACTTAACCAGTGAATCCTTTAATATTAATGCACCACACTGTGTCATACTTAACCAGTGAATCCTTTAATATTAATGCACCACACTGTCATACTTAACCAGTGAATCCTTTAATATTAATGCACCACAGTCATACTTAACCAGTGAATCCTTTAATATTAATGCACAACACTGTGTCATACTTAACCAGTGAATCCTTTAATATTAATGCACCACACTGTGTCATACTTAACCAGTGAATTCTTTAATATTAATGCACCACACTTGTCATACTAACCAGAGAATCCTTTAATATTAATGCACCAGTGTCATACTTAACCAGTGAATCCTTTAATATTAATGCACCACACTTGTCATACTTAACCAGTGAATCCTTTAATATTAATGCACCACACTTGTCATACTTAACCAGAGAATATTAATGCACCACACTGTGTCATACTTAACCAGTGAATCCTTTAATATTAATGTACCACACTTGCCATACTTAACCAGAGAATCCTTTAATATTAATGCACCACACTTGTCATACTTAACCAGTGAATCTTTTAATATTAATGTACCACACTGTGTCATACTTAACCAGTGAATCCTTTAATATTAATGCACCACACTTGTCATACTTAACCAGTGAATCCTTTAATATTAATGCACCACACTGTGTCATACTTAACCAGTGAATTAATGCACCACACTGTGTCATACTTAACCAGTGAATCCTTTAATATTAATGCACCACACTGTGTCATACTTAACCAGTGAATCCTTTAATATTAATGCACCACACTGTCATACTTAACCAGTGAATCCTTTAATATTAATGCACCATACTGTGCCATACGTAACCAGTGAATCCTTTAATATTAATGCACCACACTTTTCATACTTAACCAGTGAATCCTTTAATATTAATGCACCACATTTTTCATACTTAACCAGTGAATCCTTTAAATATTAATGCACCATACTGTGTCATACTTAAACAGTGAATTAATGCACCACACTGTGTCATACTTAACCAGTGAATCCTTTAATAATATTAATGCACCACACTGTGTCATACTTAACCAGTGAATCCTTTAATATTAATGCACCATTAATATACCATACAGTTACTGTGTTATATTTCTCCAGTAAATCCTTGAATAATTAATGCACCATACCCTATTGTATTTACCCAGTGAATCCTTGTGGACTGACAAACAATGACCCAACAGCAGAATGGAGACAAGTCACATTTGAATGGGCAGAAGAAGCTGTTGGCTTGTTTCATAGTGTTGCTCTCTCTATCATGTACCTGTTGCAGATATGATGACAGCTGATCTCTCCTTGAATGGAACCTAATGTGCCCATTTTGAGAAGAATGAATTCCTCGAAACACTCAAAAATATCATCCAGCGTGGGAACACTGGGTCCTAGTCATCCAGCGTGGGAACACTGCAGCTGTGCTGGGTCCTAGTCATCCAGCGTGGGAACACTGCGGCTGTGCTGGGTCCTGGTCATCCAGCGTGGGAACACTGCGGCTGTGCTGGGTCCTAGTCATCCAGCGTGGGAACACTGCAGCTGTGCTGGGTCCTAGTCATCCAGCGTGGGAACACTGCGGCTGTGCTGGGTCCTAGTCATCCAGCGTGGGAACACTGCGGCTGTGCTGGGTCCTAGTCATCCAGCGTGGGAACACTGCGGCTGTGCTGGGTCCTAGTTATCCAGCGTGGGAACACTGCGGCTGTGCTGGGTCCTAGTTATCCAGTGTGGGAACACTGCGGCTGTGCTGGGTCCTAGTCATCCAGCGTGGGAACACTGCGGCTGTGCTGGGTCCTAGTCATCCAGCGTGGGAACACTGCAGCTGTGCTGGGTCCTGGTGATCCAGCATGGGATCACTGCAGCTGTGCTGGGTCAATCTGCTAGTGATGACTAATGATATGATATTATGTTATTTATTTATTAGTTCCCTGTTTTTGTAAGTTTTTATTATCAATTATTATTGAAGTGTATTACTATTATTATTATTATCATTATCATTATCATTATCATTATCATTATCATTATCATTATCATTATCATTATTATTATTATTATTATTATTTGCCACAAACAGTGCTCAATGCTAAGCAGAGATGATATAGACATTGGCTGGTCCTATATATAGTTTCACGTAAGAAATCCTCATAGGACCAGCCAATGTCTATATCATCTCTGCTTAGCATTGAGCACTGTTTGTGGCAAATAATAATAATAATAATAATAATAATAATAATAATAATAATAATAATAATAATAATAATAATAATAATAATAATAATAATAATAATAATAATAATAATAATAATACACTTCAATAATAATTGAGGAACTGAGATGAGAGATGAGTATACAAGAGGTGGAATGGAGGAAATGTAGATGAAGTGATTGACAGCTAAACTATATATAGTAGGGCCAGCTAATTATATATACAAGATAGCATCACTAAATTAATATATAAACTGAAACTCATTAACAAGTAGCAATGTAATTATAATAAATAAGACATTAACAAACACAACCAACAAATGCAAACAATCTAAGGCAAGGTCCCCAATATAGCTGCTGCATTCCCCGCTGGACTTCGATGGCCACACACTGAAGCAAAAAGGAATATAACCTGGGCTCCTCTAACTGGTCTGCAACCTGTTTGCCAACTGTCAGTGGAAGAGGCTGCAGCTGACTGACGGCACAAAAATATGCAGTCTAACTCACTGTACTTTGGTATTCAGCTTCACTGGCCATCCTGCCACAATACCAGCGAAAACCAAATGGGATGATGCATAGGTGTCTGGGCATGTCACATCCCACACTAGTGATCGATCACACTTCCATGGGACCAAATTGATACCATCCGGCCATTTGCCTCCATCCGGTCTGAAACGAAGGATCTTTGCAAAGTCCAAACTTCTTACATTCAGGGAGGCGTGCCTTGGATCGTGACCCTGGCTTCTACGGCAACTCAGGCCAGGTGTGCCCTTAACATCAACCTGTTCACCACAATGGCAACACGAATGGGGTTGAACTAGGGGTGCACCTATCCTCAATCCCACTGAAACCCTAAGTGCCTTGCCCTCCATCCTTAAACCTAGAGATGTCATGGGGATGGCACTGAACCAAGCAGTGGATTCTTTCCGTGCTGCAGCTAGCAAATATGCATGAGAAGTTCATCACTAGCATAGCCATTTGTATTATTTGATGCTATTTTTAATCATCATGACCCCTGTTCAATCAAGTGATGTTTTGTAATAAAATTTGTTCTAAATAACTTTTGAGGTTTCTCAGTTTTTTAATATCATTTGAAATACTTCAGTCATCAGAGTAAGTTGAGAGAAAACAGAAAATGTCAACTGAAAATGAAAATTATTCAAAGAACCCTCAGTTGACATAATAACATTACAATAACCTTCTCAATGATAACTTGGAATTGTATACTCTAAATGTAGATGCTCTAGCCTTCATCAGGAATGATATGCTAAGACTCGTGAAGCTGCTATGCTATATATAGCGGTAGCTAGCTCAACACGTGCTACAAAACCACACCTCAGCTCACTCATCCAGCACGTGAACCAGATGTGGGGGAAAATAATAATTAAGTTAAAAGTCTCTAGTCGAAATGAATACTTCAAGTTAATTATTAAGTTGGTTACTGCAATAACTGTTATATCAAAAATTGTGAGATTTCATAGTAAATAAAAACTGCATATATTGCTGGACAAAACACTATCCACATGCACTTCCTCAATGGAGTGGAGTGATGTAGGTGGCATTCTGATGAACCATTGAAGGCATGTGCAGGTGCTTTATGTGGAGCTATAATATAAAAACTCTTGACTTCATCACTCTAAAAATTCTAAACAAGTTTCACCCCCAGCCTTGACCAGCAAGAAGAGGAAAGATAGATAAATGAATCCCAACACCCCGCAGCAGAAGATTCCTCTCAAGACATCTTACCCAAACAATACCACCCCCCCCCCCCCCCCCCCCCCTCCCCGCCCTCTCTCTAAACAGAAGATTCCGCTCAAGACATTTTACCCAAAAATACCCTTGCTAAAACTTGATTCATTTGTTTCATGAATTAAAAAAAAAATTTAAAAAATTTACAAGCACAGGGGGAGGGGGAGGGGGAGGGGGAGGGGAGGGAATATTATTTTTTAAAGTTTCATGAACTGTTGAACAAGAAATTTTAACATTAAAAAACTACTTTTTTTTTTTAACAACAGCGTATACAGGAAGGTTCTTGGCAGGTCCAGTGGGAAGGAGAACGCTGGCCACACTATAATCGCCCGACTGATCAATAGGTGGGTGTGCCACATCATATGGACTGTTAAAAAGAGCCCCATTATATGGATCATTAGGTGGGTGTGCCACATCATACTGATCATTAGGTGGGTGTGCCACATCATACTGATCATTAGGTGGGTGGGCCACATCATACTGATCATTAGGTGGGTGTGCCACATCATACTGATCATTAGGTGGGTGTGCAACATCATATTGATCATCAGGTGGGTGGGCCACATCATACTGATCATTAGGTGGGTGTGCCACATCATACGTGCCGTTGGGTGGGTGTGCCACGTCGTACGGATCACTAGGTGCATGGGTCACATCATACACATTGGATGATGGTCCATTCAAAATCGCATTTGTTGCTGGCTGAGTTCTGTGTTGAGTTTTGCTTGGACGATTACGAGATGAATTTCTACATTTCTTGTCTGATGCACTACTCGGGTCAACCTGCGAAGGCTTATCATAGACACCATTGGTCAGCTCACCACCATATATGACATTATCAAACTTTCGTTCATAACCACCCCCAACGGCTTCATCAAAGGCTTCTTTCTGATGTGATGATTCCTCTCCATATATTGGGTTTTCAAAATGATGCGACTGTCGGCTGGGTTGGTTGTCGTGGGCTGCAGTGAATGGTTATGGTAATGTGCAGTAGATATCTCCACAATACAATACAAGCATGCTACATAGACATCAGCTGTACTTGCCAGCGAGCATGTAAAGACATTTGGGGGGCAGTTTCACGTAACATCGTCCCCCCCAATTTCAGGTTTTTCTTAATTCTGCTTTGTGCGATGAGTTTAAAGTGTTGTCTGTTAAAGTGTTGTCCGTCGTAACAAAAATCAAAATGAAATGGAGATAAGAATATCTGGATAGCAGTCTAGCATGTTAGTCCACTAGATACCAACATGCCTAGCTACTGATAGCTCTACCTAGAAGCTCAGGAGCACTAGGACAGTCTTCCTCTTAGTAGAGCTGGAGATCTTGGACAGTTGACTAATGCAGCCCACCTTGTGGTGGTTGCTTTGAGGTACCCTAACTGTAGCTTTGAACTAGGACTGTTGAAAATTGCAGATGTGTGTGTGTGCGTGTGTGCTTTCCTGCAGGGTTTCTGGGTTCCCCTGATGTCTTTATGTGCTTGTTCCCTTGCCACCATAATGCAACACACACATAAACACATGCACACACACACACATACATACGCACACACACATACACGCACGCACACACATATGCACACAAGCTTCCCTTATATTGAGTCATGTGAGTGATTTTATCCACATAGCACACCTGTAACTAGGACTCATTGTGCTGAGGAATGAGGCAGCTAGGACTCATGGCGGTGAGGAATGAGGCAGCTAGGAGACTCATGGCGGTGAGGAATGAGGCAGAGCTCTAGGACTCATGGTGCTGAGGAATGAGGCAGCTAGGACTCATGGCGGTGAGGAATGAGGCAGCTAGGACTCATGGCGGTGAGGAATGAGGCAGCTAGGACTCATGGCGGTGAAGAATGAGGCAGCTAGGACTCATGGTGGTGAGGAATGAGGCAGCTAGGACTCATGGTGCTGAGGAATGAGGCAGAGCTCTAGGACTCATGGCGGTGAGGAATGAGGCAGCTAGGACTCATGGCGGTGAGGAATGAGGCAGCTAGGACTCATGGCGGTGAGGAATGAGGCAGCTAGGACTCATGGCGGTGAGGAATGAGGCAGCTAGGACTCATGGCGGTGAGGAATGAGGCAGCTAGGACTCATGGCGGTGAGGAATGAGGCAGCTAGGACTCATGGCGGTGAAGAATGAGGCAGCTAGGACTCATGGCGGTGAAGAATGAGGCAGAGCTCTAGGACTCATGGCGGTGAGGAATGAGGCAGCTAGGACTCATGGCGGTGAGGAATGAGGCAGCTAGGACTCATGGCGGTGAGGAATGAGGCAGCTAGGACTCATGGCGGTGAAGAATGAGGCAACTAGGACTCATGGTGGTGAGGAATGAGGCAGCTAGGACTCATGGTGCTGAGGAATGAGGCAGAGCTCTAGGACTCATGGCGGTGAGGAATGAGGCAGCTAGGACTCATGGCGGTGAGGAATGAGGCAGCTAGGACTCATGGCGGTGAGGAATGAGGCAGCTAGGACTCATGGCGGTGAAGAATGAGGCAGCTAGGACTCATGGCGGTGAAGAATGAGGCAGCTAGGACTCATGGCGGTGAGGAATAAGGCAGCTAGGACTCATGGCGGTGAGGAATGAGGCAGCTAGGACTCATGGTGCTGAGGAATGAGGCAGAGCTCTAGGACTCATGGTGCTGAGGAATGAGGCAGCTAGGACTCATGGCGGTGAAGAATGAGGCAGCTAGGACTCATGGCGGTGAGGAATGAGGCAGCCAGGACTCATGGTGCTGAGGAATGAGGCAGAGCTCTAGGACTCATGGCGGTGAGGAATGAGGCAGCTAGGACTCATGGCGGTGAGGAATGAGGCAGCTAGGACTCATGGTGCTGAGGAATGAGGCAGAGCTCTAGGACTCATGGTGCTGAGGAATGAGGCAGCTAGGACTCATGGCGGTGAGGAATGAGGCAGCTAGGACTCATGGTGCTGAGGAATGAGGCAGCTAGGACTCATGGCGGTGAGGAATGAGGCAGCTAGGACTCATGGCGGTGAGGAATGAGGCAGCCAGGACTCATGGTGCTGAGGAATGAGGCAGAGCTCTAGGACTCATGGCGGTGAGGAATGAGGCAGCTAGGACTCATGGCGGTGAGGAATGAGGCAGCCAGGACTCATGGTGCTGAGGAATGAGGCAGAGCTCTAGGACTCATGGCGGTGAGGAATGAGGCAGCTAGGACTCATGGCGGTGAGGAATGAGGCAGCTAGGACTCATGGTGCTGAGGAATGAGGCAGAGCTCTAGGACTCATGGTGCTGAGGAATGAGGCAGCTAGGACTCATGGCGGTGAGGAATGAGGCAGCTAGGACTCATGGCGGTGAGGAATGAGGCAGAGCTCTAGGACTCATGGTGCTGAGGAATGAGGCAGCTAGGACTCATGGCGGTGAGGAATGAGGCAGCTAGGACTCATGGTGCTGAGGAATGAGGCAGAGCTCTAGGACTCATGGCGGTGAGGAATGAGGCAGCTAGGACTCATGGCGGTGAGGAATGAGGCAGCTAGGACTCATGGTGCTGAGGAATGAGGCAGAGCTCTAGGACTCATGGTGCTGAGGAATGAGGCAGCTAGGACTCATGGCGGTGAGGAATGAGGCAGCTAGGACTCATGGCGGTGAGGAATGAGGCAGAGCTCTAGGACTCATGGTGCTGAGGAATGAGGCAGCTAGGACTCATGGCGGTGAGGAATGAGGCAGCTAGGACTCATGGTGCTGAGGAATGAGGCAGAGCTCTAGGACTCATGGCGGTGAGGAATGAGGCAGCTAGGACTCATGGCGGTGAGGAATGAGGCAGCTAGGACTCATGGTGCTGAGGAATGAGGCAGAGCTCTAGGACTCATGGTGCTGAGGAATGAGGCAGCTAGGACTCATGGCGGTGAGGAATGAGGCAGCTAGGACTCATGGCGGTGAGGAATGAGGCAGAGCTCTAGGACTCATGGTGCTGAGGAATGAGGCAGCTAGGACTCATGGCGGTGAGGAATGAGGCAGCTAGGACTCATGGTGCTGAGGAATGAGGCAGCTAGGACTCATGGCGGTGAGGAATGAGGCAGAGCTCTAGGACTCATGGTGCTGAGGAATGAGGCAGCTAGGACTCATGGCGGTGAGGAATGAGGCAGCTAGGACTCATGGTGCTGAGGAATGAGGCAGCTAGGACTCATGGCGGTGAGGAATGAGGCAGAGCTCTAGGACTCATGGCGGTGAGGAATGAGGCAGCTAGGACTCATGGCGGTGAGGAATGAGGCAGCTAGGACTCATGTGAAGCAGTCACTATATACATCACACACTAACGCCCATAACCTAGACCCCCTGAGCTGAGAGACCACCCATTAACCTAGACCCCCTGTGCTGAGAGACCACCCATAACCTAGACCCCCTGTGCTGAGAGACCACCCATAACCTAGACCCCCTGTGCTGAGAGACCACCCATAACCTAGACCCCCTGTGCTGAGAGACCACCCATAACCTAGACACCCTGTGCTGAGAGACCACCCATAACCTAGACCCCCTGAGCTGAGAGACCACCCATAACCTAGACCCCCTGTGCTAAGAGACCACCCATAACCTAGACCTCCTGTGCTGAGAGACCACCCATAACCTAGACCCCCTGAGCTGAGAGACCACCCATAACCTAGACCCCCTGTGCTAAGAGACCACCCATAACCTAGACCTCCTGTGCTGAGAGACCACCCATAACCTAGACCCCCTGTGCTGAGAGACCACCCATAACCTGGACCCCCTGAGCTGAGGCCACAGAGAACACCTCACCATGTGGATTGCCAGATGAATGAGGCATGTCATATTCAGTCGAGGGTCCATCTAGCACTGCATAGCCTGATTGGGGTGCGCCATTCCTTGAAGGTTTACGAAGCAACTCACCGGTGGCCTTGCTGTTTCCAAAGTTACCCATCGGGTCACCTTGGGCAGTCTTAGGCCCGACATTTGAAGGCTGAGAGTAGACAGTTTCCATCTGGTCATCAGGCATCTCTTTGCCATATATGGCATTGTCCACATCTCGTTCAAAATCACTCCCACCAGTTCCAGTTTTCGAAGCTGGCTCCTCCTTCTTGAAGTAATGGTTGTCTTCCTGATTGGTTTCTCCTCCATAGATAGGGTTTTCAAAATTCTGGGGATTCTTTGCAACTTTACTGGGGGGGTCATGTAAGACTGCATTGGAGAGACATACACAATACAATATTAGATAGCTAGAATACATGGGTATTTTGTGTGTGTTACTATAATTGACTTTAGCTCGGTATCTCTAGGTGTGCTCTCTCTTGATGCTAAATATAATTATTAGCAACATAGATTCTGCACTCTTCACTGTATATACTTGATATATAGCTCTTAAGATAGGTCTCTCTGCGTTCACTCTCTTGATACATAGATTCTGCGCACTTTACTGTAATGGACTTTAGCTCAAAAGATAGGTATCTCTCTGTGTGCTCTCTCTTGATGTTAAACATGTTAGCTCCATAGATTCTGCACACTTCACTGTATAGACTTGATATATAGCTCTAAAGATAGGTCTCTCTGTGTGCTCTCTCTTGATACTAAACACCCATAGATTTCTAATTATATTTAGCATCAAGAGAGAGCACACCTAGAGATACCGAGCTAAAGTCAATTATAGTAATTTTGATTTGGAATAATTAAGAGTATGATTGAAAATTCCACATGCCTTGTCCCGCCACCTGTTCCCGCCACCTGTGATTAATTTCCTCCCTGTCCCCTTTCATACAATCCTAAAACAAACCAAACAAGCTGGATATGAAGATCAGCTCAAACAGCAGTCAGCCACCAGAGCAGAGCAGTGAAGTAGCTGGAGAGAGCTAGGCCTGATGATTGGTTTCAAGTATGCTCAGACACACCCAATGTTGCATGCACCTTCACCTTCACCAACATGGAAATAAGACATTTTACACAGCAAACTACAGAGTGGATCTTAGGAGGGAAGTAGATAATATGTTATAGCCAGTGCAGTGTGTTGAAAGGTACACATTGTCCCACACAAAGATGCAGCAGATATAGTGTCGGTAAAGGGTGGCTGCATATCCATTATGGGGTGTTTACTTTATATCAGGAGAGTGGGTTAAATAGAATGTTTTCCAGTTGCCATGGCAACAGGTTCCTTTTATGGTGTGCTATGATGTGCAAGAGGGGTCAAATTACTTCTAACACGGTGGTTGCTGATATTTAGGGCAAGGCAGGCTGGACAGGATATAGGGTATCCTTTACACACTGCAACGAAAGTCCCATAAGTAACATAGCGTATCTACTATATACCATAAATGTGATTGTGGAGCCATATACGTGGAGGGAATTATAAATCAAGCCCCACAGCTGTAAATAGCATGCTGCATAAATGAATATTGGTCACATGATTTTAAATGGTGACTAATCTAAACGAGTGCAGCTTTGCTCGCTTTTCTTTCTTTGACAAGCCAATTTAAAACATTCTTGTTGGGGGTTTGTGCATGTGTTTGTTTTTGTTGTTGCTGTTTCTAAATAAATTATACTAGTTGATTGGATGGACATCAAAGACCTGCAAAGTCCAACTCTTAGCTTCATCAGTGTCTCCTTGTCTGAGCTTGTGTGTCTCCAGCATCAGTGTCTCCTTGTCTGAGCTTGTGTGTCCCCAGCATCAGTGTCTGCTTGTCTGAGCTTGTGTGTCTCCAGCATCAGTGTCTGCTTGTCTGAGCTTGTGTGTCTCCAGCATCAGTGTCTCCTTGTCTGAGCTTGTGTGTCCCCAGCATCAGTGTCTCCTTGTCTGAGCTTGTGTGTCTCCAGCATCAGTGACTCCTTGTCTGAGCTTGTGTGTCCCCAGCATCAGTGTCTCCTTGTCTTTAGCTTGTGTGTCCCCAGCATCAGTGTCTCCTAGTCTGAGCTTGTGTGTCCCCAGCATCAGTGTCTCCTAGTCTGAGCTTGTGTGTCCCCAGCATCAGTGTCTCCTTGTCTGAGCTTGTGTGTCCCCAGCATCAGTGTCTCCTTGTCTTAGCTTGTGTGTCTCCAGCATCAGTGTCTCCTTGTCTTAGCTTGTGTGTCCCCAGCATCAGTGTCTCCTTGTCTTTAGCTTGTGTGTCCCCAGCATCAGTGTCTCCTAGTCTGAGCTTGTGTGTCCCCAGCATCAGTGTCTCCTTGTCTTAGCTTGTGTGTCTCCAGCATCAGTGTCTCCTTGTCTTTAGCTTGTGTGTCCCCAGCATCAGTGTCTCCTTGTCTGAGCTTGTGTGTCCCCAGCATCAGTGTCTCCTTGTCTTAGCTTGTGTGTCTCCAGCATCAGTGTCTCCTTGTCTGAGCTTGTGTGTCCCCAGCATCAGTGTCTCCTTGTCTTAGCTTGTGTGTCCCCAGCATCAGTGTCTCCTTGTCTGAGCTTGTGTGTCCCCAGCATCAGTGTCTCCTAGTCTTAGCTTGTGTGTCTCCAGCATCAGTGTCTCCTTGTCTTAGCTTGTGTGTCCCCAGCATCAGTGTCTCCTTGTCTGAGCTTGTGTGTCCCCAGCATCAGTGTCTCCTAGTCTTAGCTTGTGTGTCTCCAGCATCAGTGTCTCCTTGTCTTTAGCTTGTGTGTCCCCAGCATCAGTGTCTCCTTGTCTGAGCTTGTGTGTCCCCAGCATCAGTGTCTCCTTGTCTTAGCTTGTGTGTCTCCAGCATCAGTGTCTCCTTGTCTGAGCTTGTGTGTCTCCAGCATCAGTGTCTCCTTGTCTGAGCTTGTGTGTCCCCAGCATCAGTGTCTCCTAGTCTGAGCTTGTGTGTCCCCAGCATCAGTGTCTCCTTGTCTGAGCTTGTGTGTCTCCAGCATCAGTGTCTCCTTGTAAACACTTTATCTAACTTGTTTCGTCTTGTTGTTGTGCACTGCACAAGTCAGCACATGGCATGCCTGTTGTTGTTGTTGCTGTTGTTGTTGTTGCTGTTGTTGTTCCAAGCCACTTCTTCAAGGACTTGGTCAGAGGAGAACCCCACAAACGCAACATCAGAGAGTAATAAGATTCTCAGTTAAGCAACTGAGCAGTTATTACTCTGCACATAAAAATATCATGTGCTCTATCCAGATCGGTTGGGCATGGTGATCCTTACCCATGTCTGTTTACCATAGTTGAGAAACAGACTAAGTCATTGCAGGAGACTTCTGCAACCAGGATAAATATGAATGAACTTACTGCACACCCTCTAGAGTCTAGAGGTAGCCCTAGCCCTACCTAACTTGGTTGACCCACGGAGTGTTTAACACTATATTGCTTTGCCCAGCATTTCTGAGATTATTGGACACAGCATGCACGCACATACCACACATGCACGCACGCACCACACATGCACACACATACCACACATGCATGCATGCACCACACATGCATGCACCACACATGCACGCACCACACATGCATGCACTACACATGCATGCACACACCACAAATGCATGCACCATACATGCACGCACCACACATGCATGCACATCACATGCATGCACCACACATGCATGCACCACACATGCACACCACACATGCACACACCACATGCATGCACATACCACACCTCACATGCATGCACACACAACACATGCATGCACCACACACCCACACATGCATGCACACACCACAAATGCATGCACCATACATGCACGCACCACACATGCATGCACACACAACACATCCATGCACATCACATGCATGCACCACACATGCATGCACCACACATGCACACCACACATGCACACACCACATGCATGCACACACCACACCTCACATGCATGCACACACAACACATGCATGCACCACACACCCACACACACACACACACTAGGACTACTAATGGGAAGCACCCATGATCATTCTATGGCACAGATCTGTCCATGGATGCAGATGAACCATCATGACCTTCAGCACAGCAGATTAGCTTGCTGTATTCAGAGAGGACAGTGAGTAGAGCCAACCACCCTTCACAGCCATAGTGAATGAATGATAGTGTAACTACATACTAGATAAAGCTTCCCAACTAGACAGAGCGTGAGAGCTATAACAACAGGAAGAGGTGATGCTCCAGCCAATCCGATCAAAGCCAGACTACTTTTGAACTATAAACCCCCACTCGGTGTTGATGAATGGGCACTGACCAGTGAAATCAGACCGACAATAGACTCTCTGATGTCTGTCGAGGGTGGCAGTAGTTTTCACTCCACTTCTTGTACTTCTCGGGTGTCTGCATTCTCGCCCATGCCAAGTGTGTTTGCCAGAGAAGGACTTATAAGACTTATAAAAACTAACAAATAATAATTTATTTTTTTAACGATTATTGATCAATCCATTTGACTCGTTTTCTTCCCCATTGATGTGGTCCTGTCTTTGTTTGAGAGCAGTGCTAGTGATGAGCACGAAGACTGGAGCCTCTGATGGAGTGTTAGCAGCTTCTTGTGATACCACAGCTTTATGCTATCTCTCATTCCAGCAAGTATAGTCAGTTACATTTGTTTGTCAAGCAAGTAGTTTATACTTCTACTTACTTCCTGTTTGTGCATGGAAAACAAGGAACAGTTGCCCTCCAGCAGCATTGGGAAGACTCAGCATCACTAGTGTTCTGTGCATGGGAAGAGCCAGCATCACTAGTGTTCTGTGCATGGGAAGACCCAGCATCACTAGTGTTCTGTGCATGGGAAGAGCCAGCATCACTAGTGTTCTGTGCATGGGAAGAGCCAGCATCACTAGTGTTCTGTGCATGGGATTGGGAAGACCCAGCATCACTAGTGTTCTGTGCATGGGAAGAGCCAGCATCACTAGTGTTCTGTGCATGGGAAGAGCCAGCATCACTAGTGTTCTGTGCATGGGAAGACCCAGCATCACTAGTGTTCTGTGCATGGGAAGAGCCAGCATCACCAGTGTTCTGTGCATGGGAAGAGCCAGCATCACTAGTGTTCTGTGCATGGGAAGAGCCAGCATCACTAGTGTTCTATGCATGGGAAGAGCCAGCATCACTAGTGTTCTGTGCATGGGAAGACCCAGCATCACTAGTGTTCTGTGCATGGGAAGAGCCAGCATCACTAGTGTTCTGTGCATGGGAAGAGCCAGCATCACTAGTGTTCTGTGCATGGGAAGAGCCAGCATCACTAGTGTTCTGTGCATGGGAAGAGCCAGCATCACTAGTGTTCTGTGCATGGGAAGACCCAGCATCACTAGTGTTCTGTGCATGGGAAGAGCCAGCATCACTAGTGTTCTGTGCATGGGAAGACCAAGCATCACTAGTGTTCTGTGCATGGGAAGAGCCAGCATCACTAGTGTTCTGTGCATGGGAAGACCCAGCATCACTAGTGTTCTGTGCATGGGAATAGCCAGCATCACTAGTGTTCTGTGCATGGGAAGACCCAGCATCACTAGTGTTCTGTGCATGGGAAGAGCCAGCATCACTAGTGTTCTGTGCATGGGAAGAGCCAGCATCACTAGTGTTCTGTGCATGGGAAGAGCCAGCATCACTAGTGTTCTGTGCATGGGAAGACCCAGCATCACTAGTGTTCTGTGCATGGGAAGAGCCAGCATCACTAGTGTTCTGTGCATGGGAAGAGCCAGCATCACTAGTGTTCTGTGCATGGGAATAGCCAGCATCACTAGTGTTCTGTGCATGGGAGGAACCAGCATCACTAGTGTTCTGTGCATGGAAAGACTCAGCATCACTAGTGTTCTGTGCATGGGAAGACCCAGCATCACTAGCATGGGAAGAGCCAGCACTAGTGTTCTGTGCATGGGAAGAGCCAGCATCACTAGTGTTCTGTGCATGGGAAGACCCAGCATCATTAGTGTTCTGTGCATTGGAAGAGCCAGCATCACTAGTGTTCTGTGCATGGGAAGAGCCAGCATCACTAGTGTTCTGTGCATGGGAAGAGCCAGCATCACTAGTGTTCTGTGCATGGGAAGACCCAGCATCACTAGTGTTCTGTGCATGGGAAGAGCCAGCATCACTAGTGTTCTGTGCATGGGAAGAGCCAGCATCACTAGTGTTCTGTGCATGTGAAGACCCAGCATCACTAGTGTTCTGTGCATGGGAAGACCCAGCATCACTAGTGTTCTGTGCATGGGAAGAGCCAGCATCACTAGTGTTCTGTGCATGGGAAGAGCCAGCATCACTAGTGTTCTGTGCATGGGAAGAGCCAGCATCACTAGTGTTCTGTGCATGGGAAGAGCCAGCATCACTAGTGTTCTGTGGATGGGAAGACCCAGCATCACTAGTGTTCTGTGCATGGGAAGACCCAGCATCACTAGTGTTCTGTGCATGGGAAGAGCCAGCATCACTAGTGTTCTGTGCATGGGAAGAGCCAGCATCACTAGTGTTCTGTGCATGGGAATAGCCAGCATCACTAGTGTTCTGTGCATGGGAAGAGCCAGCATCACTAGTGTTCTGTGCATGGGAAGAGCCAGCATCACTAGTGTTCTGTGCATGGGAAGACCCAGCATCACTAGTGTTCTGTGCATGGGAAGAGCCAGCATCACTAGTGTTCTGTGCATGGGAAGACCCAGCATCACTAGTGTTCTGTGCATGGGAAGAGCCAGCATCACTAGTGTTCTGTGCATGGGAAGAGCCAGCATCACTAGTGTTCTGTGCATGGGAAGAGCCAGCATCACTAGTGTTCTGTGCATGGGAAGAGCCAGCATCACTAGTGTTCTGTGGATGGGAAGACCCAGACTAGTGTTCTGTGCATGGGAAGAGCCAGCATCACTAGTGTTCTGTGGATGGGAAGACCCAGCATCACTAGTGTTCTGTGCATGGGAAGAGCCAGCATCACTAGTGTTCTGTGCATGGGAAGAGCCAGCATCACTAGTGTTCTGTGCATGGGAAGAGCCAGCATCACTAGTGTTCTGTGCATGGGAAGACCCAGCATCACTAGTGTTCTGTGCATGGGAAGAGCCAGCATCACTAGTGTTCTGTGCATGGGAAGAGCCAGCATCACTAGTGTTCTGTGCATGGGAATAGCCAGCATCACTAGTGTTCTGTGCATGGGAAGAGCCAGCATCACTAGTGTTCTGTGCATGGGAAGAGCCAGCATCACTAGTGTTCTGTGCATGGGAAGACCCAGCATCACTAGTGTTCTGTGCATGGGAAGAGCCAGCATCACTAGTGTTCTGTGCATGGGAAGAGCCAGCATCACTAGTGTTCTGTGCATGGGAAGAGCCAGCATCACTAGTGTTCTGTGCATGGGAAGACCCAGCATCACTAGTGTTCTGTGCATGGGAAGAGCCAGCATCACTAAGTGTTCTGTGCATGGGAAGAGCCAGCATCACTAGTGTTCTGTGCATGGGAAGAGCCAGCATCACTAGTGTTCTGTGCATGGGAAGAGCCAGCATCACTAGTGTTCTGTGCATGGGAAGAGCCAGCATCACTAGTGTTCTGTGCATGGGAAGAGCCAGCATCACTAGTGTTCTGTGCATGGGAAGAGCCAGCATCACTAGTGTTCTGTGCATGGGAATAGCCAGCATCACTAGTGTTCTGTGCATGGGAAGAGCCAGCATCACTAGTGTTCTGTGCATGGGAAGACCCAGCATCACTAGTGTTCTGTGCATGGGAAGAGCCAGCATCACTAGTGTTCTGTGCATGGGAAGAGCCAGCATCACTAGTGTTCTGTGCATGGGAAGAGCCAGCATCACTAGTGTTCTGTGCATGGGAAGACCCAGCATCACTAGTGTTCTGTGCATGGGAAGAGCCAGCATCACTAAGTGTTCTGTGCATGGGAAGAGCCAGCATCACTAGTGTTCTGTGCATGGGAAGACCCAGCATCACTAGTGTTCTGTGCATGGGAAGAGCCAGCATCACTAAGTGTTCTGTGCATGGGAAGAGCCAGCATCACTAGTGTTCTGTGCATGGGAAGAGCCAGCATCACTAGTGTTCTGTGCATGGGAAGAGCCAGCATCACTAGTGTTCTATGCATGGGAAGAGCCAGCATCACTAGTGTTCTGTGCATGGGAAGAGCCAGCATCACTAGTGTTCTGTGCATGGGAAGAGCCAGCATCACTAGTGTTCTGTGCATGGGAAGAGCCAGCATCACTAGTGTTCTGTGCATGGGAAGAGCCAGCATCACTAGTGTTCTGTGCATGGGAAGAGCCAGCATCACTAGTGTTCTGTGCATGGGAAGAGCCAGCATCACTAGTGTTCTGTGCATGGGAAGAGCCAGCATCACTAGTGTTCTGTGCATGGGAAGACCCAGCATCACTAGTGTTCTGTGCATGGGAAGAGCCAGCATCACTAGTGTTCTGTGCATGGGAAGACCCAGCATCACTAGTGTTCTGTGCATGGGAAGAGCCAGATCACTAAGTGTTCTGTGCATGGGAAGAGCCAGCATCACTAGTGTTCTGTGCATGGGAAGAGCCAGCATCACTAGTGTTCTGTGCATGGGAAGAGCCAGCATCACTAGTGTTCTATGCATGGGAAGAGCCAGCATCACTAGTGTTCTGTGCATGGGAAGAGCCAGCATCACTAGTGTTCTGTGCATGGGAAGAGCCAGCATCACTAGTGTTCTGTGCATGGGAAGAGCCAGCATCACTAGTGTTCTGTGCATGGGAAGAGCCAGCATCACTAGTGTTCTGTGCATGGGAAGAGCCAGCATCACTAGTGTTCTATGCATGGGAAGACCCAGCATCACTAGTGTTCTGTGCATGGGAATAGCCAGCATCACTAGTGTTCTGTGCATGGGAAGATCCAGCATCACTAGTGTTCTGTGCATGGGAAGACCCAGCATCACTAGTGTTCTGTGCATGGGAAGATCCAGCATCACTAGTGTTCTGTGCATGGGAAGACCCAGCATCACTAGTGTTCTGTGCATGGGAAGAGCCAGCATCACTAGTGTTCTGTGCATGGGAAGACCCAGCATCACTAGTGTTCTGTGCATGGGAAGATCCAGACATCACTAGTGTTCTGTGCATGGGAAGACCCAGCATCACTAGTGTTCTGTGCATGGGAAGAGCCAGCATCACTAGTGTTCTGTGCATGGGAAGACCAAGCATCACTAGTGTTCTGTGCATGGGAAGAGCCAGCATCACTAGTGTTCTGTGCATGGGAAGAGCCAGCATCACTAGTGTTCTGTGCATGGGAAGAGCCAGCATCACTAGTGTTCTGTGCATGGGAAGAGCCAGCATCACTAGTGTTCTGTGCATGGGAAGAGCCAGCATCACTAGTGTTCTGTGCATGGGAAGAGCCAGCATCACTAGTGTTCTGTGCATGGGAAGACCCAGCATCACTAGTGTTCTGTGCATGGGAAGAGCCAGCATCACTAGTGTTCTGTGCATGGGAAGACCCAGCATCACTAGTGTTCTGTGCATGGGAAGAGCCAGCATCACTAGTGTTCTGTGCATGGGAAGAGCCAGCATCACTAGTGTTCTGTGCATGGGAAGAGCCAGCATCACTAGTGTTCTGTGCATGGGAAGAGCCAGCATCACTAGTGTTCTGTGCATGGGAAGAGCCAGCATCACTAGTGTTCTGTGCATGGGAAGAGCCAGCATCACTAGTGTTCTGTGCATGGGAAGAGCCAGCATCACTAGTGTTCTGTGCATGGGAGGAACCAGCATCACTAGTGTTCTGTGCATGGGAAGAGCCAGCATCACTAGTGTTCTGTGCATGGGAAGAGCCAGCATCACTAGTGTTCTGTGCATGGGAAGACCCAGCATCACTAGTGTTCTGTACATGGGAGGAACCAGCATCACTAGTGTTCTGTGCATGGGAAGAGCCAGCATCACTAGTGTTCTGTGCATGGGAAGACCCAGCATCACTAGTGTTCTGTGCATGGGAAGACCCAGCATCACTAGTGTTCTGTGCATGGGAAGACCCAGCATCACTAGTGTTCTGTGCATGGGAAGAGCCAGCATCACTAGTGTTCTGTGCATGGGAAGAGCCAGCATCACTAGTGTTCTGTGCATGGGAAGAGCCAGCATCACTAGTGTTCTGTGCATGGGAAGAGCCAGCATCACTAGTGTTCTGTGCATGGCCTATACACTCCCTGCAGCCACATGAATGTTGCAGAGACATTTGAATGACTACCAAGTGTTTATCAATCTTCACCATCTGCTTTCTATTTTCATTGCTATCTTAACAGGCACTATTTTTAATCTTAAATCTCTCTCATTGTCATTAAAAAAAAATTAAGTCACTCAAAGCATGTAGGTAGTCTATTAATAGACATGTAGATAGTCTATTAATAGATGTAAGTAAGACGTGGAAATCCAGGCTTTCATGAAAAGGGGCAGGAGAACACAGGGAATCTAGGCAGGAGAACACAGGGAATCTGGGCACATGGAATCTGGGCAGGAGAACACATGGAATCTAAATTCATCAAGAAATGGAGTTCTGTTGTTTTGTTTTGCCTGTTGTTTAATCAAATGTTATTATTAACCTAGACCCCACCCTCAAGCTTAGCTAAGGCAGCTATTTACCATAGCAGAGCTGAAAATCCTGGCTGCTACTGGCCTAGCTTTGCACACACTAAGTAAGGCCACTCCAACAAGTCCTGAGCTAAAGTGGCTGCTAATGGCCTAGCTTTGCACACACTAAGTATGGCCACTCCAACAAGTCCTGAGCTAAAGTGGCTACTACTGGCCAAGCTTTGCACACACTAAGTAAGGCCACTCCAACAAGTCCTGAGCTAAAGTGGCTGCTACTGGCCAAGCTTTGCACACACTAAGCAAGGCCACTCCATCAAGTCCTGAGCTAAAGTGGCTGCTACTGGCCTAGCTTTGCACACACTAAGTAAGGCCACTCCAACAAGTCCTGAGCTAAAGTGGCTGCTACTGGCCTAGCTTTGCACACACTAAGTATGGCCACTCCAACAAGTCCTGAGCTAAAGTGGCTGCTAATGGCCTAGCTTTACACACACTAAGTATGGCCACTCCAACAAGTCCTGAGCTAAAGTGGCTGCTACTGGCCTAGCTTTGCACACACTAAGTATGGCCACTCCAACAAGTCCTGAGCTAAAGTGGCTGCTACTGGGCCTCGATACAGAGTGACATGAGAATTAGTACTGATTCGGATGTATATATCGTACATACATCACATTTGATGATTTCTGAAAATTGCTTTGCTGAAACTGAGCATAGCAGAGTCAATGAAGGAAGACAAAGAATGGAACAAGGTGCACTTTGAAACGTAATCCCAGGGGGGGGGGGGGTTATGGATGTGAAAGGAATTTTGATAAGTGGACTGACTTGGAAGCAACTTCCTTTGAAAATGGGAAGCACCCTGCACTTTGGGGTGAGGTCACCAGGCAGTGTTTTCTGCATGAACTCTAAGAAAACACTGTGCAGAATCTCAAGAGAACTGGTTGTGATAGTTTGCACTCTTGAAGCACTGCCGTGCTTGGCAATGCATCCCAACTCCCTAGTGAGAAGTTCCCCCCACTTGCCTACCAGTGCTAATCATATTCATACCACACCAGGCTTCAGCCGTGAAACCATGGCAACCAGAAATCTAGACAGATAGGTACCTACACAAAGGCTAACTAATTTGAATTTTGCAAGGTTTCGTTTTGTTTATCGGGCCAGGTCTGTGTGAAGGGGTTAACCCGGGTTCCTGCTTCCTCAGGTCTGTGTGAAGGGGTTAACCCGGGTTCCTGCTTCCTTTAAAAAAATGACCTTTTACATTTTCAGTGTTGGAGCAATTAATTTTGCCAAGCCACAGATTTTAACTTAATTAGTAACCACAGTTACTATGTACTTCCATGCAACCTGTGGTTACTATTGTAAGGGTGGGTTACTACTGATTGCAGTTGTCAGAGTTCAAGTCCCTTTTAAGGGAGGACATAAATTATTTGGGGGCTTGTGGTCCAACAGGTCGAGCACTGATACAGTGTACCAGGAAAGCGAGTTCAATCTGCTTGTGGCCAATACACTTCCGATTTGATTGGGGAGGGGAGTCTAAAAGAAAATTGATGGCTGGTTACAACTCCCAATGTGGACTGTCTTTTCTAAGCTTTTAATGCTGTCCCTGGAAGTTCTTCTACTAAGGAAAGCTGCACAGACATCTATGCTTACTGGGGAACACTATGAACCTCTTCACCCTTGACTCCACAGGCACTAATGCTTACTGGGAAACACTCTGAACCCCTTCCTTCTTGAGGAGAAGTGCTCTTATGGATTTCTTTGCTTGTAGACATAGCACAATATAGCAGTGCCTAGACTTTCTTGCTTACTCAATGGAACTGATTCTTACTGCACCTTATTGTATATTGTATAATAACATGAACATATAATCCATTACAATCATGACACACACACACACACACACAAATTAAGTCAAGGATCAATTAGTAACACTAAATAACACGCACTGTATAAAACCTTTGCTACATATGTCAGGAATAGCCATATGTCAGGAATAGCTACTACACCAAGTGGCATAGGAATGGTCAGCACTCACAAGTATTGGTTAGGTCAGGATATTCCCACCACACCTGCCTGTGCAGCATATGGGGGAGGCTTGCAGTAGCAGTGAATGAGGTCATGTGTCCCAATTTGTAGTGATTATCACAAGGTACAGCAGGGAGATACAGATGGAGATACAGATGGAGGTCAAGAGAAGCATAAAAGTCCAGCACCCTGCCTCCCTTCTCCTACGGTGCCACAGTGGCTCTTGGGGTGCCACAGTGGAACTTTCCTTCTCCTGGGATGCCACAGTGGAACTTTCCTTCTCCTGGGATGCCACAGTGGAACTTTCCTTCTCCTGGGATACCACAGTGGAACTTTCCTTCTCCTGGGATGCCACAGTGGAACTTTCCTTCTCCTGGGATACCACAGTGGAACTTTCCTTCTCCTGGGATGCCACAGTGGAACTTTCCTTCTCCTGGGATGCCACAGTGGAACTTTCCTTCTCCTGGGATGCCACAGTGGAACCTTCCTTCTCCTGGGATGCCACAGTGGAACTTTCCTTCTCCTGGGATGCCACAGTGGAACTTTCCTTCTCCTGGGATACCACAGTGGAACTTTCCTTCTCCTGGGATGCCACAGTGGAACTTTCCTTCTCCTGGGATGCCACAGTGGAACCTTCCTTCTCCTGGGATGCCACAGTGGAACTTTCCTTCTCCTGGGATGCCACAGTGGAACCTTCCTTCTCCTAGGATGCCACAGTGGAACTTTCCTTCTCCTGGGATGCCACAGTGGAACATCCCTTCTCCTGGGATGCCACAGTGGAACTTTCCTTCTCCTGGGATGCCACAGTGGAACTTTCCTTCTCCTGGGATGCCACAGTGGAACTTTCCTTCTCCTGGGGTGCCACAGTGGAACTTTCCTTCTCCTGGGATGCCACAGTGGAACTTTCCTTCTCCTGGGATGCCACAGTGGAACTTTCCTTCTCCTGGGATGCCACAGTGGAACATCCCTTCTCCTGGGATGCCACAGTGGAACCTCCCTTCTCCTGGGATGCCACAGTGGAACATCCCTTCTCCTGGGATGCCACAGTGGAACCTCCCTTCTCCTGGGATGCCACAGTGGAACCTCCCTTCTCCTGGGATGCCACAGTGGAACATCCCTTCTCCTGGGATGCCACAGTGGAACCTCCCTTCTCCTGGGATGCCACAGTGGAACTTCCCTTCTCCTGGGATGCCACAGTGGAACCTTCCTTCTCCTGGGGTGCCACAGTGGAACCTCCCTTCTCCTGGGATGCCACAGTGGAACCTTGGGATGCCACAGTGGAACCTTCCTTCTCCTGGGATGCCACAGTGGAACCTTCCTTCTCCTGGGGTGCCACAGTGGAACCTCCCTTCTCCTGGGATGCCACAGTGGAACCTTGGGATGCCACAGTGGAACCTTCCTTCTCCTGGGATGCTACAGTGGAACCCTTCTGGGGTGCCACAGTGGAACATCCCTTCTCCTGGGATGCCACAGTGGAACCTTCCTTCTCCTGGGATGCCACAGTGGAACCTTGGGATGCCACAGTGGAACCTTCCTTCTCCTGGGATGCTACAGTGGAACCCTTCTGGGGTGCCGTGGTTTGCTTGGGTGTCCCTAAGTCAGCCATTCTCCAGAAATAATTGCCCCTACTTAGAAATTAACATCTCTTATATTCGGCTACTGTTAAAACACTTAGCAACCCTGCCCATACATGTCATGCATAACTGATTGCCCCAGGCTACAAGCCTGGTGTATATATAATGGACATGCAGAGTGCAACTGGGCAAGCTCAAGCATGTCTATAATTTAGGACCAGCTGTTGTCGGTCTATGTAATGCAGGCTGAACAAAAGTGATCCAGAACAAACATTAACCTACTACGCAACTAGATGTATATGTAGGGCTGATGTGTGTCAACATTTGGTCAGGATTTGGACTCAAAGGCATCATCTTATAGCACAGCACTTGGCATTGTCAGCCATTTTGTTTAGGAATATGCATGCGTTTTCACATCACACAACACAAACCCACAACATTACCAAGAAACTATGCTAGTTACGTTACACCTCACCTAAAGACCAGCAGTTTGCTAGCGAGACTACTTCTAGCCCTTCTTTACTTCTAGCCCTTCTTTATTATAAAAACACAGTTGCTAATGTGGAGGGATTTACAGAAGGCAGACTTAAAAATATATATATTATTTATAGAAGTAGCCCTCAGCATGACCATCACTAGGGGGGTTAGGACTTTGTGGCCTCATTAACCACTACTACAGAATTTACTGCACGGTAAGATAAGCAATACTTCGTAAAACTCCCTAGCAACCATACCACATAATTATGATAGCATAACCAACATTATGGGTAGTGTTTGTTGCCATAGAAACATACCACAAAACCACATTGGGGTGAATCTCATTTGAACTTGGTAATTCTAGTTTTGATGTGCGTTTAGCCAGTAAGCTACCTTCATGTATAATTTTATCATTATACGTTACAAGGAAAAGAAAAATACAAGATGCACCGTGAATACTCTAATAGCGTAGGCAACAATGTTGAAATAGGGTTCAGGAGACTCTAAAACAAAGTGCCCTATCACAGGAATGAGTGTTTTGAATGTGTATATTACTTACCTCTACAGTGTACCACAATTTGATATTTTGATCTGAATTATAACATTCCAGAAGTGTGAATACATGTATGCACGCTAGCACAATACATGACCATCACAATGAATCACATGACTATGAACAGAATATAACAGAGAGAAAATACCTGCAGAAACCAAAAAACCAATAAATGCAACATCAACAACACAGATTGAAGTAAAACACAAGACACTACTGGTGGGTGGAGTCTACCATGCTGTGATGGTTGGGGGGGAAATCAACAACAGTCCTTCTTTGTGACACACAGCACTTGGTTCGAATTCTGAAGGGCCCATGTTTTTCAATATTGTTCCCTTAGTTACCGAACGTCTATAGTCATTATATTTGGTAGGCAAGTAGAGAAAGAATGTAGCTATTTTTTTAAACCTTTATTTGAACCCTACAATTGATTTTTTTAAATCAATTTGATTAATAGCTTTTGGCATATATATATATGCTTACACCAGTGAATGGGTTAAGAGACCCACCTGCCACTACTCACATTTCTTGGGGGGTAACTACACTGCATGCTACACTTGGCACTCACGCTACAACTCCACGTGGTCTGTTGGATAGCCTCACAGCCAGTGACATCATTGCTAGCTAGTTTGGGCATCTGAACCTATCCTACCTAACAAGCTTACCCACTGGTGTCTCCACTCCCCCCCCCTCCCTCCCCATATAAAAAAATAACAAGACAAACAAGGACTGGAAAATATGCAACAAGGACTGGAAAATATGGGAGTCTTCTGGTACTAAAATTAGTATGAAAACATGCCTGCCAAACATTTGTTGGATTTCTAAGGTCTTTCTTTATTCTAAGGTCTTTAATTGCAACTCAGACGGATTTGGAAAAAATAGTTCAGATTTCCTGTGGATAATGCTCGTGTTACAATACATCAGTGCAGTGCATGTGATCAAGATGGAAGGAGGCTAAGGTGTGGAGGGAGGCTAAGGTGTGGAGGGAGGCTAAGGTGTGGAGGGAGGCTAAGGTGTGGAGGGAGGCTAAGGTGTGGAGGGAGGCTAAGGTGTGGAGGGAGGCTAAGGTGTGGGGGGAGGCTAAGGTGTGGGGGAAGGCTAAGGTGTGGAGGGAGGCTAAGGTGTGGGGGGAGGCTAAGGTGTGGAGGGAGGCTAAGGTGTGGGGGGAGGCTAAGGTGTGGAGGGAGGCTAAGGTGTGGAGGGAGGCTAAGGTGTGGAGGGAGGCTAAGGTGTGGAGGGAGGCTAAGGTGTGGAGGGAGGCTAAGGTGTGGAGGGAGGCTAAGGTGTGGAGGGAGGCTAAGGTGTGGGGGGAGGCTAAGGTGTGGGGGAAGGCTAAGGTGTGGAGGGAGGCTAAGGTGTGGGGGGAGGCTAAGGTGTGGGGGGAGGCTAAGGTGTGGAGGGAGGCTAAGGTGTGGGGGAGGCTAAGGTGTGGAGGGAGGCTAAGGTGTGGGGGGAGGCTAAGGTGTGGAGGGAGGCTAAGGTGTGGAGGGAGGCTAAGGTGTGGTGGGAGGCTAAGGTGTGGAGGGAGGCTAGTGGAGGGAGGCTAAGGTGTGGGGGAGGCTAAGTTGTGGAGGGAGGCTAAGGTGTGGAGGGAGGCTAAGGTGTGGGGGGAGGCTAAGGTGTGGAGGGAGGCTAAGGTGTGGGGGGAGGCTAAGGTGTGGAGGGAGGCTAAGGTGTGGAGGGAGGCTAAGGTGTGGGGGGAGGCTAAGGTGTGGGGGGAGGCTAAGGTGTGGAGGGAGGCTAAGGTGTGGGGGGAGGCTAAGGTGTGGAGGGAGGCTAAGGTGTGGAGGGAGGCTAAGGTGTGGAGGGAGGCTAAGGTGTGGAGGGAGGCTAAGGTGTGGAGGGAGGCTAAGGTGTGGAGGGAGGCTAAGGTGTGGAGGGAGGCTAAGGTGTGGAGGGAGGCTAGTGGAGGGAGGCTAAGGTGTGGGGGGAGGCTAAGGTGTGGAGGGAGGCTAAGGTGTGGGGGGAGGCTAAGGTGTGGAGGGAGGCTAAGGTGTGGAGGAAGGCTAAGGTGTGGAGGGAGGGTAAGGTGTGGAGGGAGGCTAAGGTGTGGAGGGAGGCTAAGGTGTGGAGGGAGGCTAGTGGAGGGAGGCTAAGGTGTGGGGGGAGGCTAAGGTATGGAGGGAGGCTAAGGTGTGGAGGGAGGCTAAGGTGTGGAGGGAGGCTAGTGGAGGGAGGCTAAGGTGTGGGGGGAGGCTAAGTTGTGGAGGGAGGCTAAGGTGTGGAGGGAGGCTAAGGTGTGGGAGGAGGCTAAGGTGTGGGGGGAGGCTAGTGGAGGGAGGCTAAGGTGTGGGGGGAGGCTAAGGTGTGGAGGGAGGCTAAGGTGTGGGGGGAGGCTAAGGTGTGGAGGGAGGCTAAGGTGTGGAGGCAGGGTAAGGTGTGGAGGGAGGCTAAGGTGTGGAGGGAGGCTAAGGTGTGGAGGGAGGCTAGTGGAGGGAGGCTAAGGTGTGGGGGGAGGCTAAGGTGTGGAGGGAGGCTAGTGGAGGGAGGCTAAGGTGTGGAGGGAGGCTAAGGTGTGGAGGGAGGCTAAGGTGTGGAGGGAGGCTAAGGTGTGAAGGGAGGCTAAGGTGTGGAGGGAGGCTAGTGGAGGGAGGCTAAGGTGTGGGGGGAGGCTAGTGGAGGGAGGCTAGTGGAGGGAGGCTAGTGGAGGGAGGCTAAGGTGTGGAGGGAGGCTAAGGTGTGGAGGGAGGCTAAGGTGTGGAGGGAGGCTAAGGTGTGAAGGGAGGCTAAGGTGTGGAGGGAGGCTAGTGGAGGGAGGCTAAGGTGTGGGGGGAGGCTAGTGGAGGGAGGCTAGTGGAGGGAGGCTAGTGGAGGGAGGCTAAGGTGTGGAGGGAGGCTAAGGTGTGGAGGGAGGCTAAGGTGTGGGGGGAGGCTAGTGGAGGGAGGCTAGTGGAGGGAGGCTAGTGGAGGGAGGCTAAGGCATGGAGGGAGGCTAAGGTGTGGAGGGAGGCTAGTGGAGGGAGAGCTAAGGTGTGGGGGGAGGCTAGTGGAGGGAGGCTAGTGGAGGGAGGCTAGTGGAGGGAGGCTAGTGGAGGGAGGCTAGTGGAGGGAGGCTAAGGTGTGGAGGAAGGCTATCATAAAGAAACAGCCTTTGTGCAGCAGCTCTGATAGCACTTGCTTCAACCGTGATTTAGAACCTCGCATTGCATTGAAGCAAACGAAGCAGATGTTGTGACGGTGCAGAAATGCAATCAACAATGGTTCACGCAGACTGCACATGCTATTTGTTTGTTTGTTGTTGCCATTTATTTTTAGAAACAATTCCTAAGATCATTTAGTCTCTCAATATTCGGATGTTCAGGTGTTACATATATAGGGGCAATGTCGGAAGCTCTGTGTGATTGGACCTAATGTATGCAAGCATCAAAATAAAATAAGAAGGATTGCCATAGGAATGCAGAGATATAAGACAGTTCGTGAAGATGAATTTCAAGTTGCTGCTGTTGTTGTTATTGCTTTAATCCTGCTGGTTTACTACCTTAATAGGATTCAGGACATGCTGGGAATCTTGTGGGAGCTAATAGCAGATTAGGCAGAGAAGCAGCTGCCTCTGTGAGGTTTGGCTGAGATACTGTCACCCGGGTGACCTGCCTAACAAGGACTTGCAACAACAATCAGCTACTCTGAAGGAGTGAACCTGTTCCTAATTATTAATTATCACTATTAGTGTTGATAGCACATCACAGCCACATTAAGTCATTGTTATTATGATGTTCAGTGCATGCATTTCATTGTAAGGAGATATCGCCTAGCAGGGCCAGTAGCCTAATTAAGGGAACTGGTTTTACCCTGCAAGGAGAGTCTGCCAGTATTATCATTCAGGGTGGTGCTCTACTTTTAGAGTCTCTCAGTTTTCTGTCTTTTGCTTAATTGTACTTCAGCCATAAAGGTTTTAACTATACTTCTTCTTTGATCAGTCAGCCCAGTTCAGTGGTAGCACAGTAAGCTACCTGGTGGCAGCCCACTTAGTGATAGCTAAACCAGATTCAGCAGCTAGTTCCGGGCGTGTCACAGGACACCCTAGGACAGATACAAGCTCTGTTCTTTGGGGGGGGGGGGGGGTTAGCCGCCATTTTTATAAAGTGGGATAGATAGAAAAATGGTTACCAATAATTTGGATGCACATTCATTTATATATTTATTGAATCTCATTACAGATGTTCATATTTGCCACTAGAGGACGCCTGCTCCAGTTCTACGAGGCTAATGGTCAGTACGAGTTTTCTCTCTTAGCTCCGACAGGTTTGTGGTAGATGGTTGACTACATGGAGTGAAAAATGTGGAGCCAAGCCTTTGCTCCACGAAGCAACAGCGAGCCACATGTTGGTGTACACGTTGACATGATAATTATGACGTCCTACGACATCAACCAACAAGCTTCCCATGAGCCAGTCAAGACTGTGGCTATAGATAGACGTAAGTATCTAGGCACTCTCGAGTTACTGGGAGTGCATATTGTAACATCACGAATATGCTAGGAATGTAACGCTATGCTGAGAATTAAGTGCTAATAACTAGGAGAGCACCTGCTTCTGAATGCTAATAGCAATAAAAAATAGTCCAGTAAGGTGAGGTTTTTAGTTGTAGCCAAATCTGATGCCTATGGTAGACTTGCTCCAGGTACGAGCAGATCTAACTTTAAAGTCTTTTGTAATATTTGTTGTAGATTATTCTAGAAGGTAAAGGGTTCTCTAGTGTTTGCATTGTACTTGAGTAATACTTGTTCATTTGTTTTTGTTGTTTGTTGTTGTTGTTGTTGTTTCTTCTTTATTTGAAAAGTCTGGAATTTTTCCCACCTTTTTATTTATTATTAAAAAAAAATTAAACCTTGTTTTCTCCCTGGTATATATGTACTATAATAAGCGACTCAGCAACAGCATCTTCTAGTTGTGGTTGCGTCCCTCTACACTAACCTGCCAATGTAAGGTGAGGTTTTTAGTTGTAGCCAAATCTGATGCCTATGGTAGACTTGCTCCAGGTACGAGCAGATCTAACTTTAAAGTCTTTTGTAATATTTGTTGTAGATTATTCTAGAAGGTAAAGGGTTCTCTAGTGTTTGCATTGTACTTGAGCATTGTACTTGAGTAATACTTGTTCATTTGTTTTTGTTGTTTGTTGTTGTTGTTGTTGTTTCTTCTTTATTTGAAAAGTCTGGAATTTTTCCCACCTTTTTATTTATTATTAAAAAAAAATTAAACCTTGTTTTCTCCCTGGTATATATGTACTATAATGAGCGACTGAGCAACAGCATCTTCTAGTTGTGGTTGCGTCCCTCTACACTAACCTGCCAATGGCTCTACTGCCTTATATCCTGCAACCTACAAGCTTCCTGGGAGACCAAGTCTAAATATTCTGATAAGACACAGGTGTCAGTCCATAGGCAAGAAGCTATTTCTTCCTCACACAACCATTGCACAAACATCCATAGTGACAAATAGTTTCATTGCCACCAGCAGTAGATCATTTTCTTGAACCAAATTAGTATTATGAACATAAGAGGCTTATATACATAATTATTCTAGCATGGTTTTGTTGACCTAGGGTTCACTAATCTAGGTTGGATAACTAATGAACCCACACCAGCAAATTGCATTTTACAAGTGTATTGAAAAATGCTGGGATTGGTGACTACAGCTCCTGACCTTAAAAGGGTAAATGCTACTGCACGTGGTAGAAAGAATGGCAGATTTGGCCCCTCCAAGAGATATAAAGAAGGCTAAAAGGAGTGCTCCAGTTAGGTCAGCAGAGGAATGTGCCAAGCAATTCAAAGAAGACATTTATGCTGACACTGACAGTGGTGTGTTGTTCTGCAAATATTGTGAGCATAGCATAGATTTCTCAAGAGTTGACACTGTAAAGGATCACCTGAAGAGTAAGAAGCAACAGCACCAGGAAAAAGCTGAAGGAAACTCAGAATAGTGCACCAGCAGAATCCTCTACAAGCAGGCAAGTCACAATCTCAAGCATTGTGAAGTCTAAAGACTTGAGAGGAGAACACTGAGCGACTAATGAAATATTACAATAGAGACGTAGAGGGACAGATTAATGTTTAGTTATTGTTTTTTCCCCGTTTCTCATGCAGTTTGGTTGTTTTTGACTCAAACTATTATACCTCTTTTCATAAACATAAATTTGAAACGGGAAAATTTTCTGAAGGTTGATGATGAAACGGAATCAGGTAAAACCTGAAACGGAAAATGGCATTTTTTTAAACTGGAAAATGATCCCCTCTACAGTAGCTGCTGCCACACACCTCAAAAATACACCGCATGCTGAAGTTTGAAGGACAGAAGAGTTTGAAAGGAGCCGTTTATATCCATGACAACCAGCAAATACCCAAGCTAAGCTACAGGCAAGTAAGGAAAGAGACACTAATGTGTGCTATGTAAAACTTTATCCCAGCAATTCTTCGCCCTCATCTAAGTAGCCTTTGAGAGTTAAGCAGCAATGGTAATCAGCCTCTGGACCAGGCAGTCAGTGAAGTCCTTTCGATGCCCGTGGCATCTCAGGCTCTGGCAAGAGTTACCTCATGCATAACTGTCACCTGTCATTATCAAGAGCTTCGTGGAGACAAGAGGCTTGATGTTTTCTCATAGCTGGTTGTTGAGGTGAGGCAGAGCTAGCTGGCAAGCATGGAGCATTAGAAGGACATGAGGGGCTAGTTTTAGACTTGCATAATGTCGTGGTTGCAGTGTGGCTCACTATGATAACTACTAGAACTCAAACTTCTCTGCATGCACTCCAGAAATCTGTACCCAAACACCTCCTTAGAACACAAGTACCTTGTGGC
Source organism: Cladorhizidae sp. MBARI D1340-BT2 (assembly GCA_028752905.1). Lineage (NCBI taxonomy): Eukaryota > Metazoa > Porifera > Demospongiae > Poecilosclerida > Cladorhizidae > Cladorhizidae sp. MBARI D1340-BT2. Next base: position 26,691,867 of record JAQNBH010000015.1, on the reverse strand, counting down.
CATGGTTCAGTGTGGGTGGGAAATCCCCACTTCCATATAGTTATAAACTGCTTGTATACCAGAGCAGATACATAGTGAGTGATTAAGTATATAAATGTGGTGTGTGTGTTGTGTGCAAGTGTGTGTGGTGTGTGGTATAACACACACACTCACCCAACCATCTAGTGTGGTAGTTGTCAAAACCACAAGTCTAACCAGAATCCTGACCCCTGGCTGACCCATGGTTGACCCCTGGTTGAGGCTGCAGAGCACCACAATCACCATTGGCTGAGTTGCCCCTGGGGGATGATGTTGACTTGCTAAATGCCTACAGCCCAAAATTCCTGTTACTAAACTGGCACACCCCACCTGCAGGTCTTAATGGTTGAAACACAACTAGCCAGTCAGTGGTATTCGAGTAGCTCACACTCGAGGTAACATTCTCACCTGGCAAAGTGTTTCCTGCATGGTCTCTGAATCATTGCCAGCCTTGTTCTGGCGTATGACTAGCTCGGAGCCAAAGTGACCTTGATCTGGCTGGTTGGAACTATCAACAATTCTAGCACATCACTCCATCTATTACTCCACCTAGCATGAGCAAGCCTAGCACATCACTCCATCTATTACTCCACCTAGCATGAGCAAGCCTAGCACATCACTCCATCTATTACTCCACCTAGCATGAGCAAGCCTAGCACATCACTCCATCTATTACTCCACCTAGCATGAGCAAGCCTAGCACATCTATTACTCCACCTAGCATGAGCAAGCCTAGCACATCACTCCATCTATTACTCCACCTAGCATGAGCAAGCCTAGCACATCACTCCATCTATTACTCCACCTAGCATGAGCAAGCCTAGCACATCACTCCATCTATTACTCCACCTAGCATGAGCAAGCCTAGCACATCACTCCATCTATTACTCCACCTAGCATGAGCAAGCCTAGCACATCACTCCATCTATTACTCCACCTAGCATGAGCAAGCCTAGCACATCACTCCATCTATTACTCCACCTAGCATGAGCAAGCCTAGCACATCACTCTATCTATTGTTCCACGTACACAATGCCCCATCAACTTAATGGGATTACAGTTTTTATTAAGTGCACATCTCTTATGCAGTGGACAAATGAACAGAGGCATGTTATAGAGATGTTATAGAGCTGTTATAGAGATGTTATAGAGATGTTGTAGAGATGTTATAGAGATGTTATAGAGATGTTGTAGAGATGTTATAGAGATGTTGTAGAGATGTTATAGAGATGTTGTAGATATGTTGTAGAGATGTTATAGAGATGTTATAGAGATGGACATTTTCAAGGGAAACATTAAAATTCACGAAGGAAATATTCCTAGCTTGGAAGCCACACAGCGTTATGTTAGTCTTTGACCACACCATGTGTAGTATTGATATTCACGGATTGGATTCCAACTGAAATCCGTGAATATTTATACCCGGACTCGGATCCCTCTACTCAATACTATTCCAGTGGACCACTCCACTCCCTCAGCGAGCTACGGGGAAGACATGCACACCACCTCAGTTTCAACTGGACCAGGTGGAGTCGAGTAAGGCATTAAGTTCTGACCTTCATGGTTCCTGTGCTTCTTCCTCCTCCACATGCAGATGAAGAGCAAGATGGTCAGGAGGAGGAGCAGGAGGACCACCACAACTCCGCCTATCGCTCCTCCCAGCAAGGGAATGGGAAGTCCTGATGCTATAATGATAACAACAGCAGTAAAAATTATCATTATCATTATTATTAATATTCATTATAATTATTATAATTATAATTAATTATAATTATAATTATAATTAATTATAATTATTATTATTATTATTATTATTATTATTATTATTATTATTATTATTATTATTATTATTATATTATCTCTACTACTATTACTACCACTATACTACTACTGCTCCCAGTATTGCTATACATTACTACTCATCAGTCCATTAGAGTGTCGTGCACCTACGGAATCCTGAAGGTAACTGCAGAATGGCTACTCTGCGAGCTGCACAGCATAGAACAAGAACTATACAGTGTGTGACAGAAAGCAGGAGAACTGCAGCAGAGAGACAGAGAAGGAGAAGTGTAGCAAGTGGAACTGCATGAGAACCTGCAAGAAATGTTGCCTGGGAAAGACAAACGGAGTGAAGAGTTCACTAACTGATACCAACAGGGAAACTGAGGATCTATCAGGGAACAAATGACTCTCCACAGAGCAGACATTTAGTGAGTGCAAGAGATGAGGAGAGAGCAGCAAACATTGGTAGGAGGAGAGTACTGAGGGTGCATTCAGCATCAAGGGGTCAGCCTCTGACCAAAAACATTATTCTTCGTGAATTGTTAAAAAATCTGATACCTACAAACACACATACATACACAACCTTCTAGCATATCTGATCTTCATTTAAGTAATTACATGCTAAATAAATTCACAAAACAACAGATAATAAACTACAGCACATTGGCGGATTATCCTCTTGACTACAGCACAATGGTGGATTATCCACTTGACTACAGCACGATGGCGGATTATCCTCTTGACTAGAGCAGAATGGCGGATTATCCTCTTGTAGAGCACAATGGTGGATTATCCTCTTGACTACAGCACAATGGCGGATTATCCTCTTGACTACAGCACAATGGCGGATTATCCTCTTGACTACAGCACAATGGCGGATTATCCTCTTGTAGAGCACAATGGTGAATTATCCTCTTGACTACAGCACAATGGTGAATTATCCTCTTGACTACAGCACAATGGCGGATTATCCTCTTGACTAGAGCAGAATGGCGGATTATCCTCTTGTAGAGCACAATGGTGGATTATCCTCTTGACTACAGCACAATGGCGGATTATTCTCTTGACTACAGCACAATGGCGGATTATCCTCTTGACTACAGCACAATGGCAGATTATCCTCTTGTAGAGCACAATGGTAAATTATCCTCTTGACTACAGCACAATGGTGAATTATCCTCTTGACTAGAGCACAATGGCAGATTATCCTCTTGACTACAGCACAATGGCGGATTATCCTCTTGACTAGAGCACAATGGTGGATTATCCTCTTGACTAGAGCACAATGGCAGATTATCCTCTTGTAGAGCACAATGGTGAATTATCCTCTTGACTGGAGCACAATGGCGGATTATCCTCTTGACTACAGCACAATGGCGGATTATCCTCTTGACTACAGCACAATGGCGGATTATCCTCTTGACTAGAGCACAATGGCGATTATCCTCTTGACTAGAGCACAATGGCAGATTATCCTCTTGTAGAGCACAATGGTGAATTATCCTCTTGACTGGAGCACAATAGTGAATTATCCTCTTGACTAGAGCACAATGGCGGATTATCCTCTTGACTACAGCACAATGGCGGATTATCCTCTTGACTAGAGCACAATGGTGGATTATCCTCTTGACTAGAGCACAATGGCAGATTATCCTCTTGTAGAGCACAATGGTGAATTATCCTCTTGACTGGAGCACAATGGTTAATTATCCTCTTGACTACAGCACAATGGCGGATTATCCTCTTGACTAGAGCACAATGGCAGATTATCCTCTTGACTACAGCACAATGGCGGATTATCCTCTTGACTAGAGCACAATAGCGGATTATCCTCTTGACTAGAGCACAATGGCAGATTATCCTCTTGTAGAGCACAATGGTGAATTATCCTCTTGACTGGAGCACAATGGTGAATTATCCTCTTGACTAGAGCACAATGGCGGATTATCCTCTTGACTACAGCACAATGGCGGAATCATGATCTGTCAACATTTTATAATAATTCTTTGTTAGTACTATAATTAATGAACATCAAATGTGCCAATATAGCAAGGCATGCACGTGCACGCTCACTGTCGACTACACTGAGGAAAACGTGGCAGACGCTCTCATCACCGGGTTGGCCGATCCTGAAATTAAGCAGGGTCTGCTCGGGGAGCCCAACCAACCTCTCAGCATGGAAAGGGCAATGCTGTATGTAGAGTCCAAGGAAGCAGCCAAAGCCTCGGTGTCCCAGCTGGACCCAGGCATATTAGTTGGAGCGATGAGGAGTACGAGCAAGTACAAGAGGTTGCCCCGACAAGGACTACGACAGCCCAGAATAGAAGACGAAATAGAAGACGACGAGTCCAAGTGCTACTTTTGCGGGAGAACCGGGCATGGCAAATACCCCTCGCTCCCACTGAGGAGTGCCCAGTGCAAAGCATTTGGCCATACATGTGGAAAATGTGGCAAAGCCAACCACGCAGACAAAGTATGCAAGTCAAAACTACCACCTTCAAAAACACCACCAGCGCAGATGATCGAGAATGCAATCTTCGACAACATCTGCGACATCACGACCCGTGAGGCCTCGAAACCTCATGTGTTGGACCATCACGTGTTCGACAATACCACCGAACAATGGGTAAAGAGACAATCCCTTCCCCAGCCATCCAGGAGTCTGGTGGCCAAGCTACTGCCCAGCGACTACGACAGCCTCAAGATCGCTCGGCGCCCTAGGCCTGCACAATGCGCCATCGAAGGCATGCCAGATACTGGATGCCAAAGCTGCCTGTCAGGAGTAAACATCCTTCACAAACTGGGGATGTCCAGAAACAACCTGATACCAGTATCCCAACGGATGCAGGCGGCAAACAAAAGTGGCATACACATCCTGGGCGCCGTCCTGCTAGAACTATCGTTGCCGGATTCCGACGCCGTGACCAAACAGATGATATATGTGACACCAAACGTCACCCGATTATTCTTGAGTAGGGAAGCATGTGCAGACCTCGGCATCATCCCACCAAGATTCCCATCTACCTCAGCAGGAGCGGTGTCGAGTATCCCACTGCCACAGCGGCCCGAACTCGCTCATACAGTGGAGGTACGTAAGTGCGGATGCCCGACTCGCTCCTTGCCACCACCTGGTCCCATTCCCCTGCCCGTCCCCGCCACGGCGGAGAACAGGGGCATCTTGGAGCAGCACCTGCGGGAGATATTCAAAGGGTCCACATTCAACACATGTACCCACCAACCTCTTCCCATGATGGCGGGGCCGCCTCTAGGGCTGAATATCGACCTGACAGCGAAGCCCGTCACAGCACACAAGGCTGCCGCAGTGCCCGTTCACTGGGAGGAGAAGGTCAAAGCCAACTTGGATAGCGACGTCCGTCTCGGAGTCCTTGAGAAGGTCCCCACCGGCACGCCTGACACATGGTGCCACCGCATGGTGATCGTAGGGAAGGCTAACGGAGAACCACGACGAGTTGTGGACTTCCAACCCCTGAATTCTCACGCAACCCGAGAGACGCACCACACAAAGTCTCCCTACCACCAAGCCTGCAGCGTACCCAAGATGATGAAGAAGTCCGTGTTTGACGCGTGAACGTGTACCATTCCGTTCCACTTCACCCAGATGATACTCATTTTACGACCATCACGCCTTGGGGACGATACCGCTACCTGACAGCCCCCCAGGGTTACAAGGCCTCAGGTGATGGATACACCGCCAGATTTGACGCGATTATAGAGGGCATCAACAACAAGACCAAATGTGTGGATGATACCCTCATTTGGTCCAAGAACCTCGCTCAGGCGTTCACGGACGCGGCCAACTGGCTCACCCTCTGCGGTGCCAACGGCATCACTCTGAACCCAGACAAGTTCGTGTTTGCCCAAGACACAGTCCAATTCGCTGGCTTCGAGATAGGCCCCACCACCGTCAAACCTGCCCGGAAATTTACAAAGGCCATAGCCGAATTCCCTATCCCCACCTCCACCACTGATGGCCGCTCATGGTTCGGCCTGGTGAATCAGGTAGCCTACACCTTCTCCCGGGCAGACACCATGGCGCCATTCAGAGACCTACTTAACCGATTAAACGCCGTAAGCGCCATATGGCGCGAGACCTTACATCCTTCGCCACACAAAAATATATAAAATGAACCGTTACGAGCTAACAGCCCCGGTTGGGTTCTGCACATGCCTAGTAGACTAGAGAACGTCACCAAAATGATTATTTCCGGTTGATGCATCGTGCACCAAAAATCCTGCGGTTGAACGCCATTTTTGTTGGTCGAGCTTTTTTTTTTAACTGCTCAAAGATGCTCTCCTGTGAGGACGTTATTTCTCAACTTTTAGCCGACGATTCTGGCGATTCTGGGTCAGATTCATTTGGGGAAGAAGGTGAAGACATCTATGCATACCGAGGAAACACTCTGGATCCAGTTGCTCTAAGAGAAGAGGCGCGCTTGGATGGACTTCTCGATTGTAAGTTTCTTCTAACCTTAGCGCTTCATAGCCTTTGTTTACCATAGTCAACTGAGAGTGTACTATTGCCAAATACTAGCTTATTCTGTTGGTATTCCAAATTCAGACAGGATAGTTATAGGAAAAAAGTTATAGCTAAGAGTGTAGGTTGGAGTTTGAGTTGTTGATTTTCATTTGAATTTGAATTTTCAAATGTTGACCACAAACTTGATATATATATATATCTTGTTTTTCCCACCCTCCCCACTACTTTTCCTACAGCATCAGATGATGAGAGTGGAGATGAGGCATCTATGACTCCTTTTGTTACATTGGAGGATGAGGAAGCCTTGCCTGAAGTCTCTACAGGGCGTGGGAACACGACTGGTGCTGGAGTTGTGCGAGGGAGAGGCGGGCGAGGGAGTACTGGCCGAGGGAGAGGCGGGCGAGGGAGTACTGGCCAAGGGGGAAGCAGCTCAAGTGGTAGTGGAGTCGTAAGTGTTGCTAGTGGTCCTCCAAAAGGTACTGGTAGTAGGCGGGCCAGAGGTTATAGGCGTGTGCGAGCATCTGGCACTGGTTCTGTCCGAGCATCTGGCACTGGTTCTGCCCAAGCATCTGGCACTGGTTCTAAGCTAACTGAGGTCACAGGTAAGTGGGAAATAAAGGAGCCAACTCCTTTGAAATTGGACTATACAGCAACAGCTGGTCCAACTTCTTCATTGCTTGGTGCATCAAGTACATTTTTAGATGCATTTTACCTTTTTTTTACTCTTGAAGTGTGGGAACTCCTAGTAGCAGTGACGAACAGTTACGTTTCTAGGATGGCTAGTCTCCAGGCCATGGGTAGATAATAATATAGAGGAAATGAAAGCTTTTGTAGGAATGTTGATAATAATGGGAGTTTCCACACTTCCATACTTAGAATTGTACTGGTCCACTAATCACTCGGATTTGTCTGGGTTCGTAAAGTAATGCCTAGGACTCGGTTTTTGGAGCTAATGCGTTATGTACATGTAAATTCTATTGATGGTTTGTTGGTTACAAAGTTGATAGAAGCTTGTTTATTGAATTCATTTATTTTGTTTTCTTCTGTCCGAGCTCCAATATCAGTAAGGAAGGGTAATTATCTAGAAGCTAGGATTGTTCTAGCTAAATCTTTGATTGGTTCTTTCTCTTCTCGGCAGCGTGCAGGTCAACGTTGTAGTCAGGCAAATAGTCAGCTAGATCGCCTCAATTTAAAACTAGGTCATTTCCCACAGTGCTGTGCAAAGAAGCGCTGTGTAGTTTGCATTAGTAAAGGTTACAGGCATGAGGCAAGGTCCCAGTGTTGTTTTTGTAAGGTTCCTTTGTGTGGTGGATCAACAGGCTGTGACTGTTTTCGTAAATACCATACCTTGGTGGACTATCAGTAATGTTTATGCACCCCCTGCTCCTTTCTGTGCTTCTCTCTTGTTCCCTGCTCCTTCGTCTACTTCTCTCTTGTTCCCTGCCCCTTCGTCTACTTCTCTCGTTCCCTGTCCCTTCGTCTACTTCTCTCGTCTCTCCAGTATTCAAGTGTTATTCTTATCCTGGTATCTCATGTTTGTGTAGAATAAAAACATGGTGAAATATCATGCCGGAGACCAAGCAAGCTATACCCAAGACTGAGCAAGTTCTACTCTACCCGTGACAGCAAGACCGGAGCTCTACCCAAGACACTCCCTTACATAATTGTGTTTTATATTATGGTTTTATTCTAGTATGTGTTAGCATTTTCACTCTCTTATAATTTGTTTTTTGTATTATTATGTGTTAGCATTTTGATGGGGAAAACAACCCACTGGCTTTGCAGCTGGTAGAGGGTTTGTAAATAGATGCTCCATCTTGTGTTGGCATTATAATGTGTGTATAATAGGAAGTAGAGCTATCATGTGGCTTAATATGACCCAAGTTTCATGGGTGGAGTCCCTGCAGAACGGAAGATATAAAAATAATAAGTAAAATACCTCGTTAATTCATGAATAATTTGCCCGCGGGTACTAGGAATACGGCGTGCAATCGGTTAAGCCATCCACCAAGTTCGTCTGGACCAACGAGCATCAGGAGGCGTTCGAGGCTTCGAGGCTTCCAAACAGGAGATTATCGAGCAGATACAGACCGGAGTGGAGATCTTTGAAAAGAATCGCACCACATGCATTGCTACTGACTGGAGCAAGTCTGGGATCGGGTTCTGGATGTTTCAGCGCCACTGCTCATGCCCCCAACGAGAGCTATTTTGCTGCAAGAAGGGCTGGAGGATCACTCTGGTCGGATCTCGGTTCACTAATGCGGCCGAGTCCAGATATGCGGCCATCGAGGGCGAAGCCCTCGCGGTCGCTGAGGCCCTCCAGCGCTGTCGCCACTTCATCCTGGGCTGTACAGATCTCTTCATTGCGGGAGACCACAAGCCCCTGGTCCGAATCTTTGGAGATCGCGCCCTGGCAGACATCAGCAACGCCAGGTTGCGCAATTGAAGGAGAAGACCCTTCCATATTCATTCAAGATGGTGTACATCCCCGGCGTGCGCAACTGCAAGTCGGATGCGTCGTCTCGCCACCCTTCCGGTCCACACAAACCCCCCGGGATGTCACTGCCGGACGCTGTTTCAGCGCCACCTCCCCGTATTCCCCTATACTGATGGCCGGGCTCTCAGTCGAGACGGATGCCACCACGGACGAGATGGACGAGAACGACCTTGCTCACTCCATGTGCTCCGCATTTGAGTCCAGGCTGCCCCTCACATGGCAGCGCCTCAAGGAGGAAACCACTTTGGACGACGCCATGCAGCTCTTGCTGTCCACAATAGAGGACGGATTCCCATCGAAACAGGCTGATGTGCCACTCACCATACGTCTGTTTTTCATACATCGCCCTCACCTTTACACGGTTGACAGAGTGGCTGTATTCAAAGACAGAGTCATTATACCACCTTCCCTGAGAGCAGAATACCTGCAAGCGCTCCATTCTGCCCACCAGGGTACTACCATGATGCTATCAAGAGGCGACGCGTCGATCTTCTGGCCGGGGATCGCGGCTGACATAGCCCATCACAGGGCATCATGCACCATGTGCAATACTACATGTATGTTACCTTCTCAGGCATCTCTCCTCCGATGCCTCCCAACCTTCCAACGTGGCCATTCCAGAGCTTATGTGCCGACTACTTCCACCACAAGGGCCACACCTATGTGGTGATAGTCGACCGCTTTTCTGGATGGCCCATCGTCGAACGCTCGACCAACGGCACCACTGGCCTCATCTCCAGCCTCAGGTCCATCTTCGTCACTTTTGGCATCCCGGACGACCTCACCACAGATGGCGGCCCTGAATTTACGGCATCAACTACGAAGAAGTTCCTGGCTGACTGGGGTGTCCACCACCGGCTATGCTCTGTCACCTACCCACACGGCAATTCCCGTGCGGAAATCGGTGTCAAGACCATCAAGCGCACCATTGCCGGTAACACGCCGGACAATGGCGAACTTGATTGCGACAGCTTCCAGCGAGCCATACTCACATATCGCATATCGCAGACCCCATCACGAAGATATCCCCTGCCATAGCAGTATTCGCCAGACCGATCAAGGATCTCATCCCTGTCCTCCCGGGCAAGCTCCATCTCCATCCATACTGGAATCGACTGCTGGACCACTGGGAAGCCGCTATGGCTACCAGAGGCGAGACAGAACTCAGCAAGTGGTCGGAACACACCCGTCCCCTCACCCAGCTCAAGATTGGCGATGTCGTACGGGTGCAGAACCAAACTGGCCCTTTCCCCCGACGATGGGATAAGACTGGTACAGTGATTGAGGTTCGTCAGTTCCATCAATACTGGGTACGCATGGCCAGCTCAGGCAGGGCCACTTTGCGCAACAGGAAGTTCTTACGTAAATGTGCCGTCCCCTCACCATCTGCTATCAGAGGACACTTCCCCGACGCCCCTGTACACCAGCTGGAAGCGACTCCACTTCCAGACCACGCGCCCATGACTACGCCATTCGAAATCAATGCGGAATCAATGCGGACACAGCAACTCAGGACACCCCTCCGACGGACACTTCGCATACCACCAGACCGCCCCTGGATACTTCCCATACTCCACTGACACCACGAACCCATCCAAGTACCCATCGTGGAGCATTGGACAATACCGGTTCCCCGTTGCCATTCAGCAATATTCCTCCCTCTCGGGCAACCCATAATCTTAGCCGACCCGCCTCGCCAGCACCTGTGCGCATACCAACACTTCGCCGCTCCAAGCGACAGTGTGTTACTCAACATCGGCCGAACTACAAGGAGTAATCGTCCTGGGGGAGATAGCTAATACCTAATAACTAATGGGCAGAACGACCCTTTACCCACACGCTAATACCTACATGTATGCGCATGCTCACAAGTAACTAATCATTGTTGCACGCATTGTCTTTCTGTGAACATCTATTTTAATCCTTGTCGATCAGTTAGATAAATAGTGTTGATATCTTATTTAGTTCAGCCCTACTCTTATAATAAAAATAATTAAAAACACAGTTGCTGAACTAGCGAGATTAACAGAGGGCAGCCCTTGTCTCTGACTGGAGGGCAGCCTTGTCTTTGACCAGAGATTAACAGAGGGCAGCCTTGTCTTTGACCAGAGATTAACAGAGGGCAGCCTTGTAACAGAGGGCAGCCTTGTCTTTGACCACAAGGTTAACAGAGGGCAGCCACCAGAAGATTAACAGAGGGCAGCCTTGTCTTTGACCACAAGATTAACAGAGGGCAGCCTTGTCTTTGACCACAAGATTAACAGAGGGCAGCCTTGTCTTTGACCACAAGATTAACAGAGGGCAGCCTTGTCTTTGACCAGAGATTAACAGAGGGCAGCCTTGTCTTTGACCAGAGATTAACAGAGGGCAGCCTTGTCTTTGACCAGAGATTAACAGAGGGCAGCCTTGTCTTTGACCACGAGATTAACAGAGGGCAGCCTTGTCTTTGACTGGAGATTAACAGGGGGCAGCCTTGTCTTTGACCAGAGATTAACAGAGGGCAGCCTTGTCTTTGACCACAAGATTAACAGAGGGCAGCCTTGTCTTTGACCACAAGATAAACAGAGGGCAGCCTTGTCTTTGCTGACAAGATTAACAGAGGGCAGCCTTGTCTTTGACCACAAGATTAACAGAGGGCAGCCTTGTCTTTGACCACGAGATTAACAGAGGGCAGCCTTGTCTTTGATCAGAGATTAACAGAGGGCAGTCCTTGTCTTTGACCACAAGATTAACAGAGGGCAGCCTTGTCTTTGACCACAAGATTAACAGAGGGCAGTCTTGTCTGATTAACAGAGGGCAGCCTTGTCTTTGACCACAAGATTAAAAGAGGGCAGCCTTGTCTTTGACAGCGAGATTAACAGAGGGCAGCCCTTGTCTTTGACCAGAGATTAACAGAGGGCAGCCTTGTCTTTGACCAGAGATTAACAGAGAGCAGCCTTGACTTTGACGGGAGATTAACAGAGGGCAGCCTTGACTTTGACCGTGAGATTAACAGAGGGCAGCCTTGTCTTTGACCAGAGATTAACAGAGGGCAGCCTTGTCTTTGACCAGAGATTAACAGAAGGCAGCCTTGACTTTGACGGGAAATTAACAGAGGGCAGCCTTGTCTTTGACCTTGAGATTAACAGAGGGCAGCCTTGTCTTTGACCACGAGATTAACAGAGAGCAGCCTTGTCTTTGACCGTGGGATTAACAGAGGGCAGCCTTGTCTTTGACCGTGGGATTAACAGAGGGCAGCCTTGTCTTTGACCAGAGATTAACAGAGGGCAGCCTTGACTTTGACTGTGGGATTAACAGAGGGCAGCCTTGTCTTTGACCAGAGATTAACAGAGGGCAGCCTTGTCTTTGACTGTGAGATTAACAGAGGGCAGCCTTGTCTTTGACCAGAGATTAACAGAGGGCAGCCTTGTCTTTGACCACGAGATTAACAGAGGGCAGCCTTGTCTTAGACCAGAGATTAACAGAGGGCAGCCTTGTCTTTGACCACGAGATTAACGGAGGACAGCCTTGTCTTTGACTGTGAGATTAACAGAGAGCAGCCTTGACTTTGACCGTGAGATTAACAGAGGGCAGCCTTGTCTTTGACTGTGAGATTAACAGAGGGCAGCCTTGTCTTTGACCACAAGATTAACAGAGGGCAGCCTTGTCTTTGACCAGATTAACAGAGGGCAGCCTTGTCTTTGACAGTGAGATTAACAGAGGGCAGCCTTGTCTTTGACAGTGAGATTAACAGAGGGCAGCCTTGTCTTACAGTGAGATTAACAGAGGGCAGTCTTGTCTTTGACCACAAGATTAACAGAGGGCAGCCTTGTCTTTGACAGTGAGATTAACAGAGGGCAGCCTTGTCTTTGACAGTGAGATTAACAGAGGGCAGTCTTGTCTTTGACCACAAGATTAACAGAGGGCAGCCTTGTCTTTGACTGTGAGATTAACAGAGGGCAGCCTTGTCTTTGACCGTGAGATTAACAGAGGGCAGCCTTGTCTTTGACAGTGAGATTAACAGAGGGCAGCCTTGTCTTTGACCAGAGATTAACAGAGGGCAGCCTTGTCTTTGACAGTGAGATTAACAGAGGGCAGCCTTGTCTTTGACCAGAGATTAACAGAGGGCAGCCTTGTCTTTGACCAGAGATTAACAGAGGGCAGCCTTGTCTTTGACCGTGAGATTAACAGAGGGCAGCCTTGTCTTTGACCGTGAGATTAACAGAGGGCAGCCTTGTCTTTGACCAGAGATTAACAGAGGGCAGCCTTGTCTTTGACAGTGAGATTAACAGAGGGCAGCCTTGTCTTTGACCTTGAGATTAACAGAGGGCAGCCTTGTCTTTGACCGTGAGATTAACAGAGGGCAGCCTTGTCTTTGACCGTGAGATTAACAGAGGGCAGCCTTGTCTTTGACTGTGAGATTAACAGAGGGCAGCCTTGTCTTTGACCAGAGATTAACAGAGGGCAGCCTTGTCTTTGACCGTGAGATTAACAGCCTAGTCTTTGACCGTGAGATCAACATAGGGCAGCCTTGTCTTTGACCAGCGAGATTAACTCATTACTTACCTGGGAGGGGTCAAAAGTACCTTACTGCAACAAGAGTTTTTGAAAACGAAGTTACTGTACCAGTTTTTATCTAAGGGAAATGTTTCACATATAATTAGATAGCTTACAGTCTAAAGTTCATTTTGACATCGAGTTTGTCTATGGTTAGTATATAAGATTCTCGAGTGAAATGGCTAGGAAACTTTCACGGGTAAAGAAGTGATAGCCTGACGAGGAGTGGAGTGAATTTGAAGAGAAAGAAAGTGTGGACGGCGATCGAGAAGTGCCAGAATATATCAACTCTCTGGGAGGAGCAGAAGTTGCTTCTCACTCAGTACTGGACTCTAGCTTTGTTCAAGAAGATGCTGAACCTGCTACTCAAGACTCCATGCTCCTTCTAGATAGTGACCTGGATGAACCAAGCTCTAGTTCTGACATGGAGTTAGAATTTGAAGAAGAAGAGTTGGTGGAGCCATCTTCAGAGAGCTCTTCAAGTTGTACTGAAGGTTCTTCAGCAAGAGGTACAAGTAGGGGTCGTGGTAGAGGAAGGGGTCTTGGTAGAAGAAGGAATCGTGGTAGAGGTCATGGAAGTAGGGGTCAGGGTCGAAGAAGAGGTCGAGGTAGTACGCTAACTGGAAGTAGAAGCAAAGTGGAGAATGGGTTTGGAATGAAAAATTCAATGATGATACTACTACTGCAGCTCCTCCTATATTTAGTGAAGACACGGGTCCTTCACCTGAAGCTTTTCAGCTTGAGAAGCTTGTTGAGTTCTTTCATTTCGTGTTTACTGATCAATGAACTATTCGATGTTATACTTAGTAATACCAACCTTTACGCCACTCAGCAGGGGGCTGACTATGTTTCCACTAGAGAAGATGTGGCTGGTTATATTGGGTTGAATACTGCAATGGGTACTGCAAACTTACCCTATATCCAGGATCAGTGGACAAGAAGCCCTATGCTACATGCTACACATTCCCTGGTTCTCATCAGTAATGAGTCGAAAAATGTTTTTGGCAATTTCATGTTACCTACACTTCACTGACAATACTACAGCTTTACCACGTAGTGACCCAGCATATGATAGGCTTTGGAAGATACGAACAGTGATTGAAATTATTAGACAACGTTGTAAGGAAGTGTATACACCAGGTTATTGTGGTGAGTGTTGATGAAAGCATGACTGGCACTTGTGGACGGCTCTCGTTTTTGCAATACTTACCCAAAAACCAACTAAATGGGGGATAAAGATGTGGGTATGCTCAGAATAAAAAACTGGATATATTTACGAATTTGAAGTTTACACGGGTCAAGGAGAGAAGAGTGACAAGGGTCTTTCATATGGAGTAGTGATGCGTATGGTACATGATCTGCTTGAAACTGGCCGAGTAGTATATATATGTTGATAACTTGTACACTTCCCCACAACTCTTTGAAGATCTATACCATCTAGGAATGTATGCTTCAGGAACTTGTCCTTCTAATCGCAAACATTTCCCTCACAGATTACTTGATGGTAAAGTAAATTCGAAAGGAGATTCAGCATATTTTTATCGTGGCCCACTCACAGCTGGACAGGGGCGTGATAAAAGGGATGTTTATTTTATGTCGTCACTACGTATGGGAGAAATGGAAACCATTACTAGACGTACTTGAGGAGAGAATACTGAAACTATTGACAAGCCCACAATAATCTGTAATTATAATCACCACATGTCAGGTGTGAATATTTCAGATCAGCTTATGGTTTATTATGCCTGTGGACGCAGAACTCTCAAATGGTACAAGCGAATATTCTGGAGACTAATTGAACAAATTTTGGTAAATGCATACATTTTGTTCAAAGAAGTCCACAAACCCAATATGAGAGTATGGACTCAAAAACTATTTCGGATGGAAGTTGCCTACAGTTTGACTGCACCCCTCATTACTAATCGAATTGGCCAGGGAAAATCCCCTTCAGATACAAGCCTTAGTCGCCTTAAAGGAAAGCACTTTGCATATATCCACGAGGAGAGAAAAAGATGCCATGTTTGTGGCTACAAAAAGCAGAGCCGATCCGCAAACAAGAGAAAAGACTCAAAAAACAAAAACATTTTGCCCAAGTGTAATTGTACACCTGTGCCATGGTAAATGCTTTGAAAGATTCCATACTCTTTCCAAATATCGACTTTTCAACATGATGTAATCCTAGTAATACTATTAATGTAATTTTGTAATGTAAGTTCAAGATGTAGTCAAAGTTATGTGATATTTATCGTTGCTATGGTAACTATAATGTAAGAAATGTAAAGTTTAGATCATGCAGTATCATATGATATATTGCCTATACTATTTCCCCCTATACTAATTTTCAAAAGATATAGTCATTTTTAAGGAAAGGGTCCAATTTGTTTTTCTATATTTATAATGATAGGTAATGAGTTAACAGAGGGCAGCCTTGTCTTTGACTGTGAGATTAACAGAGGACAGCTGTCTTTGACAGTGAGATTAACAGAGGGCAGCCTTGTCTTTGACCACGAGATTAACAGAGGGCAGCCTTGTCTTTGACAGTGAGATTAACAGAGGACAGCCTTGTCTTTGACCACAAGATTAACAGAGGGCAGCCTTGTCTTTGACAGTGAGATTAACAGAGGGCAGCCTTGTCTTTGACTGTGAGATTAACAGAGGGCAGCCTTGTCTTTGACAGTGAGATTAACAGAGGGCAGCCTTGTCTTTGACTGTGAGATTAACAGAGGGCAGCCTTGTCTTTGACTGTGAGATTAACAGAGGGCAACCTTGTCTTTGACTGTGAGATTAACAGAGGGCAGCCTTGTCTTTGACTGTGAGATTAACAGAGGACAGCCTTGTCTTTGACTGGAGATTAACAGAGGGCAGCCTTGTCTTTGACTGGAGATTAACAGAGGACAGCCTTGTCTTTGACCGTGAGATTAACAGAGGGCAGCCTTGTCTTTGACCGTGAGATTAACAGAGGGCAGCCTTGTCTTTGACCGTGAGATTAACAGAGGGCAGCCTTGTCTTTGACCAGAGATTAACAGAGGGAAGCCTTGTCTTTGACCAGAGATTAACAGAGGACAGCCTTGTCTTTGACCAGAGATTAACAGAGGACAGCCTTGTCTTTGACTGTGAGATTAACAGAGGGCAGCCTTGTCTTTGACATGAGATTAACAGGGCAGCCTTGTCTTTGACTTACAGAAGGCAGCCTTGTCTTTGACTTACAGAAGGCAGCCTTGTCTTTGACATGAGATTAACAGAGGGTAGCCTTGTCTTTGACCAGTGATTAACAGAGGGCAGCCTTGTCTTTGACCAGAGATTAACAGAGGGAAGCCTTGTCTTTGACCAGAGATTAACAGAGGACAGCCTTGTCTTTGACCAGAGATTAACAGAGGACAGCCTTGTCTTTGACTGTGAGATTAACAGAGGGCAGCCTTGTCTTTGACATGAGATTAACAGGGCAGCCTTGTCTTTGACTTACAGAAGGCAGCCTTGTCTTTGACTTACAGAAGGCAGCCTTGTCTTTGACATGAGATTAACAGAGGGTAGCCTTGTCTTTGACCAGTGATTAACAGAGGGCAGCCTTGTCTTTGACCTTGAGATTAACACAAGGGCAGCCTTGTGTTGGACCCATTCGACAATTTTTTTTTAGTAACCACAAAAGATGTTTATTCTACTACTATTACTACTACTACTACTACTTTTACTACTACTACCACTGCTACTACTACTATACTACTACTACTACTACTGCTACTATACTACTACTGCTACTGCACACTACTACTAGAACTAATACACTACTACTGCTACTACTACTACTATTGCTACTACTATTTATTACTATTGCTCCTACTACTATTTCTACTATTACTAATACTACTATTATTACTGCTGCTACTACTACTACTACTACTACTATCACCTGTACATTTTATTATTGTCTTTGTTGAGTCTTGTTTGTTAAATATTGTAGTGGACTGCCAATGAGACAACGAGAACAAGAGGGAGAGATAATGTCATGTGACCCATGCATGCATGCTTGCAGTCCGCCCAGATAGAGATGTCATGTGACCCATGCATGCATACTTGCAGTCACCCCAGATAGCTAGAGATGTCATGTGACCCATGCATGCATGCTTGCAGTCCCCCAGATAGCTAGAGATGTCATGTGACCCATGCATGTATGCTTGCAGTCCCCCCCCCAGATAGCTAGAGATGTCATGTGACCCATGCATGCATGCTTGCAGTCCCCCCAGATAGCTAGAGATGTCATGTGACTCATGCATGTATGCTTGCAGTCCCCCCCAGATAGCTAGATGTCATGTGACCCATGCATGCATACTTGCAGTCCCCCCAGATAGCTAGAGATGTCATGTGACCCATGCATGCATACTGCAGTCCCCCCAGATAGCTAGAGATGTCATGTGACCCATGCATGCATACTGCAGTCCCCCCAGATAGCTAGAGATGTCATGTGACCCATGTCCCCCCAGATAGCTAGAGATGTCATGTGACCCATGCATGCATGCTTGCAGTCCCCCCAGATAGCTAGAGATGTCATGTGACCCATGCATGCATACTGCAGTCCCCCCAGATAGCTAGAGATGTCATGTGACCCATGCATGCATACTGCAGTCCCCCCAGATAGCTAGAGATGTCATGTGACCCATGTCCCCCCAGATAGCTAGAGATGTCATGTGACCCATGCATGCATACTTGCAGTCCCCCCAGATAGCTAGAGATGTCATGTGACCCATGCATGCATGCTTGCAGTCCCCCCAGATAGCTAGAGTTGTCATGTGACCCATGCATGCATACTGCAGTGCCCCCAGATAGCTAGCCACCAACAGGGAGTGTTCAGTACTTGTTAGATCACTCACCACTATCAGTGCCAGTGCTAGAGGTTGGTGTTGTCGTGGTACACGTCTGGCATGCAGTACCTATATCACATGACGGATCGGCACAGACTTTGTTCCCCGTGGCATTACATTTGTACACTCCAACTTCAGAACAGAATGTGGAGCATGTTGGGCCATAGTAGTTGTCACTGCACTTAATATCGAAGCTGATATCAAATTGAGAGATGTTGTGTATTCCATTGTAGGTTTCCCTTTGCTTGGCATTAGGAACTCCACCAAGATCAAGGTCAATTAGGAACCTGTCAACAGCTATGCGTTTTTTTAGGAGAGTGTTGAAGTCGTACAGCACTAAATAAACCTGTAACCGTTTCTGCCAAATAAAAGTGGAGGAGGTAAACATTTATAAGAGGCATACATAAGTTCCCTAGTAACAAGCTCCATAGTAACAAGCTCCATAGTAACAAGCTCCATAGTAACAAGCTCCATAGTAACAAGCTCCATAGTAACAAGCTCCATAGTAACAAGCTCCATAGTAACAAGCTCCATAGTAACAAGCTCCATAGTAACAAGCTCCATAGTAACAAGCTCCATAGTAACAAGCTCCATAGTAACAAGCTCCATAGTAACAAGCTCCATAGTAACAAGTTCATAGTAACAAGCTTCATAGTAACAAGCTCCATAGTAACAAGCTCCGTAGTAACAAGCTCCATAGTGACAAGCTCCATAGTAACAAGCTCCATAGTAACAAGCTTCATAGTAACAAGCATAATGATAAGCTTCATACAACAAGCTCCATAGTAACACAAAGATGCAGTACTCTATTTGAAGCACACATGCATCACCATAACTTACTAGTGGCGATTGCAAGGCATTGAGGGTGCAATCGAGTGAAAAAGATTTTTGTTCAAAATCTGACACTGTTAGATCGATAGCTGTAGTCATTGTCTTGGGCCTAGCACAGATGAAAGCCTAATATAGTACTGATGTGTAGATTATTGATGTCATAATGCTTGGAATGTGATAAGGAAAGTAGCCAGGAATATGTTCCTTACAGATTCCCAACTGCAAGGTCGAGCAACCTGATGCCATGCAATGTAATGGGACGGCAGATTCTGAAACAGAAATGTGCGTGTGGAAGTATGGCTGTGGGATGGGAGGCAGTTTCCTTGAAGATAGGAAGCACACCACACTAAGAAGAATGAGCTCATCGGGCAGTGGTTTCTCCAGGAATTCTCAGAGTACTCAAGGGAAGACCTTGCAGAAGCTGACAAGAACTTGTTAAAGTGCTAGTTTACACTCGAGACATGTTTCGTGTGTTCATTAAGCCCTCCTCATTAGCACGCACTCCTCTGTTGACTCCATGCGTCGGTTATCCTTCCTATAATATGCAAACTATGTAGCCAGTTCTCTCTGCCCATAGAGAGCAGTAGTACACATGTTAATCTTAAGATTGATAATACATGTCGTTCCTGCATCATCATGACAAAAATAGTGTTCATACCTCCATAGCTACTGCATGTAAATAAGTTAAGTAATAATGTCATAATGAAACTCCGGCCTCCCTTCCCGTCAGCTATTAATCATGTAGCGCATTCTCACCTGCCTGCTCAGTCTAATCAAGGGCTCAATCTAATCGAGGGTGCAGTCTAATCAAATCAAGGGCTCAGTCTAATGAAGGGTGCAGTCTAATCAAATCAAGGGCTCAGTCTATTCAAGGGCTTAATCTAATCAAGGGTGCAGTCTAATCAAATCAAGGGCTCGGTCTAATACGGGTGCAGTCTAATCCAGGCTTAATCTAATCAAGGGTGCAGTCTAATCAAGGACTCAATATAATCGAGGAATCGAGGGTGAAGTCTAATCAGGGGTGCAGTCTAATCAAATGAAGGGCTCAGTCTAATCAAGGGCTTAATCTAATCAAGGGTGCAGTCTAATCACATCAAGGGCTCAGTCTAATGAAGGGTGCAGTCTAATCAAATCAAGGGCTCAGTCTATTCAAGGGCTTAATCTAATCAAGGGTGCAAATCAAGGGCTCGGTCTAATAAGGGTTCAGTCTAATCAAGGCTCAATCTAATCGAGGGTGCAGTCTAATCAAATCAAGGGCTCAGTCTAATGAAGGGTGCAGTCTAATCAAGGGTGCAGTCTAATCACATCAAGGGCTCAGTCTAACGAAGGGTGCAGTCTAATCAAATCAAGGGCTCAGTCTATTCTAGGGCTTAATCTAATCAAGGGTGCAGTCTAATCAAGGGTGCAGTCTAATCACATCAAGGGCTCAGTCTAATGAAGGGTGCGGTCTAATCAAGGCTCAATCTAATCGAGGAATCGAGGGTGCAGTCTAATCAGGGGTGCAGTCTAATCAAATGAAGGGCTCAGTCTAATCAAGGGCTTAATCTAATCAAGGGTGCAGTCAAGAGTGCAGTCTAATCACATCAAGGGCTCAGTCTAATGAAGGGTGCAGTCTGATAAAGGCTCAATCTAATCAAAGGTGCAGTCTAATCAAGGGTGCGGTCTAATCAAGGGTGCGGTCTAATCAAGGGCTCAATCTAATCAAGGGCTCAATCTAATCAAGGATGCAGTCTAATCAAGGGTATGGTCTAATGGTGCAGTCTAATCAAGGATGCAGTCTAATCAAGGGTATGGTCTAATCAAGGGTGTGGTCTACTCAAGGGTGCAGTCTAATCAAGGGTGCAGTCTCTTTCTGTGTATTATTAGTTACCAATCCAAGATCTACAAGTGAGACTATGAGGAAAGGCTGAGAAGAGTTCCCAGAAAGTATGTTAGCTATAACTTTCAATAATAAAACCTCTAGATATTCTAGTTATCTAGCCTTTCTAGTAGACTTTTGTACAAGCTAGTTATCTACTCTTGAGATTTCTCTAGATAGATCTAGCTCTGTTGCTAGGTGCATGTACTAGAACAAACCAACCTTATAATGGACCAGAACTGGTTTGCCGCACTTACAAGTATAGTGCTTTTTCAAGAAAAAACAGATAGTTACTAATTGCCCCCAGAACAAGACCAGATGAAAACGAGTAACTCGTTCTATACTGAGCACCTCAAGAGTGAAATACACAAACGGATTAGAAGGGGAAACTTCATTTGGCGTGAATATAAAACCTAACAAAATATGTGTTCTCTGGGGGTGTGGTTAATTATCTGCTATTTGGAAGTGATTTCCATACAACCTTGCCAGTCTGTAGTGGGTGTCCGCTGTCCGGAGCATGAAGGCGGTCTCTTCTCAGAGGTTTGTTTTATTTGTCTGTTGGCGGAGGTTGTCTGCTTCAGGGAGGATCTGTTAAGCTATATCAACCGCACCATTAAAAATTCTATTGTAATGAGTGGGGCGGAGTTATTTTCAAGCAATCACTAAAAGATTCAGTACGAGAGGGAGGGGGGAAATACCTGAAGCTTGGACTAGAGTTTGAATATCATCTGCATAAAGCAAAGCAGTGTCTTGGCTACCAGATTATGAAAACAATCTAGCCTGGCACACTTTATCGGTCGTTTGGAGTTCGTGCTTTCTATCTCGAAGGCTATCTTCGATGTTGAGGCAATGTTTAGCTAACAATCGACTTTTGTGACGCTCCTTCTCCTATAGAAACATGCAGAGATGGAGTGTAGAAGCTTTACCTGAGCTTAAGGAAGCTCCTAGAGGGTGGATGATGCCAAGCGCTAGCAATGAAGGTAGCTATAATTTTGTACACGAATAATTTAACGGATTCTTATGAGCAGACCTCTTTTCTAGAAGTGCAATACTGCCATAAAATGCACTTACCTACCTATTCTTTGAGTGGACCAGTCTTCATAAAATTGACATCGACACTAATTGGCGTCAACCACCATTCAACGCCTACATGCGCATGACACCAATTGGCGTCTATCACAATTAAACAGTTTCCATTGTACATTAAAATGGCACTGTTTCTCATATTGCAATAATCAAGTTCACCTCTACATGATCACTGTGTGTGTTAGAAGTGGAGCCTGTTATGGTATCAAATCTCTACTCACCGTCCATATATTCAGCTCTACTGTGTAAGGGTTGGACATGTTAGTTCTTGCGAATACTCTGGGTCCTTGCTCAAACATAGGAATGACGTCTGGTTTGGCATCAATAGGTCCGTTTGGAAGTTCCACATCCAGTGCAGCTGCTTTATAAGGACGGACAAAGAACAGTACCCTGAGGGAACAGTTTCTATCACAGTTTTCAGTCTGGTTCAATGAATCGCAGCACACTGGACCACCCTCGTGACACTCCCCACACAAATGCAGAGGGTTCATGTAGGAGTGGAAGAGAGCAGAGAAGCTGAAGTTGCCAGTCTAGAAGAAGCAACAGAAACAAAATCATAATATCTGCTGGGATGTAAACCAGCGATGAAAAATCAATTAATAATATTAAAAAATCTGATCACATGACACAAATACAGAGCTGGAAATAAGACATTTAAACGTCTTGTCCAATTAGGTCAACTGTTTATCGTTTAGGTCATTTGATCTTATTGTCCCGATAGTTTTTTTAAAGTGTTAGCCACACCTACTTTCTCACTGCCAGCTATTCTCTACACCTTCACTTCGGCTCGATGACTGACTTCCTCGCTCCCCTGCAGACACATCGCTCAGCCTAGCCAAGACCGAGTATGGCACTCTCGTTGGCCTCACCTTTCCATCAACACTTTTCTCCAGGGGTTTTCCTATCTCTGCGGCTGCAGGTGCTTCACACTGGGTAGATTCCCAAAGGTCAAGAGTGCACACTGCGACTAATGCAAGGGAGTCGAAAGAGAAAGCCGATGTTCGATTGCCCACTTCGCTGTCCGAATATCACACGCTGCCGTCAAGATAGTAGGCAAACATTCTTATGCTGCACGTGTGCAGATCAACTAAGCTATCTTACAATGACCCGTACCTAACAGCTGTGCATTATCTTAGCATGGACACAGATTCTCTTGACCAGCCAACGTGGCCTAGCAGGTACACAGACAACTACCACCCAGGCAGCTGCTATTTCCAGGCTCTGTTTTATGTGATTGCAATTATGTCAGCCCGACTCCCAAACATTATGTAGGACTCCAAGAGCTGCCACTGAGGATCTTACGTAGCACTTGGCATTTTCCTGCACACACTCTGTGCATCCACTTGAGGAATTCAATCTCGGCTCCACACATGTGCTGCAGTTATTGAACATATCATACAGTGGGCCGGCTGTGCAATTTTCACATGCCATATCTGGATCTCGAAGACAGGTCGATACTACTGCATGACATCCACAGAGCTAAGAGGCAAACAACAACAACAACAACAATTAAAAATACAATTAAATACAATTTGTAATACAAATCTGCACCCACTACAAGTGAAGTATGGCAGACAACTCTCAGTTAGAGACAATGGAGACAACAACTGGATGCAGGGAGGTGACTGGAGCTTGATGTCTTTAAATTGAGCTGCTGTCCACACAATGGAAGGCTACTGTTGTTCAGGATGCTTCACCTCTGTGCATGTCGGAGCAAAGGCAATCAGTTGGCCAAACTCTACGGCGTTTTCAAGGTTTCTCACATAAACAACTCCACACACTGCGTGCATATTTGCTAGGGCCTATCGTCTGCTGTTTGCTGTCTTCCCTTTAGTGCTGGTTGAGTGGCTTCAGTGATGGAGGGAAATTTTCTCCAAAGGTTGCTAGAGCCTCTGGAAGAATGGCCACAGAGAATAGGCCAACCACGTTGTTAGAATTTCGTTAAAACCAGGATATCCACATGACTTGGGAGATAGATGCTTGGAGATGAAAGTTACCCAGAGGTGGTGGTTGTTAGGGAAGGGAGGAGGGTGTGTGTGGCATGAGCGATGATGCATGCCCGACGTGCTCTTGTGTCGGCCATTATTCCTATTTTCACCATCTTCTTTCGAACAGGATTCAGTTTATAGTCATGTTTTTAATGCATGGGTGCATTTGGGCGTGTATGTGTGTGTGTTTGGTTTGTTGTGTGGTGTATGGGTGCATTGTGGTGTGTTTGGTGTGTGTGTGTTGTGCATCATGTGGTATGTGTATGTCTGGTGTGTGTAGGTGTGTATGTGTGTGTGTGTGTGGTGTGTGTGGTGTGTTTAGTATGTGTGTATATGTCTGATGTGTGTGTGTGTGCATATATGTATGTGTGTGTGTGGTGTATCGATCGGTGTGTGCTTGGTTTGCTGTGTGTGTGTGTGTATTT
This sequence comes from Cladorhizidae sp. MBARI D1340-BT2, assembly GCA_028752905.1. Lineage (NCBI taxonomy): Eukaryota > Metazoa > Porifera > Demospongiae > Poecilosclerida > Cladorhizidae > Cladorhizidae sp. MBARI D1340-BT2. The sequence continues at coordinate 26,667,492 of JAQNBH010000015.1, read as the reverse complement.
GGTGCGTGCTGTGAATGTGTGGTGTGTATGGATGTGTGCATGCATGTTGTGTGTGTGCATGTGGGGGTTGTGTGTGTGTATGCACATCAGACATAAGGTCACATTTGTATTTTAAAGTACTTCCCTCCCCAAGATGAAAAGAACTTTAAGTCATTATGTTACAGGTATTGATATGAAATATTTTGCTACCAATCATGATTAGTACCTAGTAACTATTTCTATCAGCAAAACACCAAGTATTTTGTGTAAATCACATTGAATTCCCAATTAGCAACCAGTAACACTAAAGCCCTCTCTTTGACACCTTTCTAAGAATTTCAGAAGTACAAAAATTTCACAAGAAACAGAAAAATCACCAAGTCTATGGGAGTGGCCTCTGAGAGAAAGGAACTAAGACTATACCCAGTTGACCACAACCAGTTTAGAGGACCCTTTACCATCTAAAATCATATTACACCCATTATTATAATTATTATAAAATATCAAGTGGTAAAGGATCTTCTCATGGTTGTGGTCAACAAGGGCACAGTCTAACCTTTTAAGAGTCAATCTAATAATGGTTGTGTGTTTTTTGTGTTTTTTTGGTTAAAAACATTTGTTCTCATTTCATAAGTAACGAGTACACTTAAATAAATATGTGATGAATTTGGTCCACGTCAGATGCGTGTGTGTGTGTGTGTGCGGATGCATGGTGTGTGTGTGTGTGTGTGCATGCATGCATGATGTGTATGCGTACATGCATGCAAGTTGTGTATGTGTGCATGCGTGCATGTGTGCAAGTTGTGTGTGCATGCGTGCATGTGTGCATGATGCATGATGCATGATGTGTGTGTTTAGGTGTGCAAAGGTTCTCAGAATATATAAGCAAACTCAGTGTTCAGCATAACTGCTAGTTACTGCTTGGATTGCTAGTTATCATTTGTTAGATTCCCCTGTGAGTAGGGGATATCAACACGCTGTATACACAATACATCAACATACTGTATACACAATACAACAACATACTCTATACACAATACAACAACATACTCTATACACAATACAACAACATACTCTATACACACTACATCAACATACTCTATACACAATACATCAACATACTGCATACACAATACATCAACATACTGTATACACAATACATCAACATACTCTATACACAATACATCAACATTCTCTATACACAATACATCAACATACTGCATACACAATACATCAACATACTGTATACACAATACATCAACATACTGTATACACAATACATCAACATACTCTATACACAATACATCAACATACTGTATACACAATACAACAACATACTCTATACACACTACATCAACATTCTCTATACACAATACATCAACATACTGTATACACAATACATCAACATACTGTATACACAATACATCAACATACTCTATACACACTACATCAACATTCTCTATACACAATACATCAACATACTGTATACATAATACAATGTACATCAACGTACTGCATACACAATACATCAACATACTGTATACACAATACATCAACATACTGTATACACAATACATCAACATACTCTATACACACTACATCAACATTCTCTATACACAATACATCAACATACTGTATACATAATACATCAACATACTCTATACACAATACATCAACATACTCTATACACAATACATCAACATACTGTATACACAATACAATGTACATCAACGTACTGTATACACAATACATCAACATACTCTATACACAATACATCAACATACTCTATACACAATACATCAACATACTCTATACACAATACATCAACATACTGTACACACAATACATCAACATACTGTATACACAATACATCAACATACTCTATACACACTACATCAACATACTGTATACACAATACATCAACATACTGTATACACAATACAATGTACATCAACGTACTGTATACACAATACATCAACATACTCTATACACAATACATCAACATACTCTATACACAATACATCAACATACTCTATACACAATACATCAACATACTCTATACACAATACATCAACATACTCTATACACAATACATCAACATACTGTATACACAATACATCAACATACTCTATACACACTACATCAACATACTGCATACACAATACATCAACATACTGTATACACAATACATCAACATACTGTATACACAATACATCAACATACTCTATACACAATACATCAACATACTCTATACACAATACATCAACATACTCTATACACACTACATCAACATTCTCTATACACAATACATCAACATACTGTATACACAATACATCAACATACTCTATACACAATACATCAACATACTGTACACACAATACATCAACATACTCTATACACAATACATCAACATTCTCTATACACAATACATCAACATACTGCATACACAATACATCAACATACTGTATACACAATACATCAACATACTGTATACACAATACATCAACATACTCTATTCACAATACATCAACATACTCTATACACAATACATCAACATACTCTATACACACTACATCAACATTCTCTATACACAATACATCAACATACTGTATACACAATACATCAACATACTCTATACACAATACATCAACATACTGTACACACAATACATCAACATACTCTATACACAATACATCAACATATTGTATACACAATACATCAACATACTGTATACACAATACATCAACATACTGTATATACAATACATCAACATACTCTATACACAATACATCAACATACTCTATACACAATACAACAACATACTCTATACACAATACATCAACATACTCTATACACAATACATCAACATACTCTATACACAATACATCAACATACTCTATACACAATACATCAACATACTGTATACACAATACATCAACATACTCTATACACAATACATCAACATACTCTATACACAATACATCAACATACTCTATACACAATACATCAACATACTCTATACACAATACAACAACATACTCTATACACAATACATCAACATACTCTATACACAATACATCAACATACTCTATACACAATACATCAACATACTGTATACACAATACATCAACATACTCTATACACAATACATCAACATACTCTATACACGACATCAACATACACAATAAAGTTCAACAAAAAGTTGTTGTTTTTATGCATTGGAAGTATCCATGACAACAACAAAACTGTAACTTGCAAATACATGTAACTGCAATTCTTTTGGTCCTTAGCTGAGCGCTCCACCACCATTGTTGAAGTGCCCACAACAAACAGAACTAATCAGCAAACCTAGTTAGTTAGTTTTCTGTGAATAACGATACTGTATGCTACTTGAAACATCTGAAACTTCAACAACTCCTCACCATTCTCTGATGGAGCAATGCAAGCGTGTGTCCCTTGTGGAATCCCCTCCCCCCCCCCTGGTAACTTACACTGACATATCACTGTCGGATCTCTTATTATTATTATTTTTAAAAAAATTAAAAAAATTAATAATTTTTTTGCCAGCAGGGATAGTTTCTTTGGCACCATTTTCATTCCGACTTGCTTCCTGAGAATGGTTTGGTCCAGCTAGCTCCAGGACAGCAATCAGAAAAACAGCTGTTTGTGAAGCAGTGCGCACATATCAAACATGCAACCCTAACCAATGCCATGATTAGTGACACATTAAGGGTTGGGTCTAGGGTGCAATTGGTATTCCTGTGGAACTTGGGTGCACACACAGCCTGAACTCAAGTTTAATCACTTCCATCCTTCGATTCAGTTTCAATGACTGCCACTCCCATCAATACTTTCCACAAGAAACCTGAAACACAACTCATAAAGCACAACTCATAATACACAATTGTCATCTTTGTCCATGCAAAGCATATGTTTGCGAGCCTCTTGCTCAGCCTTGTAGGGACTTACTATCTACTCTCCATGCCCCCCCCCCCCCCTCCCATCTCCTTGGCAAGCTTCCTCATTCCTAACAGCTGGTCAATGGATTTCACCATCAAAATAGCCAAATATGATATATATATATTTCAGCGAGCGGACTCCTTAATCATGTCAATTGATATATATATAATGTGTAAATCTAAATCGAGATTTCCCACTGTCATCTGTTGACATATTGCACAGACTAATAGCAGTTATGCGCATGCTAGAAGTATGCATAAAAACTATTGGAAAAGAGCGATCATGCCTCAGAGGCTGAGGAAGAGATGAAAGAGAGATGGAGGCTGAGAAGTGAGGAGTGTAGAGCCAGGAAGAGGGCCAGATAAGTGCAATGTGAGAGTGCTCCCTTGCTGCAGCAGAGGAGAGGAAACAGAAACAGCCACCAGGGACGTTGTTCCTCTGGCCAAGACAAAAATTAATTATTTTCCTCTCCATATTCCCTCACCAAACAATCTCACTGTTATAATATATATGACAGATCATCACTAGTCCCTTCTAACTGCACAACTAGCCCTCTCTGCACTCAACTAGGTGAAGTTTCCAATGCACTTGCTATGTACATAAAGTTAAGCCATACACGCTCTATACATTGTCTAGCTAGTGTACAATCACTAACCACTGACTGGATCAAGATGGACATTAAGAATAAGGTACATGACATCTGTTTTACCAAAACTTGTCTTCAAACATCACAGTACAAGTGTAAGCTCATTGCTTCCCACATGCCAGCCAGTACAAGATGACTTGGCTCATCGTGCAACCATTCAACAATCACTTTGCCATAGTAAACGCTACCTTACACTATACAAGCTAGCGATGAATTATTTTATTTTACATATTTGCAAAGTTCCAGCAGTAGCTGAGGTTGTCTAATCACTTACTAGAGATATGAGAACCAAAGTTCTCACGGCGTAAGCAACTTCCCCAGCAGTGGAGGAGCGAGAAGTCATGACACCAACCACCCCGACTAGTATAGGCACCAGGTGCGTTTACTTTTTGGCGTTCGCTGCGCCGGACGCGTTCTCAATTAATCGTCTTCCCCCGGAAGCGCAGAGGAAACGTCATATTCCCCTGAAAATAAGTACCCCCCAGGATCGAAAGTTTTGGTGTTGATCCGCCTCTGGAATTTGGGTGCCTATATCCAGTATTTCTATATGTATATCAGGAGGCTCATGTATATGTACATAATTTTGTTTTGCTGTTTGCCATTGATTATTACTCGTTATCATCATCATCATCATATCATCATAACAACAACAACAACAACAATAGCACAGACAATAGCAACAACAATAATAACTATAATAATAATAACAATAATAATATAACAATAATAATATAACAACAACAACAATAATAATAATAGTAGCAGTTGCAGTAGTAGTATAATTATATTATTATTATTATTATTATTATTATTATTATTATTATTATTATTATTATTATTATTATTATTATTATTATTATTATTATTATTATTATTATTATTATCACTTTACAGTACATTTGATTTTTTTAATTTGATTTGTTACTGATTTTACAGTACAGATATGTTATGGAGAGGTGACCAAGTAGGGGATGACATATGTACATGTACTGAAGGCATATCAATAATAAATACTGGCAGCCTGGTTAGATTATGTATGGTGAAAGTGATCAATTGTAATTGGATGGAAGTATACATTTAGAACAAGCAAGTGTTCTTCATTGCTCTTTGGGTGTGGTAACAAATTGCTTAACGAAGAAATTATTAGCCTCAGTTCTCAAGCAAGTGTCATAATAGACCACTTAGTCATTCAAATACGCTTCACCTTGGATTTAGGATGGAACATTGCCTACAACAGTAGCTAGAGAAATCAAACCAAGTACACTTGAAGACAAAGTCTGGCCCAACATGCATGGGACAGGTAGACAGAATTTGGCATTGGTTGGAAGAAACCTTTGAACAGATGTGCAAGAACAACTGAGCAATGTTTATCTATTTCCTCCAGCCTGAGTGAGTGTACTTCCCAGAACTATTCCAACAAACCAACACTGCACCTATGAGCACAATAGTACCCTGTTCTGTACCATCTCAGTGGCTGTTGTAGTAATACTGCTGGATGATGCTAAATGCCTCTCGCTTGCAGTGGAGCCTCAGTCATCCAAGGACACCTCTGAGTTGAACACCAACAACAGCAAATTGAGATACTGACAGTCTAGTTGATAGAAGTGATCATAATTACAAGCACATTTTCTCACTGTAGCCCCTTTATGGAAGACCAATCAAAGCCACTTGCTGTGTTGGTAACACTGGATCATGCTGATCCTCTCACAATATAGTGTAGACAGGATAAATTAGCTAATGCAGATTATAGCTGTGAGAATGGACAGAGCTCAGTGCAATCTGAATATATGGAACTATATATCGTGCATGACCAATAAACTAATCTATCAATCACTAAGCAAATGTGGAGCGGAGAAAATGTAGTGGCTAGGGCTAGGGCTAGGGCTAGGGCTAGGGCTAGGGCTAGGGCTATGGCACATGCTTTCACAGGTGGTCACTCATTTAATGGGCATGCCATAAATTGGGCTTCCTCATGGCAAAATCCTGGCATTATATCATCATGATGACATCATCAATACTGCACAGATCGGTATTTGGCCTTCAGCTAAGGTGAAGGACAGGGCAATGGCTAGGGTTGTGACCAGTTTAATGGCTAGGGTTTATGGCCAGTGTAATAACTAGTGTTAGGGCTAGGGCTAGGGCTAGGGTTAGGGGAACAGCTAGTGTTAAGGCCAGGTAGGTTAGTAAAGAACTAGAGCAATAGTAGCATTGCAATATAACAATGCTCATAATGCCTTATGAGAAGGAATTGTGATACACTCCTAAACCTTGGGTAACCAGCCTCAAGTTTGGTGATCGAATTGAACCAGCAAGAGATAGAGAGCGAGAGAGAGTTGGTTGAGTTCACAATTCTGTGGGTGTGGTTTAGAAGCATTTTGCACATGCATGATAAACAATCTTGCATATCATATAAGCTCTCCATGTTCAACTGTTTTGCTTCGCTTGGCATGTGTCAACATGTGGATTTGTGCAAGTTTTTTCATGATGGCATTGAACATGAGCCTTGCTTCCCTCACCAACAGAATTAAACCAGCAGCATCCTAGAAAAAAATCACACACTCACACACAGCACACATACACACACACATGCAAACACACATACACACACATGCAAACACACCCATACACACAGCATACACAAACATTTATACTTTGTTATCTCTTGCTTTGCTTACATCACATGCAGGCGCTCTCTCCCTTACATTACGGCTTCTGTTGGGTATTGTCTGTCCTTCTACATTATCTGGTGGGTGCTTCATCATGTATACACCCCTCCCCTAACCCCCTCCCCCTCACCCCTGCCCACTCACCCCCGCCCACACCCATTCTTCTCACTTCTCCTCTTTCTTACTCTTTATAGAAGCACAGACCCTTTTCTTGATATATAATTTTCAAGATTGGACATCCTGGATTAGATGTGTGTATACTAGCGTACCATTAGGATCAATTTACCACGGGTAAGGTACGCTAGCTTCATCTTCATTATCTGCTTAGCTGATGAGGTAATTATTATGATAATCTCTTAATACATGTGAAGCCTGCATGTTCACTAGACTCTCAATAACTTCAAACATCTAATACACTTATGTACACACTTAAGGGAATAGCTCAGATGCCAAATAATGTGACCTGAATGACCTCTGCTCTACTGCAATCTCTTCTCCTCTCGTACTTCGGGTGTGTCTGCATTGAGCCTCCCGTGCCTAGTGGGGTCACCTCACCTTGTCATGGTTTAGACTGGCTTATCGATATACAGAAAGGAAACATCTGCAGGGACCACAGTCCAAGGTTAATGAAGCAAGATAGCTTGCATGTTCTTGATGAACAGAAAGAAGTTACACCATGCTCATATTTAGAGTTGGGCAGATGTAATATTACTACATCACCAATCTCGTTTAATTCTCAGGGAAGATGTTAAGATTATAATAATCGTAACCCTATATGATGTCGTCTGTTTGATTTTTCTCTGGCCTGCTGCAACACCAAGGGTTGAGTCTTGGGGATTAGGGCAAACTTCACCCACCAGGAGCCAGTGATAGCCTCAGATTTGGTCTCAGAAGGCATTTAAATGTTGCTAGAGTCCACCATTACCAGAACGGCAGGGCACTTGGCCATGATATACCTGTGCATGTGTTTTCACGCTCCTGCTCACAAATTATGTAACATGGAAACGTTACCAATGAACTAACGAGCTACATTGGAGCTCACATAATGCAAGTGAGGCAGACCCCCCTTGAGCCAACCTTGAGCCAACCTTGAGCCAATGACGGCCTCGAGTTTGGCCTCAGAGGTCACTAAATGTTTCTATTTACAGTAAACATTCTTCTCTAGGTTTCTTCTAGGAGTATAGCAAGCAAAGTGAGTAGCCCTCCGCAGAAGCTAGAAAAAAGGCCCTAGTGGTAATAATAATAATAATAATAATAATAATAATAATAATAATAATAATAATAATAATAATAATAATAATAATAATAATAATAATAACAATAATAACAATAACAACAATAACAATAATAACAATAATAACAATAATAACAATGATAACAATAATAACAATAATTACAATAATAATAATAATAATAATAATAATAATAATAATAATAATAATAATAATAATAATAATAATAATAATAATAATAATAATAATAATAATAATAATAATAACAACGATAACAATAATAACAAAAAACAATAATAACAATAACAATAACAACAAAACAATAACAATAATAACAACAACAATAATATAATAACAATAATAAAATAGCAATAATAATAATAATAAAGTATAACGACCAAAAAAACAAAAAAAAATAGTAAACTGATTTTTTAGCTCCACAGAAGTGACAATAACAATAAAGTATAACAACAACAAAAACAACAAAAAAAATAGTAAACTGATATTTTAGCTCCACAGAAGTGATGCGCCCACATTTGGTAGCATAAGTGTAATTCTAGGTCAAGTCACTTCAAAATATATTGGAGCTAAAGTGAGGGTACCTGAGTGCCTGAGTTAGGAACAAATTTTTCTCCAGCTTGCCAAAGTGCTAGAGCTGAAATTAGCATACAGTGGCCTTGTTGCTAAAACTTGAGTACGTAGTCAAGCACCCAGTTGGAAAATTTTCCAACCGCGCTCTTGACCAAGTACTTAAAGTAGCGCTTAATGGGTAGGGCCACTGGTGCTAATTTCAGCTCTTGGCAATCTGGAGAAATATATGTTCCTAACTCAGGCACTCAGGTTTTGAGGTACCCCCACTTTAGCTCCAGTAACTTGGGTATAGTTATAGCTATAAAAAATGTTTTAGTATCAAAAGAGAGCACACAGAGAAAACTATCTTTTGAGCTAATATCAAGTCGATAAGATGAAGCTTGCAGAATCTATGGAGCTATAAATGGTAACCACAAGTTTTATTTAAACACTTCACTACTTTTATGGTTTTGTCTCCACAGAAGTGGATACTTCTCAGATTGGCATGGTTACGCCTACAGACCCACTGTCAGACAGTGCCAGGAGAAAACATGCAGAGAGAAAGCTCTAGTTTGATCTGTACAAATGTGACAAGTTTACCAGATATGAACATGTGCGTTATGAGTTCCAGAGTTATAACATGACCTTGTTACAGTGCCTGTCTCACTCCACCCTGCCCTTGACCAAGTGCAGTGTTGTTAATCAATTCAAATAAATGTGCTAATTCCTATGGCATTGATCTAATGCAAGTCTCGCTTGGTGACTTTCAAATGGACCATGCAATAATGCACACCATAACACGCAACACAACTTGTTCCATCCAACGGACTAGTCCTCTTGTAACACTAGTCAGAACACAGTGGCACTTAACACTGAGTAGGTCCTCAATAGTCCATGAGTAATGCTAACAAATATCAAGTGTGTTCCATGCAAGGACATTGTCCTCTGCTACATTGCCTCAAGCCAGAGGAGAAACAGTCTAACAAGGAAGTTACCTGGACATTTTGTGGCATGTCAAAAGGCTAAGAGATAAATGTGGTCAGACTTGTGCTATTTTTAGACAGTACTTGCAGGGCATGTTATGAGCAGCGCTAGAGTTCTGATGAGTGTCTGCGCCTCTGCTAACACAGCAGGCCACTACATACGGCACTAGAGTTCTGATGAGTGTCCGTGCCTCTGCTAACACTGCAGGCCACTACATACGGCACTAGAGTTCTGATGAGTATCTGTGCCGCTGCTAACACTGCAGGCCACTACATACGGCACTAGAGTTCTGATGAGTATCTGTGCCGCTGCTAACACTGCAGGCCACTACATACGGCACTAGAGTTCTGATGAGTCCTCTGCTAACACTGCAGGCCACTACATATGGCACTAGAGTTCTGATGAGTGTCTGTGTCGCTGCTAACACTGCAGGCCACTACATACGGCACTAGAGTTCTGATGAGTATCTGTGCCGCTGCTAACACTGCAGGCCACTACATACGGCACTAGAGTTCTGATGAGTCCTCTGCTAACACTGCAGGCCACTACATACGGCACTAGAGTTCTGATGAGTGTCCGTGCCGCTGCTAACACTGCAGGCCACTACATACGGCACTAGAGTTCTGATGAGTGTCTGTGCCGCTGCTAACACTGCAGGCCACTACATACGGCACTAGAGTTCTGATGAGTGTCCGTGCCGCTGCTAACACTGCAGGCCACTACATACGGCACTAGAGTTCTGATGAGTGTCTGCGCCGCTGCTAACACTGCAGGCCACTACATACGGCACTAGAGTTCTGATGAGTGTATGTGCCACTGCTAACACTGCAGGCCACTACATACGGCACTAGAGTTCTGATGAGTGTGTGCGCCGCTGCTAACACTGCAGGCCACTACATACGGCACTAGAGTTCTGATGAGTGTATGTGCCACTGCTAACACTGCAGGCCACTACATACGGCACTAGAGTTCTGATGAGTGTGTGCGCCGCTGCTAACACTGCAGGCCACTACATACGGCACTAGAGTTCTGATGAGTATCTGTGCCTCTGCTAACACTGCAGGCCACTACATACGACACTAGAGTTCTGATGAGTGTCCGTGCCGCTGCTAACACTGCAGGCCACTACATACGGCACTAGAGTTCTGATGAGTGTCCGTGCCTCTGCTAACACTGCAGGCCACTACATACGGCACTAGAGTTCTGATGAGTATCTGTGCCTCTGCTAACACTGCAGGCCACTACATACGGCACTAGAGTTCTGATGAGTGTCCGTGCCGCTGCTAACACTGCAGGCCACTACATACGGCACTAGAGTTCTGATGAGTGTCCGTGCCGCTGCTAACACTGCAAGCCACTACATACGGCACTAGAGTTCTGATGAGTGTCTGTGCCTCTGCTAACACTGCAGGCCACTACATACGGCACTAGAGTTCTGATGAGTGTCCGTGCCGCTGCTAACACTGCGGGCCACTACATACGGCACTAGAGTTCTGATGAGTGTCCGTGCCGCTGCTAACACTGCAGGCCACTACATACGGCACTAGAGTTCTGATGAGTGTCTGTGCCGCTGCTAACACTGCAGGCCACTACATACGGCACTAGAGTTCTGATGAGTGTCCGTGCCTCTGCTAACACTGCAGGCCACTACATACGGCACTAGAGTTCTGATGAGTGCCGCTGCTAACACTGCAGGCCACTACATACGGCACTAGAGTTCTGATGAGTGTCCGTGCCTCTGCTAGCACTGCAGGCCACTACATACGGCACTAGAGTTCTGATGAGTGTCTGTGCCGCTGCTAACACTGCAAGCCACTACATACGGCACTAGAGTTCTGATGAGTGTCCGTGCCTCTGCTAACACTGCAGGCCACTACATACGGCACTAGAGTTCTGATGAGTGTCTGTGCCACTGCTAACACTGCAAGCCACTACATACGGCACTAGAGTTCTGATGAGTGTCCGTGCCTCTGCTAACACTGCAGGCCACTACATACGGCACTAGAGTTCTGATGAGTGTCTGTGCTGCTGCTAGCACTGCAGGCCACTACATACGGCACTAGAGTTCTGATGAGTGTCCGTGCCGCTGCTAACACTGCAGGCCACTACATACGGCACTAGAGTTCTGATGAGTGTCTGTGCTGCTGCTAGCACTGCAGGCCACTACATACGGCACTAGAGTTCTGATGAGTGTCTGTGCCGCTGCTAACACTGCAGGCCACTACATACGGCACTAGAGTTCTGATGAGTATCTGTGCCTCTGCTAACACTGCAGGCCACTACATACGGCACTAGAGTTCTGATGAGTGTCTCTGCCGCTGCTAACACTGCAGGCCACTACATACGGCACTAGAGTTCTGATGAGTGTCCGTGCCTCTGCTAACACTGCAGGCCACTACATACGGCACTAGAGTTCTGATGAGTGTCTCTGCCGCTGCTAACACTGCAGGCCACTACATACGGCACTAGAGTTCTGATGAGTGTCCGTGCCTCTGCTAATACTGCAGGCCACTACATACGGCACTAGAGTTCTGATGAGTGTCTGTGCCTCTGCTAGCACTGCAGGCCACTACATATGGCACTAGAGTTCTGATGAGTGTCTCTGCCGCTGCTAACACTGCAGGCCACTACATACGGCACTAGAGTTCTGATGAGTGTCCGTGCCTCTGCTAACACTGCAGGCCACTACATACGGCACTAGAGTTCTGATGAGTGTCTGTGCCGCTGCTAACACTGCAGGCCACTACATACGGCACTAGAGTTCTGATGAGTGTCCGTGCCTCTGCTAATACTGCAGGCCACTACATACGGCACTAGAGTTCTGATGAGTGTCCGTGCCGCTGCTAACACACTACATACGGCACTAGAGTTCTGATGAGTGTCCGTGCCTCTGCTAACACTGCAGGCCACTACATACGGCACTAGAGTTCTGATGAGTGTCAGTGCCGCTGCTAACACTGCAGGCCACTACATACGGCACTAGAGTTCTGATGAGTGTCAGTGCCGCTGCGGCCACTACATACGGACTAGAGTTCTGATGAGTGTCAGTGCCGCTGCTAACACTGCGGGCCACTACATACGGCACTAGAGTTCTGATGAGTGTCCGTGCTGCTGCTAACACTGCAGGCCACTACATACGGCACTAGATCAGAGCTGGAGGGTGTGATTTGTATATGCTTCAAGTTGAAATATGATGACTTGTAAACAACTGCCTGTCGTTCTTAAAAGTTGTCAATACAACATCCCTGGCTTCTTTAACAACTATCATCGCCATAATAATAATAATAATGATGATGATGACGACGATGATGATGATAATGTAATGATGTAATATAATAACAACAACAGCAACATTAATAATATAAATACTAATAGCAGCAGCAGTAGTAGTAGTAATAGCAGCAGTAGTAGTAGTAGTAGCAGTAGTGGTAGTAGTAGTGGTAGTAGTAGTAGCAGCAGCAGTATTAGTAGTAGTAGTAGTAGCAGTATTAATAGTAGTAGTAGTAGTAATAATAATAGTAGTAGTAGTAGTAGTAGTGGTAGTGGTAGAAGTAGTCTAGATGCCTCACACTTTTTCACGCCATCATATTATCAGACAGGCTACATGGAAGGAGAAGGCCTTGACATACCTAAAACAACGTTTGGCAGTCATTCTCTCACAGAGGGAATGTAGTGTTGTGCATGCCTGGGAGTGTACACTCTCCTCACTCAGACACTCTCTCACAGAGGGAATGTAGTGTTGTGCATGCCTGGGAGTGTACACTCTCCTCACTCAGACTCTCTCACAGAGGGAATGTAGTGTTGTGCATGCCTGGGAGTGTACACTCTCCTCACTCAGACACTCTCACACAGAGGGAATGTAGTGTTGTGCATGCCTGGGAGTGTACACTCTCCTCACTCACACACTCTCACACAGAGGGAATGTAGTGTTGTGCATGCCTGGGAGTGTACACTCTCCTCACTCAGACACTCTCTCACAGAGGGAATGTAGTGTTGTGCATGCCTGGGAGTGTACACTCTCCTCACTCAGACACTCTCTCACAGAGGGAATGTAGTGTTGTGCATGCCTGGGAGTGTACACTCTCCTCACTCAGACTCTCTCTCACAGAGGGAATGTGATGTTGTGCATGCCTGGGAGTGTACACTCTCCTCACTCAGACTCTCTCACAGAGGGAATGTGATGTTGTGCATGCCTGGGAGTGTACACTCTCCTCACTCAGACACTCTCTCACAGAGGGAATGTAGTGTTGTGCATGCCTGGGAGTGTACACTCTCCTCACTCAGACACTCTCTCACAGAGGGAATGTAGTGTTGTGCATGCCTGGGAGTGTACCCTCTCCTAACTCTGACACTCTCTCACAGAGGGAATGTAGTGTTGTGCATGCCTGGGAGTGTACACTCTCCTCACTCAGACACTCTCTCACAGAGGGAATGTAGTGTTGTGCATGCCTGGGAGTGTACACTCTCCTCACTCAGACACTCTCACACAGAGGGAATGTGATGTTGTGCATGCCTGGGAGTGTACACTCTCCTCACTCAGACACTCTCTCACAGAGGGAATGTAGTGTTGTGCATGCCTGGGAGTGTACACTCTCCTCACTCAGACACTCTCTCACAGAGGGAATGTGATGTTGGGCATGCCTGGGAGTGTACACTCTCCTCACTCAGACTCTCTCACAGAGGGAATGTAGTGTTGTGCATGCCTGGGAGTGTACACTCTCCTCACTCAGACACTCTCTCACAGAGGGAATGTAGTGTTGTGCATGCCTGGGAGAGTACACTCTCCTCACTCAGACTCTCTCACAGAGGGAATGTAGTGTTGTGCATGCCTGGGAGTGTACACTCTCCTCACTCAGACTCTCTCACAGAGGGAATGTAGTGTTGGGCATGCCTGGGAGTGTACACTCTCCTCACTCAGACTCTCTCACAGAGGGAATGTAGTGTTGGGCATGCCTGGGAGAGTACACTCTCCTCACTCACACACTCTCACACAGAGGGAATGTAGTGTTGTGCATGCCTGGGAGTGTACACTCTCCTCACTCAGACACTCTCTCACAGAGGGAATGTAGTGTTGGGCATGCCTGGGAGTGTACACTCTCCTCACTCAGACACTCTCTCACAGAGGGAATGTAGTGTTGTGCATGCCTGGAAGTGTACACTCTCCTCACTCAGACACTCTCTCACAGAGGGAATGTAGTGTTGTGCATGCCTGGGAGTGTACACTCTCCTCACTCAGACACTCTCTCACAGAGGGAATGTAGTGTTGTGCATGCCTGGGAGTGTACACTCTCCTCACTCAGACACTCTCTCACAGAGGGAATGTAGTGTTGTGCATGCCTGGGAGTGTACACTCTCCTGACTTAGACTTCTTATTTTTGTGCTATTATTATTGTTGTTGTTATTCTTCTTCTTCTTCTTCTTATTATTATTATTTATCATCATTATTATCATTGTTATTATTATTTTCATTATTATTAAGGTATTATAATTATCATAATTATTCTTTTAGATTTGGGTAATGCATGCACATACATGCATACAAACAGACATACACACATCACTCGCATATATACTTATTCATCACACTTATACATACACCAAAGATACCTACACATAATATACACTCATACATACATACACACATATATACGTACATCATGCATACATACAAACATATTTATGCACGTGTAATATATATATATGGAAATGCATACATAATATATAGCTGCTCTGTGAAGGAAGCCAGAAATGCTCCCCCAACAGGGGATGACCACTCCAAGATGTGATTTGAGGTTTTCAATGTAAAACCATGTGTACATAAGCTGCTAATATTTACTGAAGCTATAAGTAATCCCCCCCCCCCTCCCCCCCCACACACACATCCCCCCCCCTCCCACCCTCAACCCTCCCCTGACTTACATCACTACATCACTCAATTGACTTCAGCGATTTAGCAATTTAGCAAATCTGAAGTTTGTGAATGTTAGAAGCTTATATCAAGCACTTCATGTTTATCCACTCACATCCAAACTTGGGATAACCTGATTAGCCTCCCAAACCCCAGTTGAAATCAAGCACTTCATCAAGTCCTTGGTTAGTGAAGCTAGCCAGTGTTACGAAGTGCTGATAATAGTTTCTATATACACATTCACAGACTTCAGAATTTTGGAATTGTAAAGCCAAGTCATAGTGTCTGAGCTAACTGCACTAACCATGAATTTCTGATTGCGCAGGGCATATGCTTTTATACACTCTGTGGTTAATTTAAAAAAGGATTTTTTGTTCTGTGGGCAGAATGGAATTTCTTAACTGAGACTGGACTGCCCTAAATAGATGAGCAAAAACAGGAAAATTGGAATTGACTATACCCATGTCACTACATGCACACACAGAGCTGTGCGGTGCTCCGTGTGTGTGAGGGTGGACACTTTTTTTGTGGTTGCTACTGGAGTCCATTTCCCATGCGGAACTTCACTTCACCATCCTCCTGGCTCCAGCAGGTTGAGGACAGTAACAGCTCTAGAATTATCCATAGGCAGGAACCAATCATATATTGTGAAGGATCCTATGGCCATTAGATCTAAAACTTGTAAAGCTTTTTAACTGGTGTACTTACAGTGCTCAAACATATTCTGAGAACTCGCACAGCAGGAATCATTGCCAGAGGCACAACACTACGTAACTCTAGCTGACCTATGAACTTTCCCTTTAGTGCGACTTTATCACCTTACCACATAGAGCAGTGTGCAATTTTTTTACTGGTATGGATTATAAACCATAGGAAGAGTTAAAAAACAAGTGTTGCAGAATATCACCCTTCACAATAAATGAATATTTTATTAATTGTGTGTCATGCATGTGATGACGAGTGTCATGCTGCTGGTGTTCATTGTGACGACGAGTGTGATGTTGCTGTTGTTCATTGTAATGACGAGCATGATGTTGCTGGTGTTCATTGTGATGATGAGCATGACGTTGCTGGTGTGCATTGTGATGGTGAGTGTGATGTTGCTGGTGTTCATTGTAATGACGAGCATGATGTTGCTGGTGTTCATTGTGATGGTGAGTGTGATGTTGCTGTGTTCATTGTAATGACGAGTGTGATGTTGCTGGTGTTTATTGTGATGACGAGCATGATGTTGCTGGTGTTCATTGTGATGGTGAGTGTGATGTTGCTGTGTTCATGTAATGACGAGTGTGATGTTGCTGGTGTGCATTGTGATGATGAGTGTGATGTTGCTGGTGTTCATTGTAATGACGAGCATGATGTTGCTGGTGTGCATTGTGATGACGAGCGTGATGTTGCTGGTGTCCAGTGTGTTGACGAGTGTGATGTTGCTAATGTGTTGTGCGTTTTGTTTCTCAATTAAAGCTCTTCACATTTGTATATGTTGCAAAGGACATGTAAAAAATTGGACTAGCTTACCTTTGTGTTTCCAAACACATATCCTTGCTTGAACAGACAGAGCCATAGCCATCGTACTTGGCAGCCATTGTAATGCTGAATATTGTGAGGCTACTGCTAGTCAGTTTCAGTTGCTGTGTACAGTTTCTCTACACACATGGGATGATGTGCATTATTTAGAATAACATGTTTCCCTTACCTATTAGGTTATTTCCCCACCCCCTCTCATTTTGTTAGAAGCAGGGTTGCTAAACAAAACATCATTATAGTATCCATGGCAATGATGTCATCTCCACCACTCTCAACATTCAGAGGATAGTTGGCATTTTAGTGTTAGGCCTTGTTGATGGTAATTTAATCCAACTAACAAGTTTGTAATCTTGTAAAAGTTAGGTTTCTAGGATTACCTCACATTTCAGAACCAAATATTGAGGAGTAGCTTACTGCCACAGCCTGGTGGAGAGCCCCATGACTACACACAGAGTTGACAATGGTCATGGAACTTGTTAGATAACCACAACTGCCAAAAATTGATTATTAAGGAAGTGTCCAACCACAGGCGATTCTGCACGGCAATACACAGCCGTGCAATAACACTCAAAAGTCATAAACAATCACAGCAATGAAACTTAATGCAAATGTGACTGAATGTAAACACAGCCTGTTTGAATGATTCATGTGCTCATATCTCGTAAGCACTGCTCCACTCCTGCCCCTAACAATCGCTCTGTACTCCATGTGCACTCCACACATCAGGGGGTTTCAGTGGGCTTGATATTGATAGAACTATTGCACACCTACCATATACTTAGCTATACCTTGACGCTAAAGGTCAGGTGATCTGTCTGCCCTGCACAAGTGTCTATCAGGGCACTGACCATCTCGATGTTGGTGTTCGCTCGCAGGGTTTCCTGCTTGGCTCTTTCCTCCCTACACATGTAACATTTACAGCTGCTGCTTGATCACCATAAGCTTCCATCTCTGCACTGGCAGAGAGCTGTGTGCCACTCCCACCAGCACGCTATGTGGTGGCCCAAATGCAATAACAAAAAAACATAATTTGTGTGTGTTCACACTGGGCCTAGACTTTGTGGGAGTATTAAGTTATGAATCTCATTACAGTTCTTACTGTAGCAATGCTCTATATAATAGGCTTCCAAGCAATACAGCTCCTGAACTCAAAATACATTCATAGACTGAGGGAGGCACTTGCAAGGCAGACTCCACAGGGAGAGGCACTTGCAAGACAGACTCCACAGGAAGAGGCACTTGCAAGGCAGACTCCACAGGAAGAGGCACTTGCAAGGCAGACTCCACAGGGAGAGGCACTTGCAAGGCAGACTCCACAGGGAGAGGCACTTGCAAGGCAGACTTCCACAGGGAGAGGCACTTGCAAGGCAGACTCCACAGGGAGAGCAAGGCAGACTCCACAGGAAGAGGCACTTGCAAGGCAGACTTCCACAGGGAGAGGCACTTGCAAGGCAGACTCCACAGGGAGAGGCACTTGCAAGGCAGACTCCACAGGGAGAGGCACTTGCAAGGCAGACTCCACAGGGAGAGGCACTTGCAAGGCAGACTTCCACAGGGAGAGGCACTTGCAAGGCAGACTCCACAGGGAGAGGCACAAGGCAGACTCCACAGGAAGAGGCACTTGCAAGGCAGACTCCACAGGGAGAGGCACTTGCAAGGCAGACTCCACAGGGAGAGGCACTTGCAAGGCAGACTCCACAGGGAGAGGCACTTGCAAGGCAGACTCCACAGGGAGAGGCACTTGCAAGGCAGACTCCACAGGGAGAGCAAGGCAGACTCCACAGGGAGAGGCACTTGCAAGGCAGACTCCACAGGGAGAGGCACAAGGCAGACTCCACAGGGAGAGGCACTTGCAAGGCAGACTCCACAGGGAGAGGCACAAGGCAGACTCCACAGGGAGAGGCACTTGCAAGGCAGACTCCACAGGGAGAGGCACTTGCAAGGCAAGCTCCATGGCTTTTATGACTCCAGATGTGAAAAGGAATCCTCCTACACACACACACACACACACACCCACACACACACACACACATACACACACACACACACACACATGCATACATACACACACATGCATACAGACACACATACAAACACTGCACACACACACATACATGCATGCATGCATACACACATACATACACACACATGCATGCACACACAGACACACACAGTCACTCAATTGATTTTACTTCGGCAGATGCAGTACAAAATTGAAGTTGAGGTGGAAGATTTAACAAATGGGAGGGAGGAGGGGGTGGGGCAGGTGCGAGCGATATTTGGAGATCAATGGGGGTGGGGCAGGTGCGAGCGATATTTGGAGATAGATGGGAGTGGCAGGTGAGTACAAGCTTACATAAATTGTCTTGTTTATCAGCCAATGGGTAACCTTTCTCCAGTGGACTTGAGTATAGCCATATATGCAAGCTGACCAATATTCAGAGTGGGAAGTAGCTCTAATTCTTGTCTGCATTAATTCTCCACTAATTCAATCATGCACAGCACAGACAACATCAGAACCCGCTCAACCCACAGGCAAAATGAGTTTCCCAGACAAGCCATGTCAAAACATGAATCTCTATGAATCTCCAGGAGATGAAATTTACAAACAGAAGCTGGACAAACATGTACAGATATGTGAAATGTTTGGACTTTAGATGCCATGACGTTGCATGATGGTGTTGGAGGGGTGAATCTGAAAAAGAGTTTGTGTTGAATCTAAGAGGCCTTTATTGCTTTTCCTATATATATATATACAATGTGTGGCAGCTGTCCTTATAAACACTGTTGTTAGCTAAAGCCCAGGTTCTTGTGGATATGTATGAGGGTTCAAAAGGGCAACACCTGCAGGACAATCACCCCCACCATCTAGTTTGGGCCTCCCACTTTGTGGGTGTAACCTAATGGGTCAGCTCTGCCAGGCTAACTCCAATGCTGGTGCTGGTATTTCTTCCATATTAATTAACATGACCACATCCTGATCATGTTCCCCCCCCCCACCTCTGCCATGTTGGGCTCAGGTTGCCAGGCAGGCAACCAGGTCATGCATGCAGATGGTGTAAGGACTTCTTAAACATTCAGACATCTGAGATAGGAGAACTAAGGTGAGGTCATGTCATGGTGATAGCATGTCCTCCTATCCATGTGGTTGGCTATCACATCTTGTTCCCGGAGCCAAGCATACATACTTGCCTGTATGTATGCTTGGATCTTTGCGCCTCATTTCCACGGCCATGAAACCACAAAACTAAAAGTGGCTCAACACTGGGACTTCCCCCCCCCCTTAAGTGTTTTAGACAGTGCTTGTAACAGTCCAGTTATTGAGCTCAGCTGCACACTGGTGCACTCTACAGGCAAGTATGTATGCAGCCACCTGTGAATAGATGGCATCCAGCTCAGAGGTCTTGCACTTGGTTACGACAGCTCTTTATCTCGTCTACATCACAGTTCGTGCTCTCTTTCAGCCATTCTGTTCTGCACGATTATCACCTTACACATTTTGGCATTCCATTCCTGCGATAATAGTTGAGGTCATTTTGACCATGTCTATCTAATCAGCCAGGTCTATAGGCCAGATCTGTCGCTCTAGTTGGCTCTAATTGGTGGTCTTTTGCAGAGTCTGCACACTAATTTGACCCTTTTTGTGTTCATTATAAGCCAAGTAAGCTGAGGCTAAGTGGCTGCAAAGTGTGACCACTTAGTGTTTGGCACTTCCCCATACTTGGGAACGTGCTTATGCATATTACTGCTTGGCTTATGACTACCTCCCAAGCGGGGAATTTCCACACCTTAATAATTTAAAAATGAGTCTCCAAACGAATCACAATGGGTAGCGGGGGGTGAGGGGGGGAGCTCTTTGGGCTCTTTGGGTTCCAAGAAAACCTGCTCCCTCAAAGGAAATTTAAACCATGGCACTGGCCACTGGTGCACACACATTATGATAATGAAGAATGTGTCAGCAAGGTAGCACAGCTCTGAGGTGGCTATTACCTTGCTACACACATTCATTATCCTCACGTAAGCTACAACAAAGCTGTGCGTACCACTATGTTATCATTTGATGACCATTCTGGCTATAGCAGGTCATGATTCCTATCCTCCCCCCATTCCCCCCTCCCCTCAACCCACTTCTCCTTTCAAAATCCTGTATTTACGATTGTTACTCTGCTAAAACCACTTGCTGTGAAGGAAGTATATATAAAATAATAAAAATACATATTTTTTAAGCACGTGTTTTCAACATTATGGAACTGTTTCTACTCTTTAAATGACAGAAAACGGATTTTGGTGAGAAATCTCCCATTTTTAACTGAAAGAAGATCTATTTTGCTCCAATTTGGAGCGTTTTGAGGAAAAACTGACATAAGCACATGTCTGAATGCAATGTCTAGCTTTTCATTTCCTCATTCCATTTATTGGAATTTCAACAAAACAAGGTCATATTAAACTATAATTATGATGTGCACTCTCCAGACTTTATGCTAAGCTATGTTCAAACCACCCGGCATCCTCTTCTGGTCCCAGTTTGGCAACATGCACTATAAATAGAGTCATTAAGCACAAACACGTGCACTCACAAATAAACCAGGGTGGGCATGTGTATTGGTTGCTAGGAGGCTGAATACATTGTCAGGTGCTCAGTTTGTTGTAACTATTAATAGCACTTGCACTAAACTGTCTATTAATAGCACTTGCACTAAACTGCCAGCTTGCAGTGTACTATTTGCAAATACATCTGCTGGGTGTCTAATTAACTATGAATATTTGTTTTGGGAAAGGAATGCTACCTCATTTTCCTCATCAGCCTATGTCAATTACAGTGTGTCCAGAGACCTCCAGCATAAGCACATGCTACCCGTACTTGGTGAGGTGTTGATATTTCACACCCTCCACACTGCCTTTTTTAAATTTTATATTGTTTTATCTTTCCACTACAAAAGAATAAATTGTTGAAGCATGAAATTGGCCAATGTGCAAATTTAGACATCCCTTTTGAACTCAAACTGAAAAGATAAGCAGGGAATAGTGTCTACACTGGAATGCGAAGATGATGGCCTCAGTGACGTGGAAGAAAGGAGCTTGGCCTGCAACCTGTCGAGCAACACTGTAAACAAACTAGCAACAAATAGAAACTTTCTTGGAGATGATCGCATCTGGAAGTTCATTCCTATTGGACATTCCCACCAAATGCAGTGTGTCAGCAAGTGATTAGGGATGACAGGCCTGTACAGTCATGCATGATTAGGGATGACAGGCCTGTACAGTCATGCATGATTAGGGATGATAGGCCTGTACAGTCATGCATGATTAGGGATGACAGGCCTGTACATTCATGCATGATTAGGGATGATAGGCCTGTACAGTCATGCATGATTAGGGATGACAAGCCTGTACAGTCATGCATGATTAGGGATGACAGGCCTATACAGTCATACATGATTATGGATGATGACAGGCCTGTACAGTCATGCATGATTAGGGATGACAGGCCTGTACAGTCATACATGATTAGGGATGACAGGCCTGTACAGTCGTGCATGATTAGGGATGACAGGCCTGTACAGTCATGCATGATTAGGTATGACAGGCCTGTACAGTCATGCATGATTAGGGATGACAGGCCTGTACAGTCGTGCATGATTAGGGATGACAGGCCTGTACAGTCATGCATGATTAGGAATGATAGGCTTGTACAGTCATGCATGATTAGGGATGACAGGCCTGTACAGTCATGCATAAATATCTGGCAATGAATGTAAGGAGCATATAACAGTGTGACCAAGTAGTGTTTGCTTTTCAAGATGTCCAAAATTGATTTTGACTAACTACTGTGTTGGAGAACTTTGACTCGCCATTATTGGCAGTTGTGGAATGCAGAGCACCTTTATTCTTTGCTTGACACCAAGGCAACCCTTTGTCTTTTCTTTGAGTATCAACTTGGAGAAAGGTCTGGCTGGATGTTGGGAATAGTTCAGAATTCTCAAATGTCACTTTTAGGGCAATATTAAAATTGGAAATATAAAAGAATGATGCATCTCTTCTTAGCACTCCTTAAGTGTTCCACATGCTTCACCATTTATGTTAATATTAAAAATCTAAAACTGTGCTTTTCTCTGTTGTGAAATGGTAGGTGCAACCAAAGTTATGTGTATCCAAACACTCACTATCCTTTTTTCCCCACACATTTGATTCATTATATGAGCTATAGAACAAGCAAGATCTTCAGCTGTTAACATCAGCCTCAGATCTAGTTAGTCTGTCGTGAATCTGGAGAGATCATCACTTTGTGAAAATTTAACTTTAATTGTGTTAATTTTGTTATGGCTATAGCTACACCTACTTTTTTGGCAGCAGAAGTAAGCAAACAGATAGAGCTACTTATAAATATTAAGTTAACTATGAACAATGTTGAGACCTTAACTAACTTCACAACTTTTTCTCCAATTTAAATTTATTGGTGGTGAATAATCTTAGCTGTGATAAATGTCCGCTCGCTCTACCTGTCCTGTTTGTTTGAGGTGTTTCTCTGTGACTTCGGCAGGCCTAGTTCGTACTCACGGACCCTGGAATAGCCGCTGCCCAGGATCGAATCAGCCACTGGGAGTTCCTGCTGCAGCGTTGCCACCTTCAGGTACCCCCACGCCATTTTGGTCCACCTGTTTCCTCTCCAGCAGCCTCTCCAAATGGTGAGCCGCCGCTTTCGGGGTTCAGTTTTAATCAAATACCAAAGTCTAAGATCCTAAAGAGGATCCCTAGTGGATCCAGAGCCCTTGCCCTTTCAAAATTAGTTAGCATATTGGAAGGTGTGGTTTTCAGCAATTCTGAAAGTGCTTGGGAGAGGCTTTTCCTCTTCACTTCCAGGTCTCTGAGAGTGCCCCCAAGATGTGGTCAGCATTGGTCCTTAGCATCTGGGGTTAATAAGCAGCTGAGAGAGGAGAAAGATCCCCCTGTTCCAACAAACTCCCTTAGGAAGAGCAGAGCTACTGTTCTGGATCCCATGCAGTCACTGGGTCGCCGAGTGTCTGAGAAACTGGAGGAGGGAGATTTTAAAGGAGCTGTTCGCTTGGCTTCCTCAGAAGTTGCTATGGCTGAAAGGTGTGATGCCACCTTCTCTGCCCTTAGACAGAAGCACCCATCTCCTCATCCTGATGCGTCCATCCCACCCACCCCTGATGTCCTTCCTGGGCCAATGGCGGTTTCAGAAGGGGATGTTGCTCGAGCAATCCGATCCTTCCCCTGTGGGTCGGCTGGTGGTCCCGATGGTTTAAGACCACAACATCTGAAGGACATGCTGAAGCATCCAAATGAAGTCTCCCCCCTTCTCTCTGTCTTAGCTGCCTTCTCTACCATGGTCCTAGAGGGAAGAATTCTTTCCTCTATCCGTCCTTTCTTTTTTGGGGCTACCCTATTGGCTCTAAAGAAGAAAGGAGGTGGGGTTAGACCAATAGCAATAGGCTGCACCCTTCGTCGGCTAGTGGCCAAGGTAGCTGGAAACGTAGTAAGCGAGGACATGGCATCCCTGCTAGCACCCAGGCAGCTAGGTTTTGGAATCACTGGGGGTGGAGAAGCTGCTGTCCATGCCACCAGGCAGTTTCTTAACAACTTGCAAACTAACCATGCAGTAGTAAAGCTCGACATCAAAAACGCTTTCAATTCCGTACGCAGAGACAAGATGTTGGAAGCTGTCTATACCATAGCACCTGTAATCTACCCTTTTGTTCATTCTGTATACTCTTCACCATCCTCCTTGTTCTGGGGTGACAAGTCCTTGCAATCAGCAGAAGGGGTGCAGCAGGGGGATCCCCTTGGCCCTCTCCTTTTCTGTCTTTCACTCCATCATAACTGTGCTCAGCTGTCATCAGAGTTGTGTGTAATGTTTCTAGATGACATTACTCTGGGGGGCTCAACGGAAGATATAATTCATGATCTAGAGCTCATTAAACAAACTGAAAAGATTGGGTTAATTTTGAACAACAACAAGTCCGAGATCATTTGCCATGATGCAGTTTCTAGAGGAACCATCTTATGCTCTCTCCCGGGAGCTCATGTGGTTGATCCCTCTGATGCCTGTCTCCTGGGTTCTCCGCTGGGTAGTGTGGAGTCTGTCTCAACTGTTCTCAGTGAGAAAATCAATGCCCTTGAGGTCATGGGGGACAGACTCAGGTTCGTTTCTGCTCAGGATGCCTTAATCCTGCTGCGTAATGCATTTTCTATCCCTAAGCTTCTGTACACCCTCAGGACTTCTCCATGTTTTCTCTCTCCTGCCCTGATAGATTATGATGAGAGTCTCCAATCAATTCTGAGTGGTATCACTAACATTAATTTCACTGAAGATGTCCGTTCTTGGTTGCAGGCCACTCTCCCTATTGGTGTAGGGGGTCTTGGAATCAGGAGTGCAGTGCAGCTTGCTCCCTCTGCCTTCTTGGCCTCAGCTGCTGCCACTCATGACCTGGTCCAAGCCATCCTGCCACCTCACTTGTTTTCACTCCCTGTCCCTTTTGTTGATAATGCCCTTTCAGCATGGTCTATGGGTCACGACACTCCCCCACCATCAGGTCTTGCGGCGTGCTTCCAGAAATCCTGGGATATGTGCAGGGTGTCAAAGTCCATGGAATCTTTGTTGCACAATGCACCTGACAATTTAGCTCGAGCCCGGCTTTTGGCCGTTTCAAAAAAAGAATCCGGTGCATGGCTCCCTATCTCGTCCCTGGGTTTGAGGATGGATGATGATACTATCAGGGTTGCCGTGGGTCTCCGCTTGGGCTCCACTTTGTGTCTCCCCCATAATTGCCAGCACTGTGGAACAGAAGTGGATCGACTTGCTACACACGGTCTTAGCTGCAAGAGAAGTGAAGGACATTTCTACCGTCATACCGCCATGAACGACATCATCTTCTGGGCATTGTCATCTGCCGGGGCCCCTTCCAGGTTGGAACCGTCAGGTCTCTTTCGTTCCGACGGGAAAAGACCTGATGGGGTAACCATGGTGCCATGGAAGAATGGCAAGCAACTGGTATGGGATGCAACCTGTCCAGATACGTTTTCCCAGTCGTATTGGGGTGCAGCAGTGAGTGGTCCTGGAGCTGTGGCTGCTATGGCTGAGGGGAAAAAAGTGGCCAAGTATGGCAGCCTAGATCCTTGCCACTTTTTGTGCCTGTGGCCATCGAGTCATTGGGGGTCATCGGGAACAGGTCGATGGCTTTCCTGAAGGAGCTCAGCCTCAGGATAAGGCAAAGAACTGGGGAGGTGAATGCCCGTGCTTACCTCCTTCAGCGTCTCTCAGTGGCAGTCCAGCGGGGGAATGCCTTGTCTGTTTTGGGGTCAGTCGGGAGTTGAACGTGTTAGCTTTTTAGTTATTTATTTATTTATTGTTAATTAGTTATTATTTCAGTATTACATGTATTTAGGAATTTTTGTAATTGATTATTATATAATTATATATGTTAATTAGGTGTTAATGAACTTGGTATGTGTTGTTTGCTGTTTGCTCAATTATGTAATAATAATAATAAATATAATAAAAAAATTAAAAAAATTAATAAACTTAGGAAATATTAAAATTACATTTTTTATGAACAAATGGTCAAAATAAGTTCTCCCTTTTCCAAAGGGTTCAGTGATAGCGTAATAAGTATCCAGGTTGTTAGATCACTGCCAGCATGATTAAAGCTGATGTATTATTATTATAATTGGGTAATCACATGGACTCCAATCAAACTTTGGAATAATTGTATTCAGGGTAATTGTATGAAGTGAAGCCGAATGCAATTTTGACTGTTACAAGTACGATTACTTCCAAATTAGATGAGAGTACACGAATTACCTAAATCATACAGCTGCAAAAATATTTTAAAAATTTGAATTTGATTTTTTTTAATAATAAATACACAGGCAATATCAGAGTCATTAACACTTAATTAACACCATGTAAATTATAAAAATAAATAAATAATTACTACTTACATTTTACATTAGAAGTAACAGATAAAGTAACATACCCAAAACACAAATAACTTGAAATTGTAAGGCAGCCATCTTTCAAAGCTAGCTATCTTTAGATAGTTCTAGTTAGCTATCTTTATATAGTTCTAGTTTGATATATAGCTACGTAGAATAGTGACCTTGCGTATTTCTGTACCACACAAACAAATTCAACGGTCCTTTCACTCCAAGATTATTCTGGTAAATATGCCAAAAAAGAGCTGACATCATCCATGTCGAGGTTTTAGCAGTAATAAACTCTCCTGGTGTTAGGCACTCCAACAAGGCTTACCAAACAAACCACCACATTATTGGTCAGTTCCATTTCTCTACTGCAGTAAACAGTAACTATGTGTTGCTAACTAAAAAAGTAACTGAGCATTCCTCTTTTGTTGTTGTTATAATAAAATAACAATGTACAGTATCCAAGTAAAGGTGCAGGGCATGCTCAGTGCTATGGCAACACAATACACACTAGCCTAAAGCTACATAAACATGGCTACAAATGAGTAAAAAGAAAAAGCATACAATTAAAAATACCATGGGCTACAAACTATTATTATTATTGTTGTTGTTGCTGTTGTTACTGTTGTAAGTTATTGTTTTGTTGTTATTATTGTTGTTGTTATTATTATTATGATATTATTACTACTACATGTACTATCATTATTACTATTATTATCGTTATTATTATCATCAATATCATATTATGAGAATAAGCAATCATTAAAATTGCCCTAAGATAAAAGGAGTACACACTCCAAATAGCAGACACCTACCTTATAACGGACAGAGGCAGATGGACTGATGGATATTTCCATACTTTAGAAAGCCCCCGAATAGAATAATTAATATATATGACATAGGGCATGGTAGTGGGTGTGGCCAGATGCATTGATCTTCTCCCGCGCAGTACAAAATAATACGTGGCCGAGCCTTAGCGTCTCATTTTCCCTGATCATCTATAATATAGTCGAAACGTCGAGTGAATAATGATTATTGAGAAGGTGATTTTAATATTATGTCAACAGAGAGTTCATTGAGAATAATAATAATGACAGAAAGAAAAATTATTATTGCCAATGGTCAAAACAACATGATATATACTAAGCTATGTAGCAGCTACAGATGCATGTAGAGACTCTGTCACTCAATATCAGTGTAAGGCTTGGGTCCATAAAAACCGTATGTACAAGGGATCTCCAAATCATACCCAGCTCCTCTGTTGATTCTGTCACCGTCACCTCTTTTATTGAAGCTCCTTCTCAGAAACTGAGAGATGACAGAAGCAATATTGTAGGGAATGTGGCCAACAACACCACCCTCTCTCATCACTGCAACAGCAGATTGGTCACAACTGTTAGTTGGCTCACTTCTGAGAACTCCAATGAAAGGAGTCCATAATTCTTTATAGACATGATAGCCTCTGATGTACGAGTCTTCTGCTACACTCAAGTCACTGCCTACTGGCTGAGAGGCCATCTAGCTAGAGAATCTAGTCTGACAGTTCTTTGAGTCGGACATCTTGAGTGAAGCTAATCTATAGGCAAGCTGCTGAAGTCTGGTAATGGCATCTTCTAAAAAAAAAAGGATTCATCTCTCCTTGGAGAAGAAGGTGAATGTGATCAATGAAGCATCCTGGAATTACTGTGCACACCCTTGGAGAAAAGTTTAGTTGTGGTAAGACACAAATTTTATATATACTGAGGAGCAGTGAGAGTATCTTAGCCATGTATGAATCTTGCATCAACTATTAAAAAACCTCCAGTTTCAGAGTATTCTGATGTGAATGCATTGTACCAATGGGATGTGATGGACTGTTCCAAGAACATTTACCCATGTGGACCTCAACTTGCTGAGAAGGCCAGAGAATTTGGTATAGCTTTAGGCAGGCAGAATTCAAGGGAACCAATGGTTGGCTAACAAAGTGGAAGAAGCAGTACAATATAAGGAGGGGTTGTAAGTGGTGAATGTGAGGATAGACTATTACGTCCTGGAAGGAGAGGCTGCCTGAGATTGTGAAAGGATCTAAAAAGGAAGACATTTATAATCTAGATGAAACTGGATGCTTTTGGAAAGATCGTGGGTTTGGACAAAAAGGAAAGCAATGCTGGGGTGGGAAAAAGAGTAAGCAGAGATTCACAGTAACCTTCATAGTGAGTGCAGCTGGTGAAAAGGAAACTCCCATTGTCATCTGGAAATATGAAAACCCTAGGTGTTTCTGAGGTTTT
Source organism: Cladorhizidae sp. MBARI D1340-BT2 (assembly GCA_028752905.1). Taxonomy (NCBI): domain Eukaryota; kingdom Metazoa; phylum Porifera; class Demospongiae; order Poecilosclerida; family Cladorhizidae; species Cladorhizidae sp. MBARI D1340-BT2. The sequence continues at coordinate 26,637,808 of JAQNBH010000015.1, read as the reverse complement.
GATACATATGGTCTTCCTGTTAAGTATTACCTCCAGAAAAAGGCGTGGATGATGGGAGAAATGCAAAATTACAGCTAGATTTGAGGATTATCCAGAATTTCAAATGTCATTACAGTCGGCTATTTCTTCGTTATGTTTTAGCGAAGATTGATGCATGCAGCTGTGCAACAGAAGTAGGCAAATGTATCAAATGTCCTCACTGCAATTTGATGGGTAGCTCTAGCATGGGAAGAAGTAAAGATGGAAACTAAAATGAAGTGTTTTCGAAGTGTAACACCTGATCAGCTTCAATGAAGAGGACGACCCATTTCATGATCTCGATACAGCCCATGAAATACTAGCATGGAGACAATGGCCTCCCTGTTTGTGCTGAGACACATGGGGAAGAAAACTTCTTGAAACAGAAATGCTGACGAAAATCAATCTGATGAAGAAGATGAAAATTTACAGACACCTCCAACAAAAATAAAGAGTTATAAAGAAGCACTTGAGTCACTGGAAGGTGTCAAAGATTTTCTAGAGAGCCATGGATGCCTTGATGAAGCTGCTTGTGCAAGTTCATTAATTGACAAAGTTACTTCTAGGCACATTGTCCGTGTCACGCAAACTACCACACATGAATACAAAACTAACTGAGAATGTACAATGTATTGTATTGGTGTCTACATAACCTACAAAACTGAATATTTTATGCTGGTGCTCTGCATGATGCATGACCTATATACAACAGAGTTAATAAAGAAGCCTCCCAATAAAGGAGAACCTCCAAATAATGGACAAAGAGGTATGTCCCAACTTGTCCACTATTCGGAGGTTCCACTGTATTTGTATAAGCAAGTGCTTTGCATCTGTCACCAACAAGTAACACAAAATAAACAGCTTAATTAAGAATGATTATTGAACCCACATCATCATGGTCAACTTATTTGGCCTTCTTCATGGTGATAGTCACCTTGAAGAAGGCCAAAGAGCATGTTGGCTAAAATGCCAGTTCTAACCTTTATTTATTTGTGTGTTTCTTTGTTTATCTATTTATTTATTAATGTTATTATTATTTATATATTAGGACAAAATAAACAATGGGGGGGGGGAGGAGAATAATGCACTAAATAACTAAGCTGAGGTAAATGCAGTATTTCCCCTCTGCACGGCCACAGACAGTCTCTGGATGAGGTATGGACCCTGCCCTCCTCACCAGTTGTCATCCTTATTTGCTTGCCCAAAGCTTTTAAAAAAAGTCAGGGTCTTTGGACCCATTGCCCCTGTGGTCTCCGCTGCACCACCTCACTAGCAGTCACTGCACCACCTCACCAGCAGTCACTGCACCACCTCACCAGTAGCCACTGCACCACCTCACTAGTAGCCACTGCATCACCTTACTAGGAGCCACTGCACCACATCACTAGCAGTCACTGCACCAACTCACTAGCAGTCACTGCACCACCTCACTAGGAGCCACTGACTAGCAGCCACTGCACCACATCACTAGCAGTCACTGCACCAACTCTCTAGCAGCCACTGCACCACCTCACTAGCAGCCACTGCACCACCTCACTAGTAGCCACTGCAACCAACTCACTAGCAGTCACTGCACCACCTCACTAGGAGCCACTGACTAGCAGCCACTGCACCACATCACTAGCAGTCACTGCACCAACTCTCTAGCAGCCACTGCACCACCTCACTAGCAGCCACTGCACCACATCACTAGCAGCCACTGCACCACATCACTAGCAGCCACTGCATCACCTCACTAGCAGCCACTGCACCTCACTAGCAGCCACTGCACCACCTCACCAGCAGTCACTGCACCACCTCACCAGTAGCCACTGCACCACCACTGCATCACAGGAGCCACTGCACCACATCACTAGCAGTCACTGCACCAACTCACTAGCAGTCACTGCACCACCTCACTAGCAGCCACTGCACCACCTCACTAGCAGCCACTGCACCACCTCACTAGCAGCCACTGCACCACCTCACTAGCAGCCACTGCACCACCTCACTAGCAGCCACTGCACCACCTCACTAGCAGTCACTGCACCACCTCACTAGCAGCTACTGCACCACCTCACTAGCAGCCACTGCACCACCTCACTAGCAGCCACTGCACCACCTCACTAGCAGCCACTGCACCACCTCACTAGTAGCACTGCACCACATCACTAGCAGCACTGCACCACATCACTAGCAGCCACTGCATCACCTCACTAGCAGCCACTGCACCTGACTAGCAGCCACTGCACCACCTCACTAGCAGCCACTGCACCACATCACTAGCAGCCACTGCACCACCTCACTAGCAGTTACTGCACCACCTCACTAGCAGCCACTGCACCACATCCACTGCACCACATCACTAGCAGCCACTGCATCACCTCACTAGCAGCCACTGCACTTCACTAGCAGCCACTGCATCACCTCACTAGCAGCCACTGCACTACATCACTAGCAGTCACTGCATCACCTCACTAGCAGCCACTGCTCTCACTCACTAGCTAGCAGCAACTGCATATAAGATGGTGCAAATGTGTCAACAAAGTTGTGTCCCACCAGTAGTCCGCCACTTGACCAGCCATAGATACTCCATTGAGGGTCTCTTACCATCCGAATGTGAGAAGCCGGCTGGTTCCAAATGAGAGGGCACTCTGGATGATGAGAAGACTCTGTGGATAATTTTTTTAGTGTAGTATGGCATTGATGCACCTCACTCCAACAGATCGTTCACTTGTTAAGTACCCGGATTGACTCCAGGATACCCTTAGCCTCTCTCCTGCTGAAAATACTGCAACAAATTCATCTCTTTTAGATCATAAACTACACTATATACCGGTGTGGTCACTTTTTTATGATGACTGCTTCTAATGTCGCAAATCGCAACTCTTGACTGCATAGCTAGAAGATTGTGCTAGTTACAATCTATGGAATTAGATAATTGTCACTTATTTTGTAATCAATGGTGCTGGTGCTGTAGAATAAATGGTGTTTTACATGATGATTCAGATTGTAGTACTTCACATGAGCATCAGAATCTACTTGAGCTTGTCTCTCAAGGAAGCAGTGAGAAGGTTACATCACTGAGTTCAGCAAATCGGGTGCAGGTACGAGACATAGCTAGGTACATTTAACAACATGGGACTCCCATGATAAAGAAAAAGTGTACAAATTCCTTACAGATGTCTGGAAACCTGATAAAAAGTGTTCCCAAGGAGGAGTACGGTAAGAAGAGAGCATTTAATTATGAATGGCTTCGACAATATCTGTGGTTAATATATATATTCTGCTTTAAAGGATGGTGCATACTGTCTCCCATGTGCCAAACAAACTGGTAAAAAGGGTCTGAAACTGGATAAGCTCTTAAACATACCTATATACCTGTATATATACACATGGACCTCAGCAACTTGAAAAATTTAAAGAGCACCAGTCTAATCCTGAAGTTCATAAAATGGCAGTACTTATGGCTGGAGAATTTTGGAAGTCCATGGAGAACAAATCTACACCAGTACAGCAACAACTTCATCAAGCTGTAGCTAAAACCATTCAAGAAAATAAAAGTAAACTATCTTCTATTTTGAAAACTAATATTTTGTGAGAGGCAAAATATATCACTGCATGGTCATAAAAATGATAATCAGTATTTTGATGAAGAAAGTAATTTTGGAAGCTACTGGAATTTCGAATTGAATCGGGTGACAAGATTTTGGCGTCTCATCTAGAGAATGCTTAAAAAATGCAACCTATAGTCGAAAACAATTCATTATTAACTGCTGTGGAGAATATATTCGTGATTTGATAGTAAAAGATATCAAGATATCTAAATACTTTACTATAATGGGAGATGAGGCAACTGATTGCAGTAATATAGAACAATTGACTTTGTTATTCGCTATTATAGTGAAGTTTATAATGAAATTAGAGAAGATTTTTTAGAATTTTTGCATGCAAGGATGGTGTTACAGGTGAAGCTATTCCAAGAACAATGACAGAATTCATCACCAAGTTAGGTTTGGATGTCATATTGCAGGTATGATAGAGTGCGTATCTATTTTGCCTCCAGTTATTATTATTCTATTTATGTTATTATTCTATTTATGTAGAGGACAGTGCTATGATGGCGCTGGTAATGGCAGGTAGTACAAGAGGAAATGCTGCTATATAGGATTAAGCAATCCTATCCTCATGCTGTGTATGTCCACTGCACAAGCCATAAACTTAACTTGTCTGTGATGAAACTATACAGGTAAAGCTATGTATTGTATTAAAAAAATCCTCTCAATTTACAGAAATCTATACTGCCGATGGTGAGAAATATGATGGGCACTGTGACAGAAGTTTCAATTTTTTTAAACTTTTCTCCAAAGAGACAGACTGTGCTTGATGTTAAAATTGCTGGATTGTGTCCACAGCCAAAGATCCACAAGTTGATCGACTTGTGCAGAATAAATGGTTTAGTGGTCAAACAGTAATTGCTTCGTACATATCTTCATACATACAGACTAATACTGGTCAGTTCAGCTTGTTATTCAACCTTCTCTCTCTCTCTGTCTAGCTCTTAAATACTTTTGCACCCCAATTTGCATGCAGATTGCACATGGCTGTTGTGGTCTTGTTGTCTTTTGCACCCCTACTTTTCACACAGTGTGGTCTTGTTCCTTGCTATCTGTGGTTGTGTAGCTGTCATGTCTAGTCACATCTCTCAGGTCAGAAGGTCAGGTTCCTGACAACCATCCACTGAATCACAACCCCCCAAGTTCCAGAAGGAACAACAGCATGATGGGAGAAGGCACAACAACCGGACTCAGTCTGCACAGTCCAAGATAACATCTTATAGAGGAAAACAGGATCGAATGGGAGTGCAACTACTACAATTACTCATACCCAAGAAACACCGAACCCTAATCCTATCCCTAGCCCACTGACCAGGACACCTGGGACAATCCAATGGATATTAGATGACAATTTTTGGCCAGGATTATACACTGATATCAAGAAACTGTGAAGCATGCCCAGGTTGCCAAAAGACAGCACCCCAGCCTAAACAGAGAGCTCCATTACGACCAATGCCATTGATTGCCATCCCGTTGTGTGCAGTTGGAGAGCAGACATGTTACAATTTACTACTATTGTAATAACCAATAATCAAGTTTAGTAATAAAATGGTAAAGGCCAATACAAAATTACTGTAACTAAACTACTGCAAGTGCAAGACCAAGTTTGAGAGGGGTGACCCGAGATGCATTTCTCAGCAAATTACTATTGTAATAATCAAGTGTTTTTTTTTTTTGGGGGGGGGGGGGGCAAGGCCCCCTGCAGCCCCCTCCTGGCTACACCCCTGCTCCTCCCCAGTGTTATGGTTACGTTTGTCACAAGAAAAAATTACACTTTAATGCTATTTGTTATATTCAGGTTAACTATGAAACCTACAAACCTACTCTGGACTGGACCATGGATTGGACTATAATATTATATGGACTGAAGATGGACGTTAATTTTTGTATTTATATTAGCTATATATTTTGTTATATGCTGCAAGGTCATTTTACATAAATGAGATGATTATATTAATAACAAAATGCTGAAGTCAACAACAAAAAAAAAACTTTAAACATGTGAAAATATCAGTTATGTTGCCTACCAAAGCCAAGTTTGCCACATGAACTGCCATTTGTAAAATATTAAATGTCCAACCTCATTCCAGAGTATATACATGTTTTATAGTTACCCTTAGTAGGCTACAAAAAAGACATACAAATCTATCGAGCAAAGCCAATTTTATTCCAGGATTCAATATATTATTGTATATATTACACAAATGTTAAAAAAAAAATTCATCCGCCTTGTGTTATCAGACGTAAACAGACAAGAAATTTCTGTTAGATCATGGGCATCTGTTTCCTCTTTGTGTGAATGCAAGAATAAAATGTTGCTCAAACGCTCTTCGGTCATGGTGGATCTTAGGTATATCTTAATGCGACGGAGGGCTGATAAGCTTCTCTCTGCAGTACAAGTTGTAACTGGTATGGTAAGATATAGTTGTAGAAGCTTGTCTATCTCTGAAAACGTATCCTTGGCCATCGGAACTGTGACCAACATATCTGCAATAGTGCTCACTTTTGTGACTGTTAGACTTGTCATGTGCTGAGATTTTTTTAAAGCCTTTACAAGGTCTGGCAACATCTGTAACTGTACTTCCAGCCTATGCACATCAATGTCTTGATGATACATTGAACTAATTGCTTCAGGTGCTGCAATCCGTGAAGTGCTCACACCGTTTGATGCTTTCTCATCAACAAGCTCTCCAATTCTTTCGGTAAAAACATGGAACTCTGCTTGAAGCGATCACAAATTTCTTCTGAAATTAGATACAGTGCATAGAAAAAATGAGATCTGTAGTAGCTGTGAGGTGCACACCTCATCAATCCTCCTTGGAGGTTGTCTATAACAAGGTAAGGAAGTCTCGCCAGTATGCTCTTCCTGCTTGACCATTAGTGCATAAAACTGCTTAAATGACTCAATCTCCTGAGGTAACTGACAGCTATATCAGCACAAGCACAAGAGCTTCTTGTACTGATGTATCTCTCCTTTGAAGATTGTTGGATGTCTGCTCAGTGCCACTAAACACTAAATATGAGAGTTTCAGTCCAAAGAAGGGGTCAAATATTTCAAGCTGTGATAAAAGTCCATTGGTTCTTTGGCCATAGTTATCATGTGACTCTTCAGCAATCTGTGCAAGAGCTTGTACAATGGCAGCATAATTTCTCAACACTGCATCAATTGTCCCAGTCCTTACAGTCTACCGTGTTGGGCAAAGCAGGTGCAGTCCAGTACCCTCAGGTGACAGTTGCTGTTTACACTTCTGAAGCACCAGAGAACGAGATTTTGTTAGTTCATCTAGTGCATTTCTAATAGGCTTACATTTTTTTAGCAGCATCCTGCAAACACAGGTTCAAACAATGAGCAAGACAGTGCACTCGGATAGCAGATGGATGCTCACTTTGCAACTGTGTTGCTACACCTCAAAGATGTCCCGAATCATATTAGCGGCACCATTGTATGCTTGACCTCGGCAGTTGCTCAACTGAAGGATACAGCGCACCAATACATCCTTAATGGAAGCAGTTAAAGTGGCTGATGTTGTTGATGGTACATGCACCATACCGATGAAATCCTCATGAATTTCATACATGTTATTGACCCATCGAATGCCAATTGCAAACTGATCATGATTCGAAATATCTTTTGTTTCATCAGCTATGATTGAAAACCAGCTAGCTTCACGTATATTTACAAGCAGCTTACGAAGTGTATTTCCCATTATTGTGATCATTTCGTTCACAATTTCATGTGATAGATAATTATGGTCACCCAACCATCTCTTAAGACCAGGAAAATCTTCACTCCGTAATTCCATCAACTGTATTAAATTACCATCTGCCTCCTTATGTCCACTAATAGCCAGGCCTTGTCGCAGCAAGAATTATAGACTAGATAGCTGTTTTAACAATAGAATTCTATTCTCTGATTGCGTCTTCACAGCTTGTGATTCCAGTTGATCGATCAACTAGGATCCTGGAAACAATTGAGTCTAAGTACAACCTCTTTATGGCACTCACTAACTTGATGATGCTCAAACCTTTCCTGTGCTTTCTTCCATTGCTGAATCCATCAATTATAAATGCATCTTCATACTTTTTAGTCATAGCCTTTGTTGTTACCATGAAGACAATACAGGCAGTTTTTTTCCGTTGCACAAAAATGGAGTCTTTGTACCATCTGGGATTTAAAGACCGGAACTTCTGTCCAACTTTCTGTCTAGTACTGTATAGGCTATTGTTGCCTTATCACAAGGTTGATATGGAGTTGACTCTTCCACTACACTACTCGCACTTGTGCAGGGTAAGCCTTTCCTGACCCTATTTAAAGACAAAAAAAGGTTTACAGTGATACTGAGCTAGCTGTAGTTTAGCTATCAATATCAAGTGTATTAAATAGTTGCAGACAAATGGGGCAACCAGCACAGTACTTGAGTTTCCCCTATTTCCACACAACCACACAGATATCTGGAACATGCTGTCATGTTTAACTGCCAATGTCGAGGAAGCTTGAGCATTTGCACATGCACATACATTATAAATTTTGGTCGTCTTTTTCCTTTTTTAAATTCTATTTTTTCAATTAATTTTTAACCTCTTCCAAGCGGAAGGAGCGAATACACCACACACTGAGGCTATTATAAAAAATCAGCTGAGGAATGTTCATTGGTCCCCTCCCCTCCCCCCTTCTTGAGCAGCGGGACACTCATAAATTATTAACTGTTGATTTTTTTGTTATTAGTGTTAGTTACTGTTACATAGTGTCACCCTGTGCTGTATTATATGTGGTTGCCTTAACCCTCTCACCGGCATAAGCGCCTGTAGGCGCGAAATGGTATTACCGCTACTAAAAAAATAATAAAAAATTAACCATTCAACAACAACAAAAAAATTAACATATTTTCGCATAGCTAAAGCTTTGCTCTATGAAGATTTAAAATATAACATATGTATAACGTAGGTAACCATGAAAAACGTGACATCAAACTTCATTTCCGGTTTTGGAATATAGATGTCGGTTCGATATAATCGAGATGAAGTTATCGGTCTGCTTTTTTATGATGATTTTTGCCTCTCCAAGAGTGATAACTCTTGAGAAGATTTAAATTCCCCGGGAAGCCACGAGGTTGACGTGAATGAGCTAGCAGCTCTGACAAGATCTGTCATTGGTAGCCCTTGCCCACCTGCTGCTACCTCTCTTGCTGGTATGCATGTAACATAATCTAGTAATGTAAAGGTATAATAAGATATATTTAGGTCCTTCAAACATCTCTCCTTCTCTAATGAGTCAGTGATGCAAGTGCCCCTTCCTAATCAGCTCCATGTTATGATATTCACAGTTATGTGGTTGTTGCCAGCTTCATATAATGATATTCATAATTATATGTTTGCCAAAAATATATTCTTCTATTGTCAGTTACCTTCTATTATCAGTTACTAACCTGTCACTCAATGAGCAATAGTAAACTGTTGAAAATTCTTAGTGGACATAATAATGAAAGCTAGACCCGTTTCTTATAATGAGATTCACGATGTTGGCTCGGCCACCAAATTTTGTTACAATATTCATCCGCTCATTAGCTATCACCTGATAGCTATATGGTTGCTCGGTACTTTACATCATGCATCTTTAAATATAATATATATTAAGAAAATCATTCATTTTGAGAAAAAAACCTCGGTAAAGTTACCGGTGAGAGGGTTAATAGGCTCAGTAGTAAATAAAACTTGCAATTTACTTGTCCACTATATACCAGATCTACAATCATCTAAAAATCAAACATGTTCATGCTCGCAATGTAAAGAATCTCCACTGATTTTTCACTTGCATTCCTCGTCTTTGAAATTCACACCATAGACTTGAATCTTTCATTATCTCATATAAAATATCAACTGAACTTGTTATTTCTTAATCACTTCATTTCAAACTTTGATCTTATCATTTTCTGTCCATGTAACAAATACACTATACCACCACCCCCTCCCCCCCAACCTCCACCACTTAAATCTGGCTACTTGATTTTGACCTGTAGACCATCAGTATTATACTCTTTTTCCCTATGGTCCCACTATGTACTGTAATAATAATAATAATAATAATAATAATAATAATAATAATAATAATAATAATAATAATAATAATAATAATAATAATAATAATAATAATAATAATAATAATAATAATAATAATAATAATAATAATAATAATAATAATAATAATAATAATAATAATAATAATAATAATAATAATAATAATAATAATAATAATAATAATAATAATAATAATAATAATAATAATAATAATAATAATAATAATAATAATAATAATAATAATAATAATAATTTTAAAAATATATATAAAAAATATAAAAAATATATAATAGTAATACATGTAATAGTAGTAATAGTAGTAGTAGTAGTAGTAGTAGTAGTAGTAGTAGTAGTAGTAGTAGTAGTAGTAACAACAGCAAAAACATCAACAAACACAATAAGCAGTTAGTTACTGGATCGCTTTGCAGTTGGTTATTCATCCAAGATCTATATACACTTGTGTGAGCTCAAATGACCGACAAGCACCGTCAGGTAAGCTACTTAAAGTTTCTACACCACTTATACTACTAATTTACTTGATATAAAAATGTTCAATATAGCTGCTACATAGATCTAGGTTTGCTAGCGAAGGCACACAACTAGGCCAGTTACGCAACTAATATTGTAGTTATCAATAGAGCGCCTGTAAGAATTTGAAAGTCATAGTATCAATAGCAGCTGCACTGGTCTAGGCTAGGACTAAAGAAGGAAATCTATTGATGAAAACTACAAAGCTAGCACTAGTTTTCTGCTTGATAGTGTTCACCTGTTGCGCACTACTACAGCTGCCAAAAGGGCCCCTTTTCCTGTCCCCCTAGACTGGCCTAGACTTAGAGCTAGAGTTACGACCATATCATATCGCGGGCGTGCAAACATTGTGATGAGGCTGGCCTGACGGGTTAGCTTTGTTGAAAACCAAGCAAAAGCAGTGTGCGGTCTGAGAGCTGACTATTCACACGGAAGGTTCTTTGTTACGACTCAGAGTAATTTATCAAGAGACTCTCTTCTCCAATTTTCTCTTTAATATTGTTGACACCTCTTTCATAAAAATACACACGTCTCACTGCAATATATACTTGATGGCTTGAGTGTCAACAAACAAAAATACATTTTCAAATACCTATAATAATTATATATATTTACCATGTCCCTGTATATAGCTCCATCCTACATCCCTGTTGAAGCACTAATCCTCGAATGCTAGCTAGGACATGTTTTCTGCACCCTGATGAGAAACTGCTCTAATAATAAATTATGAAAGAAAGGAAAGCTATTTACACAATATTATGGTTAGATATTTGAAACTAGGACAGCAAGGCCCTTTACAGAGGACTTCATTGCCGGGGGCAGGCCTGGAAGGACAAGGATCATACAATAACCTGTGTCCATGCCTACATTTGATTTGCACCATACGATCAATACCTGTCCTCAAAACTCCCCAATTGAAGATGAAGGGGTATAGTCAGTCCTGCCCCATCATTGCTTTGCATGATGGCTATTCAGAGCAATTTGTACATGCGTTAATATATACTGCACACATAAAGTAAATATTATTATAGTAATCCTGAAGTACACCAAGAGTTCGCTCTATGGTCCTTGTCTATTGATATAAACGTCTTTCTTCATCCTTCTCTGCTTCTCTCTTCTCTTCTTCCTCCTCCTCCTGCTGCTGCTCTTCCTCTTCCACTCGCCTTACTTCATTCGCTCCTTCCTCCTCACCCTCTTCTTCTTCCCATGGTTCTCCCACTCCATCCTCGTCAACCCCACCCTTAACCTCTTTCTCATCCTCCACCCCATCCTCATCAACCTCTTTCATATCCTCCCCATCCTCCTCAACTCCACTCTGCTCAACCTCTTTCTCGACCTCCATCCCACCCTTCTCCTCCTTCCCCTTTCCTTCCTCCTCTGACTCCTCTTCCACATCATCTAAAAATTCCTCACTGATATAGCCATCCAAGTTCTCCTTCCTAATTATGCTATACTGGGAGTCAATGTTCATTCCTTCACCAGCTGGGATGCCATCGTGGGCATTCATCACGACTTCCACTTTGTCCTCCACAGTTCTGTTGTGAGTGTTGGCTGTGGGACTGGCTGCATCATCTTCAGAAAAACAACAAATCATTTTATGCCGGCAGCAATATTGCTATGAATTAATTACCTGTAAATTGCTTTAGGAAAGGTTCTTCTTCTCCAAATTCGCCATTCCTCTGCTGCTGCTTCTTCTTCTTCTTCTTCGCACAGTAGACATAAGAAATGAAGCTGGCAGCAGCAACCAACATGAGCACACCAAATGTGGCACCCACCACAGAGAGGGTGACCACCAGCTCATAGGAGCCACTTTCTGTAAATAAACAGTGTAATCACTACAGGTTTCTAATGTAAAGGAACCAAGATATGGGTGTCTAAGATGCCAAAGCAATTACTATAATGAGATTCATATCCAAATTATCTAACCCATTCTAGACACTGCGAGGTTTGTAGTTTGCTTCACTTTGAGATGGAATTGACTGTGTGGACCATGCTGGGAGAGTGGAGTGTGGGAAGCTTATGGTGATCAAGAAGCAGGCAATTTTTCTGCAAGCCTAGGAAGGAGCCAAGCAGGAAACTCTGCAATCACCAACATAGAATCTCAGAGCTCATGTGATGTGCACTGGCTTACGGACAGAAGTCACTTTATACTTAGCAAAAAGGCACAACTTAAGTGTACGGAGAGTTCCTCCAAGTTGTGTCAAATAATTTTTCCCTCATGCATAATCTTTCCTGGAGGTTAATCTAGAGTGCGGTTGATTAAGCACTTGCCTGTGAACTCACGAATTTTGCTGGAGTTCAATGTGTCTACTTTAGCTGCCACATTTAGACCAGTCTCTGGACACATGGTATCTATTACAACAAGGACAATAAGTAAAGTGAATAAACAAATTAGTAATTAATTTTTTTCCAACTCTTGAGTGTGTGTGTGTGTGTGTGTGTGTGTGTGTGTGTGTGTGTGTGTCTGTGTGTGTGTATGTGTAGTATATACGGCATGTTTCCATTGGAGGCCACTTATCCGAACATATGACTGGAGGGTATTCAGATCACTGAAATGTTCAGATAACTGAACTTCAGGTCAGCTTATCCTTGCCCCTCGTAAAACCTTGCTCCTCACATGATTGTGGACTTCAGGTCTTCAGCTTGTCCTTGCTCCTCACATGATTGTGGACTTCAGGTCTTCAGCTTGTCCTTGCTCCTCACATGATTGTGGACTTCAGGTCTTCAGCTTGTCCTTGCTCCTCACATGATTGTGGACTTCAGGTCTTCAGCTTGTTCTTGCTCCTCATATGATTTTGGACTTCAGGTCTTCAGCTTGTCCTTGCTCCTCACATGATTGTGGACTTCAGGTCTTCAGCTTGTCCTTGCTCCTCATATGATCATCGAATTCCCAACATCGTATTCTGCTGCTACTCTAGCTAAGCTTCTCCCATTCCTCACAATATCACAGATCTTGAGCTTACACAATATTAAGTACAACTTTTTATCTTCTTTTGAATATGTCTAGCCACGGAGCGAGATGAATAAAAACAACAACTGGTGGGCGAGGTTCCACGTCAGGTGAATAGCAGTTGTGCACATGTGCCAAGAAATTCTCCCCACAAAATGAGTAAACTGAATGTAGCCAGTATTTCCGGGGGCATTGCTAGCATTGCTGTGGGCATGGCTTCTTGTAGTATTGGGTTGACCAGCATGTTTGGATAAGTGGCCTCCTAATATATTTGTGTTCAATCAATTATTCTACAGGTATAAATATATAAAGATTTACATGGTTACAATTGGAGCACCAGTCTCTATGGTACCCGGGAGTAGAAGCAAAGCCTATAATTATTGGTTTGATAAAATGGTTATCAACTGCAGAGTTGGACATAATTATTGGTGGCAAAATATATTTATGGTGATTCTAACATTTGACAGTTTTACTAATAATAATACAGTAGTAGTAGTAGTAGTAGTAGTAGTAGTAGTAGTAGTAGTAGTAGTAGTAGTAATAATAATAAATAATATTAATAATAATATAAAATATTAATAATAATATAAAATAATAATAATAGTAGTAGTAGTCATAGTCGTAGTCATAGTACAGTGTAGTAGGTAGCAATAATAGTAATGATAATAATAATAATGATGATGATGATGATGATGATGATGATAATACAGTAGTAGTAGTAGTAGTAGTAGTAGTAGTAGTAGTAATAGAGTAATAATAATAATAATAATAATAAGATATTGACTTGTCAAAACATTAGACGACCCTTTACCAGTTAAAACAATGGCACACAAATAGTGGTGATGCATGATTTGAAATGGAAAAGGGTTCACTAAATGTTAGGGCATCCCAAACTCTATACTCCACCTGGATATGGTATTACAATTAGCTACATGAACTAAATACCCACAACATTGAACAGGCCAGAAAAACACACAACTGGCAATGTACTCTATGATTTGGCCAACCATCTCACCGACAAAGGTCTCATTGCATTCCACGCATGTTCTTGTTTCCTCTTGACAAGTCAAAACAGTTATTTATTATTTATTAAATGATTTTTGTCTCGCGTATATAGACGGACAAGGTGATCACACTAGCCCTAGCCACTGGCTTGCGCATGGTAATGAGGCCGCCAACTTCCTTACTAAGCTCCAGGGATACTCCACAAACTAGTATTTTTGTGAATAAGGGCCATGTACAGCTGATCTCATCAGCTTACAAAAGCAGGATTTGTGTAGTGTAGTAAGAGATATGGGCTTGCTCATGAATGGCCTAGTGGTATATAGTACCGCAGTATATATGGCATTGTGTCACATACTCAAGTCCATGTCCTGACAAATGTGTACAGTCTTGTTATTTAGTGAGGGTGAATGGCTGCATGGCATGGATCCTGGAATTAGTGCTGGGGTGTGGGCTATTACAGGGTTAGGGCTAGCCTGAGCTCTAGTTACACTAGGGCTATGAGTATTCCAGGAATGTGGTTAGGGATATTCTAGGGCTAGTGCTTGGATATACTAGGGCAAGGAGTAGTTTAGGGCATTCCAGAGCCAGGGTTAGTCTGGCTGTGGCTATTCTAGGGCTAGAGGTGATATTCTAGGGCTAGGGTTAGTCTGGCTATGGGCTAAACTAGGGCTAGAGGTGATATTCTAGGGCTAGAGTTAGACTATACTAGGGCTAGAGGTGATATTCTAGGGCTAGGGTTAGTCTGGCTCTGGGTTATACTAGGGCTAGAGGTGATATTCTAGGGCTAGGCTTAGACTATAACTAGATTCTAGGGCTAGAGTTAGTCTGGCTATGGGGTAGACTAGGGCTAGAGGTGATATTCTAGGGCTAGAGCTAGTTTGGCTATGACTGTGGTTATAGAGGGTTATTCTAGAGCTATGGATATTCTAGGGCTGGGCTATTCTAGGGCTAGGGATATCAGATATTCCAGTATCCTTGGATACAAGTTTTCTGTTACAGATGCTGCAGTAAGCATTTCAAAATAAACATTCAATGTGTAGTTAGTTCCCTTACTACCATTGAAATATTCACTGTAGCACACTCATCCTCAATAGGGACATCCCGGGACAGTCCCAATAATCCTGAGAAGGCCTATGGCAGTACATCCTCATGTCTCCCAGGGTAGTCCCAAGAATCATGAGAATCTAGGAAAGATGGTCACGCAGTGAAGACGTGTGTCTGACAACAGTGGCTTTCTCTCAACGATTTTGTTTTGGCTCCAGCAAATATAATATTATATACAGAAGATGTATAGACGTGCTCAAGCATAGTAAATTAGATTTGGAGCAGTGGAAAAATAAATAAACGATTGACTTGCGTAAGTAGACATATCTGAAAATTCAGACATTGGTCACAATAAATATTTTTGGTGATTAAAAAAATATAAAAAAATAAAAACACTACTAAGTGTATGCACTAAGGTAGTTTTCTTTAGCCTGCACATTCCTGTAGATTACTGTACCATTCCTGTAGATTACTGTGCCATTCCTGTAGATTACTGTACCATTCCTGTAGATTACTGTGCCATTCCTGTAGATTACTGTACTATTCCTGTAGATTACTGTGCCATTCCTGTAGATTACTGTGCCATTCATGTAGATTACTGTACCATTCCTGTAGATTACTGTACCGTTCAGGTAGATTACTGTACCATTCCTGTAGATTACTGTGCCATTCCTGTAGATTACTGTACATTCCTGTAAATTTCTGTACCACTATGAATCAGCAAAACAACAACCTTGATCTTGAAGGGGGCAGGAGGGGGGGGGGGATGAAAAGGCTGACAATTGCAACTGCCATCATGAACAGTCTCTTCTTAGCCTTTACTGCTGTTTCTGGAATCCCTTCTCCAGGGAAAAAGCTGCATTAGGCATCTGAGCTTACATGGAATCGAGTCCCTTTACTGATGGGAAAGGAGGGGCTCCTGGATGGATTTTATTTGCTCAAGTTTGACCTAACAATGTGTAGCTTTTGTTCTCTTGTCTTATTATATTTGCAATGGTATAGTATGGGAAGTTATAGGAATAATATGTGCATATAAAGTCAGTGGTCAATTGGTTAACAACAGTGACCCTTGAGTTAGACCAGGTATGAAGCTTGTCACATGAAAATTTACACTGTCTTGCTACCGCAACGATCAAATGAAATAAAAGAAATGCTACCCACGTCAGAAAAGACCGGCACTTGTTTCTATATGAGGCCCAGCTAAGCTTAAGTAAGCTTTTTCTAGTTTATCTTGAACATGGAATGCCTAAATATGGTAAGTCTAGGGCATCCAGAACTCTATACTCCACCTGGATATCGTATTAACATTAGCTACATGAACTAAACACACACAGCATTGAACAGGCCATAAAAAAACACAAACGACAATATACTCTATGATTTGGCCAACCATCTCACCGACAATTGTCTCATTGCATTTCAGACCCTGCGTGTTCTTGGTACAGAGCACCCTGGCCGACACCGTCAAGGTAGAGCGATGTGCAACTCCTTCCAGAGTCTTGGACGCGAACTGATACTCATCTCCTTGCAGCTCCCAGTCTTCCAGCATGAAGTCGACAAAGTATTCATCGAATATAGATCTCCTGTTCTTTATTGCAACCACAAACTGAAAGTCTCCCTGAAATCATATGTACATATTGTAAATGCATTAGAACACACCGTGGAGCAGCAAAGTCATACCACTCCCCTTCACTTCGACGCTCCTCCTCCAACTTTACGTTGGAAATATCGGCCTTCATGTGGAAATATTGCAGCCTCGCCTTGTGCTCGACATTAAACGAGATTAGTGTCTGGCTGGGGTGATGTTGTCATAGAAATGTCTAAATACGACCCACAGCATATGGTTTTGGTCAACAGGATGTGGCTCTGAAATAGGATGTGGTCATGCCATGTCGGGTACAGGATTTAAAGGGGATTGCAAATGACGAAGCGTGAGGCAAACTCTTTACCGAATTCTACACTGAGGCCATTATGGGGTGCAAATTACAGGAAAATGAGGCTAGAAGTTGGATTGGTGCTATTATATTCCGAAGCAAAGATACTTAGTTAAAAATGGGGGGGACGAAACCATTTTAGTAGTAAGGCGTTAAAAAAACTTGTGGTTACCACTTTATATCTGCAAACTTCAGGTATGGACTTGCTCAAAAGATAGGTCTCTCTATGTGCTCTCTTCATAGCTATAACTATAACCAAGTTACTGGAGCTAAAGTGGATGTGCCTCAAAGCCTGAATGCCTGATTTTGCCACATAAATGTCTCCAGATTGCCAAGTGCTAGAGAGCTGAAATTTGCACCAGTGGCTAGAGGAAGCCCTACTCTATGCAACCATTAGGTGTTAAGACTTAAATATGTGGTCAAGCGCGGCGGTTGGAAAATGAATTTCGTTAAAACTCCATAAAATGTATTTCCCAACCACGCGCTTGAACACGCACTTAAGTTTTAGCACCTAATGGCAGCACTTGGCAATCTGGAGATATTTACGTGGCAAAATCAGCACCTGCACTCGGGATTTTTTTAGGTACCCCCACTTTCTTATAACTATGAAAAATGTTTTAGTATCATAAGAGAGCACACAGAGAGACCTATCTTTTGAGATATATATCAAGTCCATACCATGAAGTGTGCAGAATCTATGGAGCTATAAAGTGGTGACCACAAGTTTTTTTAAACACTTTACAACAAAATTGGTTTCACCCCCCCCTTAAAAACTACAACGACATGACGACAATAGATTTTCAGAAAGGGGGCTCGCCCCCTGGACCACTGCTATGGATTGACAATATTACTATGTGAATGCTGCAAGTTAGACCACCTTCATAACGTAGGTTGGGAAAATATAACTCTAAAAATAATTCGTGAGAATTAAATTTCATAGCGCCAATTTTTCGTCGTTCATCTGACCACGAAAGATCATCACACTCGAAAAAGTTATTCCAAGTCTGGTTGCACCATGCTACAGCTGAAGGTGGAAGAGTTCCAAGTGAGCCAATGCTGTTGTATTTATGGCTATCTTGTCATTGAGAGTAGATAAAATACACCACAAACATGTTGTGTGGCAAATACTCGGGCCGCTCATTTCAGGTATCTCTGACTTCATAACCTCATGCCTCTTAGCCTGGTGAGGGAAACGATGATAGGAGTGGCAGGGGTTGGGAGCGGGCTGTCCATTTTTTTAACTTGGAATATATCCATGGCAACCTCATTCTCTACCAGTGCAGCTCAAGGAGAACCTAGGAGTTTGCAGCTATAACTTGCATACCCACTACACGTGGACATGCGTGTACTTACTGAGCTTAGTTTGCATTGACTTTCACTTCTGATTAGGGGTCTATTTTAGAACTAATTTCATGATTAACTTGTACGAAATCCTAAACCACGTTAGAAACATTCATATGCCCTGACTCTGTCTGCCTTCATCTCTAGGTAGTGACCACCATAACAATGGCAGTGGTCTCCTTCAGAATGCTAAGCAGAAACTAGTCTCGTAGAGTCAGACATTGACCGACCATTAAAAGAAATTATATAATAAGGTCTGGTCAATTATGCAAGCTTTCACTCATTCCACATGGATTCTGGAGGAGCCAATGGAATTGCAAAGAAAGGTCAAGGTATTCTCACGTTAAAAAATGACTATCATCACGTGACTGAGCATGTGATAATGGCAGTGGGTACAATCATTCACATGACTATGTGATTATGGCCAGGAGATGGACTATTTCAGAATGAAAACCCAGGTCCTATCACAAGTGTAGAGATCAGTAGGCTCTAACCCAAAAGACCAGGTCAACTATTAGTCTGGGTAAAGGATGTGTCCCATAAGATAAATCAATTATTACAAGTGACAGACTACTTTGAAAAGATCACTTTCCGAATGGTGTAGATTGACAAAAATATCTAAAACATATTGGCACTAATTACCATTCCATAATAAACCCACTCCATTCATTAACCATATAAGGTAGAATTACCTACCGGCCAAGGGTCCTCTGAAGTGAAGACCAAAGGGTTAGGAATATTATTGAGCTGATCAATCACTGCCTCTCCTTCAAATGAAATATCATCAGGGTCTTCCTTATCTTGACCCACCAGTCCAGTAAAGTGGCTTAGCCATGCTTCAGGGCAGATGTCATATTTTCTCATGTCTTCGTTGTCTACATTCGTTCCTGCTCTCTGGAGGCAGAAGAAGAACCTGTTTGAGCAGGGAGAGCATGATTCTATTGTGAATTGATGCTGGCAGCATGCTCCATCTGCTTGCAGATGACTGGGGTTCTCATAGTGGTTGACTTGGACTTCTAGCCTGAAGCCACACTCGACTACATCCTGTGTGTAGGTACGATTGTGAAAAATATATTGTTGACATCAACAACACACAGTCAGGTATTCTTTTGCTGCACTCTTGCCAGCATTAAGTTAGTTATGTGCCTTCCACATCTCTCCTTAAGCAAGAAAAAACTTATGAAGCTGATACACACACAATATTAACTGAAGAGTAATGCAACTGAGGGTTCATTGAGAAAAAATATAGCATTAAGGACAACGTTCTACTACAGCAGAACTTTGGCTTTGGAACCTGCTAGAGTGTATGGTGTAAGTATTACTGCACTATGAACATTAGTACTGCCAGGAACAAGGCTTAGCTAGCTTCACAGGGAAAGAAATTCCAGTGAAAACTTACCAGCGCAATTAGGACTAGGAGAAGGATTGACGGATAACACTTGGTACGCATGATCAAGCATTTGCTAGTCTAGACCCTGAGGAGACTCTTCATCGCACTTCATCGCAAAAATCTTTGACATAAACACACTGTTAGTTTACATAGCTAAACAAACTTTCCTCCGCTCCACCCATCCGCACTAAGGGTGTGGCTAACTGACCAGACTTGCGGACCCTTTACCGCTTATTGTATTTTTCTCTAACGTGGTAGGCTCGCGCCGCTTATGCACACTGTATTTAATGGTAACTTCTGTCGTAGGGATCATTCACAAGCACAATTCTTGTTGCTACAAATGTGGTTGTATTGCTGATGGCTTTATTTCTATGAGAAAGAAAGACTTGATCAACTTCCAAAGTCTATGCACAAAGGATATAGCTGGTCGGGTTCTGATCCCCCTTCATATCCACTGGATCAGATACAAATCTGCTTTTTTTGGACATGACAAGAAGACTGTCTATGATTAGGGTTCAAGCACAGAAGAGGCTCGTGCTCTACTAGCTAAGGCTGGGAAGATACTCCCTGTAACACGAGAGGTTCTAGATAAGGTAGCACTATTTACAATCAGCTTCATTTACAATGGCAAGGTTAGTAAAGCACTGCAAGCAGCAAGAGCTCTGAAATTGAGTCAGATGAAGACAGTCCACACAAAGGATATCACCTAATCCTCACGGTTTGCACACATGCTGAGTAAACTATCAAGTTGGTGGTGGGTGGTCTATAGTTGCTCTGGCTTTAACCGGATCACTTTTGGGTTTATTAATTTTGTCAACATTATATAATATGTGGCCGGAACATTGTAAGTGGCCGGAATCTAGTAGTGGTTAGCTCAGTACTAGTAAACTCAACACCACATGGTTCCCCCTAACTGCCATGATTAGATCATCATCTGATCATAAAATAATTAAAACACAGCTGTATCCTGTCCAAATATTTGTATTGCACCAGCTCGGCTTTGCAGCATATCACAAATTGACAATCACAACACAGGATGGCTGACAAAGATTTGACTTCATTGCCTGGTCTACCAGAGCAACCACACCAACCTCCCTGTCCTTTTAGCTTTCCAAAGAGGGCATTTGGGGGTAAAGAGTACTGCTTGTAGTTTTCAGCATCGTTGGTTTGCAGTGGCCTTTTCTACATTATAATGAGGGACAAGGATGTAGTTTTCTGTCACACCTGCGTGGAGGCTATCACACCTGCGTGGAGGCTGTCACACCTGCATGGAGGGTATCGGTACCAAAAGGATCAAAAACAGTCATATGCAGCAGCTGTCTTTGTAAGTATTTAGAATCATCTTATATGACTGTTATTTTCATATGTACTAGGTCACCATGGTTACTGCAGCTGGAAGAATGCGACCACATTCAAGCAACTAAAACACAAAGAGAGGCAGTAGAGGTAATAGTGAAGTCCACACCAGATGTTGGTGAACTCTGGTGAACTCTGAACAAACATGAAAAACAAGAAGCTAGAGACATTGTTTCAAGTGTGCTCTTTTTAGCTAGACAAGGTCTTGTTCTACAAGGCCATGATGAAGCAAACTCCAATCTAGTCTAGTTGCTTCATCTTAGGACTAAAGATAATCCACACCTTGGTAAGTGGTTAGAGCATAGTGGGAGGAGTTCACATCACATGAGAACCAAAATGAATTCCTGTAATGTCTCGTATATAGTATCTTGAGAAAGCTGCTTGGTGATATCTATCACTCCTCTTGTACTGTCTTGGTGGGACAAAGTCCTCCGATGTATCCAACAAGGTACAGCTTACTTTGGTGAAGGCTGGTAGATGAAAACTATGAAGTTAATGAAGAGTTTCTTGGGTTGTACAACCTTCTCTCCACTCCAGTTTCGTATCATCTATTAAAGATGTTCTTTTGCATTGTTATAAGATACCCACTGCTAAGTGACAAGGTCAGTGCTATGATGGCTGCCGCAGCACAGTGGCTGGAGCTAGAGGAGGATTAGCTCAGATTGAGTCCAAGGAAGTGTTTACACACTTCTATGAAATGCCCTTAACTTGAGTAAATGATACTGAGTCTGCTGCTATAAAAGATTGTCTTGATACACGTTTTGAATTATCAAGTTTTCTCCCAAGTGAGATGCTATGCTGAGTAGAATAAAACATCTATTCGAAAAATATGTCTCACAAGGTGGACAGTTCGAGCTGATTCTTTAGACAGTAATTTTAAAGATATTCTGAATTTGTGGGAAGAGGCACTCGGAGCCAGCACTGAAATGAAGGCTAAAATTGAGGGTGTTGCTAGTCAAATGGCCATTCCTCTTCAACCTGATGTTATCAGAAATGATACTTAGGCATACATATATATAGGCTTAATCAGACTGTAAAATCCTGAAATGTCTAATGTTGAAGGTCATGCGATAGCCATGCTTGCAGTTAAGACTCTTCAGGGGAATGTGTTCAGAATTGAAATGACGAGGTCCAATTAGACATGAAGAAGCTACCTTATCAAGAAGGGATAAGAAACCACATCGCTATGAAGATGGAGTCAAATGTGGAACAATAAAGCATGTTCTAGAGAAGACTGTGAGAATGAATTGGTTGCTTTTATGGTGAAGATCCGAGATCTTCAATCACAGCGAATGTTGTATGCTGCAAAAAAGGAGGATAGGAACCCATCAGTTTCTGGAAATTTCTTCTTCGGCGTCTTAAGTCCAGCTCAAAGAATAGCTACTAATAGACCTAGTTTGTAGCTACTTATGCCTGCTGTGAATTGTTCTGAAAGATCGTTCAGTGCCCTTTTTAAAAGATCAATGAGGAGCACTATGTCAAAAACACTACTTTATGTTGTAAATACAAACTTGGATTGTTTTTGTTATTTGAATATTATGTCGGTTGTGAATTTCAATGGATAACAGAATCAGCTGTTCTGAAACGCTCTCATTTGGATACAAATTTAATGGTGAGATTTGTTTCCCCCCTGCACCCTCCTCTTCGCCATTTATGTGGCGCTTGAGCCCCAAATTTTTGTCACACCACTTCCGTCAAGTTGAGTTTCTCCTGAACTATGCCAAGCCAGATGGTCCCCCATTTCTGCTGGAACACGAATGGACAATGAAAGATGGGAAATGTGTGCCACTGAGGTACACAAGACCCACTGACTCTCCCAAGAAGTTTGAATACCATGAGGGAAGAGTAACTGTTGTCAGCTATGGAAACAGGTCGACAGAGTGACTTGGACCTAGCCCCAGACACACATGAACAAAGTGACACAGGATCAGGATGCATTTCTTCTGATGAATAGACATTATTACACAGTAGTTCACAAATATAGCCTGCCATTGTGTGTGTGTGTGTGTGTGTGTGTGTGTGTCTGTGTGTGTGTATGTGTGTGTGTGTGTGTGTGTTTGTAGTGCATCAATACATGTTTATGGGTACCAATGTCAAGGTTCTCAGAATGGGAGTCCACGATCCCAAGAAACCCAGTTCCCAATATTAAGAAACTTAAAATCACGACCATCAAAATATTTTATCAGCAAAATGGTCAATGACCTACTTTCTTCATTTCTAAAGTTCAATATATTTTTGATTAAAACTTTTCTTTATAGGCTACACAAAGTTTGGTCTGGATAAGTTTGTGGGTTCCTGAGAAACAAGCAGTCATACAAAAAAATCCATATTAAAGCTACTACAACATTGGTCAAGAAACAAAGATTTCACAGGACCCTTTACCCATTACATACTACTTTAAAAAATCTGAATTAATCTATATCGGTTAAAAAATTCTGTTCCATTTCTTTTTTGTCAATAAAATCAATAAAAGACAAAAATGTATTTTTTTATTATGTATAATATATATTAAATATATATTAAGTATATATATTAACTAGAAATGAAACTAGAAATGAAACAAAATTTATCAGTGTAGACCACAAAGACTTAATCTTTTCTGCAAAAATAATAAAAAAGCAGTATCATAATATTGGTGTTCATTATATTTGAAAGGGTCCTGTAAATGTTTGTTGTCTACGTTGTTTAAAAAAAAATTAATTTTTTTTACCATTAAAAAATTAGCCATCTACAAAAAAACAAAAGTTACCTGGTTTTATTGAATGTCTGCACTGTTATCTACTTTAGCATGTTTCGATATTTGATGACCTTTTATATACTGATTTTCTGGTGTTTAGCTGAATTGAGAATTGTGTATATCAAGTCAGCCAATCTCTTCTATGCAATGGAGGATGTCATAGCTGACATACACTCCCCCACTTATACCCAGTGCAGGTCCCACAATATCCCACTGTAGGCCAATCTCACAGTGCCAGAAGGATGTAGTATTTATCCTGATCATAGGTTACGAATCCCACTGCTGACTGAGGCATCGCTACGACCCCGGCAGTGGAAGGAGATGTCAGGCAGACACTCCTGATGATGCAGGACAGATAAATGCCTCAGGTAATGTGACAGTTAAAACTTGGCACTGCTGAGATGGGCCCCTAAAGTGAAGGGGTGTTAGGCATCCCGATAGACATGAACTCTAGGGCCAGGAGTCATTAATGTCAGAGCATGATGCCACATCCTGATGGTGGCATATTGACTTTGAGTGGCTGGCCCCAGTGCTGCAGGATGTCATGAGACATCCACAAGTCTAGTCACCTGGGGCTGGCCCTTGTAAATTACCAAGCCTTTCTCTATCTCTCTACAAGTTACTGAGAATAATAATCCTGCACTAAGGTTAAATATTTTTAAGGCAAAAGTTCTCAGCCTTTAATATGTTAAAGTTCAGTTAGGGTTAATATCTGTATTTCCCCCCTTCCCCGCCAACCTCTACTGCTAAGAAACATATCACCCCCATAAAGGGTTAGACCTCGGCCCTAAAAAAAAATTCCAATGTCACTATACAACATCGAGATATTATATTAATGACCATGCACCTGACACATCATTGTCCAGATTGCAAACACATCAATTGTGATGTTCATTCAACTTTTACAGCATTGATTTCTAATCCTTAGTAAGCCAGGTCATCAAACTATCTATTGATGTACTCCAGCATCTGCGATCCCTGGTAGAAACTCATCCTTGTAACTTAAGTATGGATCCATTCTAGGCACATTACTGAAATCCTCCCCAACACCTGTCCCCTCCCCTAGGGATGGGCTAAGCATCGGACGAACATCTCCTTGTTCATCCTGTAATATGTCCATCAGCAACTCATTTTCCACAACCACACTTTGATCCATGACAGCTGTATTATGCTCTTCAAAGTTTTCTTTGGAAGAATAGAGTGGATTGCTCTGATCTTCTGCATAATTACAGCCAACATCACTGTTTCCACCGTAGATAGGATTATTCAGAGCTCGTTTATCATCCTCAATGCATCCATAGATAGGATTATTCAGTGCTCGTTTATCATCCTCAATGCATCCATAGATAGGATTATTCAGTGCTCGTTTATCATCCTCAATGCATCCATAGATAGGATTATTCTGAGCTAGTCTATCATCCTCAATGCATCCACAGATAGGATTATCCAGTGCTCGTTCATCATCCTCATTGCATCCATAGATAGGATTATTCAGAGCTAGTGAAACAGGAAGTTAAAAAAATGAACAATAATCCCGATTTAACAAAAATAAAAATTTGCAATCTACCTTCTTCTTTCTTTGTCTTTATTGGGTTTTTACTGGCACAAGGTTTGAATTTCCACAACAGTCCAGCAGTAATCCCTCCAAGAATACATGCCAGGATAAACAATAGGGGTACTAGTATGCCAGCCAGTCTCCCTGCTGATACTCCAGAAGTGGATCCTAATGAATTTAATATGAGGATATTTTTTAAATGCTCATAACTTAACACCCCCTCTAAAAACAAAACATCAGCACTTAGCTACTTATCCCGATATACAAGCTGACACTCACAAGCTGTTTGTATAGATATATAAAACTGTGGCAAAATCACTGAAAAACAACTTTTCCCATGCCACTGACCTGTTAATACATTTATATCATTTAAAAACACTCAGAGAAATCCTGTTTTACATGTGAGGTGTGTGGGAGAAGTTAATTGGCCTTGAACATTAGTCTTTTATTATCCCAACCTACCAAGCTTCATTACTTCCCTAGCGACTGTATTGTTCAAACTTGTACGATTATTCTCAGCTGTCAACATAATTATGCTTTAAGGTTTATATTAAATCAGTTTTTTGGTTTTCGAAGCCAATGAAGTATTTCGGTTGAAATGTTGGCTTCAAAAAAAATTTAAGATAAATCACTGTATTGGTTGTTGTTATGGAGACAGATCTTTGTCAAGCTAGAAAATTTTGAAACCATAGTTTGCCTATATGAATAATATTTATTCTACTGAAGCTCATTAAATATTGAATGTCCATCAAGATTAATATAGCTATGTGAGTTGCTATAATGCCATGTAAATTCAGGGATACAATATTTTATGTTCGAGACTCACCAAGTAGAACGAGTACTTTTTTTTGTTGCAAATTTTAGTGAAGATCTACTAATATATATTACTATCAATGTGTACTAAGGTAACTAGTCCCACTGAGTGTGCCCCAGTCAATTGTGGCAATTCTAAATCCACACTGTAATCTCTGTTAATTTCTTGGGCAATTTGTCACTTGTTGGGATTGTGAGGAATTGATTGGTAAACAGAAAATGTACACTCTTGATCTCTATCCTAACATTCTAGGACATACAAGCTAATGATACAAACCCAAAGCTCATTTCAAGATGAAGGTGAAACTTCTGAACTATACTAGATTTTTCTGTCATTGGTAACATTTTCAACGTCATGGAATCAGGGAGATAATCGAGCTTGTACGTACTAGGTATGTATCTTAGGGGAAGTTTATGGCATTTACTTTGCATAGAATGCTAAAAAAAGTGCAGCACTCTTGCAGTTTCAGTAACATAATGCTTTCAATGAACTCAGTTAACACAGTACAGATACAACGACTTTCTTGACAAAACTTAGTCACTTGACGTTTTTGGCTAAATGCCATAGTCTTCATCAGGAATAATGAGGTGCTTGCTAGTATGTATACATAAGTGTCTCTACAGAATAAGAGTCCTACAACTTTTAGCTTTTCTTAATTTTTTCCAAAAATTTATTTCATTTTTCCAGATCTCTACTCTATCTTTATTAATTGGGCCATTCTTTAATACCCGTACGTAGGCATGGAAAGAGTCAAACTCCCATGGGTCACTTGTGCTAGAAAATATGGTGCAATTTATTGGTGTTGATCATCTTGAATTAAATTGGTAGGGAAAAAATGAATACGGAAATCATACCACACTATGCCAAGAATTTCACACACTACGATTTGCTGTGTGCATGTTTGGTTTTTTAAATCTACTTAAGATTTTTATTGTTGCCTTGATGTGAAACATTTGGATGTGTTTCTATAGAAACTCATGTGCCCAACGAGTCATCAATCATCAATCATGCTAACCTTTGTGATGTCTAATCAAGTATATTGGGTGTTATTGTAGAACTTTTTTGTACTGCACATCAAATTTTGTCTGAGCTGTATGAGAAAGCTTTGGTAGTGTATATATACAAGAAGTAAGTTTTGTTCCCTATTAACAACCTCTGAGTGAATTCCATAGCATTAGTGATTGCCTACTGATTATGATCCAAAATCTGAGTAAGGCATGAGGACATACTCACAGGGGGAAAAAATCTGTGACCAGCCGAGCCACTTTGAGACAGTGTGTAGCAGCCTTCTTCTAATTATGAAAGACATCATGATAGAATCAATCAAGCACTAGTTTGGTGATAACATGAGTACACACCATCTCAGTTAAAAATATATATATATATGAGGTCATGAGCAATGATGTCAGTAAGCTATTTTGGAGTGTAGCAGACCAGTTTAAACTGGAGTTCAATTCTGACACAAAACAGATCATCTCCTTTAGTTTGATGGTTTTGAAGAGAAAGGATATATTTCCATAAACAATTATTATATTACTATGCCATACAATTTTAGAAATCTGACCATCTCTGACACGTGCTACGTGCACTTAGCAACTAGCCTATCCTGGTGTCTGCTGCTCCATGCAAAGAGCAATATAATGATGACCTTTCTGGTTTCTACTTTTCAGTACCTCTGCCATCAGGTCTTCGCATATTTTGTTGAGGTGAATTTTTTAGCTGATTCAAATTCTGTTCTGCAGTTAATTTTGTGTCATTCAACATAATATAAATGACTCAGATTGTATATTATGTACAGTTCATCTATCTTCTCAAATCCACCACATATAAACTTATGCTTTTGAAAACTTTCAAGTGATACTGTTTTTATGATGCATCACTCATCATATAAGTTTGTGTGGGTTAATTAGCTTCTAGGAGGGATATTAGCTTCACTTTTTATTATTTTATCATTTTTGCCAAAGAGCCTTTACCACAAATTCAGCATCAGATATTAGTTCATCAACATTACATTATGTTTGGCTCTGGTAGTGGAAGGCTGTACAACTAGAATGGAGAGATTTCTATCTTATTCTCAAAACATCTCCCCAAATTTTGATACAAAACTGAACTAGTAGAGAATCAGAGCTATCTCATGTAACTATTAGTCTAAATAAAGTAAACTAGTGGTTGTACTGACCTAGTTCATGACAGGTCCCAGTCTGAGATCCAGGAATACAGGCTATACAAACTGAAGAGTTTGTATAGCCTGGCAGACATTCTGTCTCCCCATTCGAATCGCATTTGAAGTGCCCTGTGCTGTCGTCTACTTGAGCACAAACTCTAGAACAGTCTGGACCATAGAAAGTCAAGGCACATCCTATCCGATACGAATACTGAAACTTCTTGTCAGGACTCCAAATTGCATTACTCATAATGCCAACTTCACTATCCAATGCATTCACATATTTTCTAAAGCTTAGAATTGTTGAGTTGCTCATGGCATTGCTAACATGAACATAAATCTGATAGTCTCCCTATAGACATACAGTGTTACAAAATAGGTAAGAATATGCGTTACATTTCTATCTTCATTTAAACTCACTGGATTAACTTGGAAGGAAACAGGGTTTGAGATGTTTCTCATAGACTTGCTTGTTCCTATCTGGCCATCTTCACTAAATGTGAGATTGTCACTAAAGATGGTGAAACTCAACTCTCCGTGAGGACAGGATATTCCATACATGCCTGCCGATTGCAGGCACAATTTGACTCTGCTGGTACAATCTTCAATGCAATTTCCTGTCCCCCCAGTGCAGCAATCACCAACTGTGTCCTTGTGTTCCAAATTTATGTACCTCCTAAAGAAGAAGTCTAGTGATATGCTCTTTGCTTGTGTGACCTGGAATGTGAGCATTATTGATTACTTCAACATAATCCCTGTTGTTACAGTTAAAAATCTTACCAAGAACAGGAGCTGAAGGTAAAATAGTATGCTGAAAGTCCTTCTCTGTGACATTGCTTGCTTGACTCTAGCAATAGAAAGTAGCAGTTACAAAAAGTCCTATTGTGGTTAAAATCCCGCCAATGTCATCAATTGTTGACCGCGCCTCCCTTGCAATGTAACTCGCATGCAGCTTGCTAGAACTACTGCAGTATTCAGATACCTACACTGTAGAAATGTTATGCATAGTACAAAGTTTCATCTGGCTACTGGTTTTGACTTGTAGACCGTCAGTCCTCTTTCTCCGTAATCATGGTCACCACTCATGTTTGTACTGTAAAATGGTAATAATAATAATACTAATCGGGACTCTTGGGTGACAAGGTGAGGTGTGGTATGTTTCGGGATGGTATATGTGAGCTATGTGATGAAGGTGTTGTGGAAGATGTTATGCATTTCTTGTTGTTCTGTGGGGAGTTTGCAGGCTTTGGGGTCTGAAGCCACCCCCTCCCCCCCCCCCCCCCCCTCCAAATTAATGATATTCATTATGATTTTTTCCTTCTAGTATTTGTTTTTTAGCATAAAAATATTTATGAGGCAACAGGTAAAATACAAGAGGTATTAGCAACTGTACTCAACACCTGATCAACACTTAGCACAAAATGAGAAAATGAGGAGTACATGTGTTTGAGGTAATATATGCCAGACCTTCTGCTTCTAATCTTCAAACTACTGTCAGCTGCAACAGCAACCATACAGTGTGGCTTTCTATCTGAGAAGTGTCAGTGAGTCGAGTCAGATCATGTCTAAAAGGGCCTCTATCTCAAGAGAACCTCCTGTAAAGCGAATGGCCAAGACCATGGATCTACGCCAATATTTTTCTAGCAAGAAGTAAGGTATAGTTAAGTTTATTTCTTATTAGACAGAGTGATGTAACATGACCAGATTGATTACTTTAGTTCTGGAAACTAAGTATTATATACCTGGTGGCAGTTCCAGCAGTACCTCTCTGCTTCATATATCCCATTCAGTCTGGAGTGGTGCTGATTCTTTATCAGAAGATGACCAGTCTAACTCTCTCATAGCTTGTGCTAAAAGCAGCAGTTGGGTTGGTGAGTAGCAGTAGGGATAGTGATGGCACATGCACCAAAATTTTATTGTTGATGTTGAAGAGAGTGGTATAAGAGGAAGCAGTGGTGTTTTGCTTCCATTGTTGATGTTGAAGAGAGTGATATAGGAGGAAGCGGTGGTGTTTTAGCTTCAGATTCAAGTGACATTCATCCTGAGGTACATTCTGGAGACTTGGGCAAGGTAGTATGTACAACTAAAATCCCTGAGAAACCTCAGCAATAATTAGAAATTGTTCTTCTCAGAAACTATTTTATTCCAAGCGAAGGATTTCAATTCCCCACACGTACCTTCAAAGCTCAGAAACGGCCGTTTCAAAAGAGTTGGCTGATACATGTGTACGCTAAACAACAAACACTCAAGTTCCGTCAGCTGACGAGGAAGGAGGTTTATAAACCACACGGCTGGACAAAACATATTCTCGGTCACAAGATGGTGGATTTTTCTCGTTTTGTGTACTATTTGGGCAATGTGAAGCAACCGTATAAAAGAGTTAGGGTTTCTGGTCAATAGGCCTCTGACAAATTTCAAGAATGCGATTGAGAAGTTAAATGATCATTTTCTTTCCAAGAGAGGAAGTTCCATCACTAACTGTGGAGAAAGTACTGGCATTTGCTGCTGTGAAGGAGAACAGTGGCTTCCATTGATCAACAAATTAGTTCAAGCCGAGCTGAAATTATTGCTGGAAATCGTTTAAAGCTCCGTTCCATTGCTTCAACTGTCATTTTGTGTGGGAGACAAGCATTTGCTTTTAGAGAACATCATGAAGATGGGTTTAAAATAGAATCTGAAAGTTCAGTGGGACGAAGCAACTTCCTATCCTTGTTGATTTTTCGCATCGATGTTGGTAGTGAAGTTCTCAGAGAACATCTGCATACATGTGATCGTAATGCAATGTACACCAGTAAAGAAATACAAAATCAAATGATTCAAATTTGTGTGGTAACTCCAATATACTTAGCATTAACATTATTCATGGTACCACATTGTTAATGATCTTTGTTCATTGTTCTGTATTGAGGCTCAGCCTCTGTTCATTTATATTGTGTCAGCTGCAAAAAGAATCAGAGTTTTTGAATCAATATAGTTTCTGCTCTAGCTCTCGCTAGCTAGTCAGACACTAGTTCAGCTATAGTGCTCGCTTGCTCAAGGTACTACATTGGCAATGAGGATTTTGATGGCCCTACACAGGATACTTGGAGAATTCATGTGGCAAGCAGGACTGGAAGTCGTACACACAGAGAGGTTGGAACAGTATTTCATGGCCAATGACACCAACAATGCAGCTAAGAAGCGAGCAATCTTGATCAGCTCTTGCAGTGCAACGACCTACAAAGATGTCCTAATGCCACAAGCCACTTCAGCTGTGTCTTTCGAGGAAATAGTTGCGCTACAATAACCAGCCGTCTCTCTCTGAGATTATGCAGTGCTATCGTTTCAACATGAGAGTTCGCCGTGCTCATATGCAGCGCTATCGTTTCAACATGAGAGTTCGCCGTGCTCATAAATTAGTGGCCACTTACCTTGCACAGCTCAAACAGCTTGCCAAATATTGCAAGTACAGAGACACCTTGCAATAGATGCTGAGAGACAGGCTTGTCTGTGGTATAGGCAAGGAGCGCTGGCAAAAACACTTGCTG
Source organism: Cladorhizidae sp. MBARI D1340-BT2 (assembly GCA_028752905.1). Lineage (NCBI taxonomy): Eukaryota > Metazoa > Porifera > Demospongiae > Poecilosclerida > Cladorhizidae > Cladorhizidae sp. MBARI D1340-BT2. The sequence continues at coordinate 26,605,774 of JAQNBH010000015.1, read as the reverse complement.
TCAGAGGAGGGTCTTGTCTATGACAAGGCCGTGAAGGTTCTCTTAGCTCTAGAAGCTGCCGAACATGAAGTCAAGGACACACAAGGTCAGAAGTCTGCAATCAACCAAGTTCGTCGACCGCCGAAGCTGCCGAGGCGACCACAGGTCCAGCCGCTGACCACCTGATTTGCTTGTTATCACTGTGATGGTGACCACAAGGCTACTGACTGCCAGTACAAGGATGTGGAGTGCAATTACTGCCACAAGAAAGGTCATCTTGCTGCAGAGTAAAAAGAGACAACAAGGCAGATAAAAGCCAGCACCAAGGATGACCAACCAGGTGAAAGAGACTGAAACTGAATCTCCTGAATACAATTTGTTCAACTTTTGCTCCAATGACTACCCATCCTACACGATTCATCTAACACTCAACAATTCTATAATAACAATGGAAGTAGACACTGGAGCCACATTATCATTGATGAGCCAGGCCACATACCAAAAGTTGTGGTCTGGGATAGATGCCTCTCCGTTACAAAAGACCAAAGCATGACTGAAGTCCTATGAAGGGGAGATAGAGGTGCATGATTCCATCCTGGTCGATGTCAAATATCAGGACCAGAAAGCAACTCTACCACTGCTAGTCATAGCTGGCCATCCGAGCCTTTTAGTTCGCGACTGGCTCAAGCACTTCAAGCTTGACTGGTCTCAGCTGTACAGCATTAACTTAGACCAAAAGGGTGATATTCCAGAGTTCTGAACCAATATTCTGAGCTGTTTAATGATGAATTGGGGAAATTGACGGGATAAACTGCAAAGTTTTACATCGACAGTGATGCCCAGCTGCTATTTTATCGTGCACACCAGGTACCCTATATGCTCAAGGCCAAAGTGGAAGCTGAGATTGACCGCTTAGTCAAGGATGGAGTAATCGAAGAAGTACAATTTTGGGAGCTGTGGTCTGGTCCTAAAGCAGAATGGATCAGTACGGCTATGTGGAGATTACAGGCAGATGGTAAACCAAGTTGCCAAGGCAGATACCCTATCCACTGCCGAGGATAGAAGATCTTTCGCCACACTTACTCGTGGAACCATATTCTCTAAGCTCGACCTAAACCAGGCATATTTACTAGTCCTATAGTAAATTCTTTACCTGACTTCACATGTTTTCCTCCTTTGTACAGGTTGTTACATAAACAGATGAAATGGTCCTGGGGAGAAGCACAATGAACACAACGAACATCTTTCAGGAAGTGAAATCCATGCTTACCTCAGAATGCCTACTGGTACATTTTGACCCTACCGGAGATCTTGTCCTGGCCTGCGATGCATCTGTTGGAGCAGTGTTGTCACATCGATTCAGTGATGGTCAGGAAAAACCAATTGTTTTCACATCACGCTCTCTTGGTATAGCCGAAAATAAATATTCGCAACTAGAGAGGAGGGCCTAGCCATCATTTTCGGAGTGAAGAAATTTTATATGTATTTATTTATTTGGTCGGCATTTTGAAATTCTCTCCGACCACAAACTGAATTTTATCACACCCGAGCCACTCTAGCCATGGCCTCTGCATGCATTCAGCGATGGGCACTAACTCTTGCAGGTTATGACTATACCACCTCCTACAAGGCAGGGGAAAAGCATGGGAATGCAGATGCGGTCAGTCGCCTTCCCTTACCAGATATGCCTCAGTCAGTACCAGAGGCACAAGAGAATGTCTTCCTGATGGACTCTTTGGAATCCACTCTCATAACATCATCCCAGATCAAGCAATGGTTGCTCTGTTCCATGAAGGTCAGCCAGGAGCTTCACAGATGAAGAGCCTCGTGTCAAAAACTCACTCTCAAACTGCTGTACTCTCCCAACATATAATTGACTGGGCCACCAATTTAGCACTGAGTTCCTGATGATGCCTAGACCTTTACTAAAGACCTCTCTCTGTCAATAGTCTTATCTAGACTAGAACAACCATGCTAGATATCCCAAGCCCTCGCTCTAACTCTGAGAGGATGTGGTAGATAATAAATAATGACTTTGCAACAAGACATATTTAAAACACAGTGTTCAAGATAATTTACTAACTGGTCGCTTTGTGTGCTAAATGTCTTTATCTCTTTTATATACTAATGTTCTCTTGCACACGACTCTGTGGTGGTCTTGCACCAGATCTTGCTAAGGTCTTGTGGTGATTGTTCACCTGAGAAGATGTCTGTCCTGATGAATCAACTACACATAATGGTTGTGTAGGGTTGTGATTACCATCCAGTGGTTTGTCAGCTCTGGACTCTGTTACAACTGTCAGTGGTTTGTCTTCTCTGGACTCTGTCACAACTGTCAGGTGGTTTCCTGACACTCCCCCATTGTTCTGGACAATGTCCTCTGGATAAACCATCTGCATTCGAATCACATTGTCCTGGTTTGTGTACGCTTACGTAACTGTATGGTTGCATAGCCAGAGCCCATCTTTCAATCCTCCCGTGGCTATCCTTCAATCTCACCATGTGTGTTAGCGGGTTGTGATCTGTCTCAATTAGGTGTGAGTAATGGGAATGTTAAAACAGATTATGTAATGTACTGTACTGTGTAGATTTCATTGGCCATCTGTGATGTAATGTTGATGAAATAACCATATATGGATGTATGCCCAGAGAGTATTTAAGCTCAGGCCACCCCTGGGACTGGTCAGTTCTGAGTTTGTACAACTACAGTTGCTAATCCAACCTATTTAGTTAGCCTTAAATGCCTAAACTTCTCTGGCTAGGTTAGCTAAGGTTGGGCAGCCAAATTCAGGACTCTGGTGGCAGTCAATTTACAGTTAGGGCAGCTAACGCTTCCGGAGTCGGAGGGTTATCGGGAGCAATCCACCCCCTTCCATGCGGACTAAGCTCTAACAGAGTACTTCTTCTCTCTTGGTATAAGTTTACGGGACCCATAAGCTATGGGAAGCTCCTCCGCAAGCTCATTTTTCTGGGAAAGTACATACCCAATCCCTGTGTCGGAAGAATATAAAGGGTTTGTCCCAAATAGGCATAGATTTCACAGGATAGTTTGTGAGTTTATCTTTCAGCTGCTGAAAGGATTCTTATCTAGTTTCGTTCCAGTCAATTATGTTGGCATTAGTCTTTCTTGGTCAATTCAGTAAAGGGGGCGGCTAATGTGGAAAAGCCAGGTACAAATCGCCGATAGTACCCACAAAGACCCAAAAAGGCTCGTAGATCCTTCTTGTTAAGGGGTTGGGTGAAGTGTTCTACTGCTTTTATTTTCACCTGTAGTGGTTGTACTCTAACCTTTCCCACTGTGTGTCCCAAGTACGTGCATATATTACAAGCAATCTTGCACTTTGATTCTTTAATAGTCAATCTAGCTCTCTCAACCTCTTGAAGATCTCTTTCAGGTGTAACACATGCTCGGCCCAGGTGTTGCTGTGCACAACAATGTCATCAAGGTAGGCAGCTGCAAATGCTTGCGTCCCATCAAGTACCTGATCCATCAATCGTTGAAATGTGGATGGAGCTGCAGCTACTCAAAAGCGCATGGTACCAAATTGGAAGTTACCACAGGGGGTGATGAAGGCGGTTTTCTCTTGGCTCTCCTTTGCCCATACTCCTTTGTGAGGTCGAGTGCTGTGATGTATTCTGCTCTGCCGATGTCATTGATCAAATCCTAAATCCTCGGTATCGGGTAACTGGTAACGAGATTCAGCCAATACAGAGCCTCTTGCTGCCATCTTTCTTTGGAACTAGAACCATGGGTGCTGCCCATGGACTTTTGGATGGGGTGATGATGCCAATTCCTAATGGCTCTTTGATTTCCTTTGAAGAAATTCATGCGATGCATGGTACAGAGGTAAGCGGATTGGACTGGCCTCTTTGGTTTCAATAACATGACTCACTCGGCTTGTTCTACCTGGATCATCACTGATGACGTTGGCAAACTCTTTTTTCAGTTCCAGGAGTTCGGCTTCCTGTAGGTGGATCAATGTGCTGTTATGTCGATCCTCTTCTTTCTTTATCGTGTCCTTGTTGATGTCATCATGGACTGAGAGGAAAACGGCTGGTGCTGCTAAGTGCCATGCCTTCAAACCATTTACGTGAAAGGTGCGGTTCCTCTTCTGTCCTGATCCCATGTCTACTTCGTACGTGACATCTGTTATCTTGTTGGTTATGAATGCTGGATCCTCCATTCATGTGGAGCTTGTTTAGTTTTCTTGGCTGGAAGACAAGCACATAGTCTCCCACCACAAACTTTCTGTCTACTGCTTTCTTGTCATGTAAATATGTTTCTTTTTCTCCTCTGCTTCATTAGAACTAGCTAATTCATGGATGAGTGACATCTTCTCACGTAGAAGTCAAAGGTACTCAACCACATTCTTGTCGTCTTCATCATTCTTCTCCTGCCACATCTCCACCAGTTCATCGAGTGGAGTCCTCATCCTTCAGCCAAAAAGGAGCCAATATGTAGAGTACCCAGTGGATTTGTGGGTAGTACCCCGGTATGCCCACAATATGTAGGGCAAACACTGATCCCATTCAATGGTACCTTTCTGGGTCAGCTTATGTAAGAGGCGTTTGAGAGTAGAATTGAACCTCTCACCAGCCCATTGGTCTGCGTGATACGGCGATGTCCTAATGTGGTGAATCCCCGACTTCTCACAGAACTGCCTCATCATCCTCGACATTAATTTGGAGCCGTTCTGATAGGATTTCCCCATTCTAGATGTTAGGTCTACTATCACAGATTCAGTGGTAACATTATGTAGAGGGACACCTCTGGCCACTTAGTGGCGTAATCAATTACCACTAGTACATATTTGCTACCCGACTTCGTTCTTTTTAGTGGGCCAAAAATGTCCATGGCTACCTGCTCGAATGGCATACGAATGAATGGCAATGGGTGTAGGGTGGCTCTTGTCAATATTGCGGGTGCAGCCATTTGGCAAGCTGGACAGGACTGGCATGCTTCCTTGACAGTGACTGTCATCTTCGGCCAAACCACTCTTTTCCATAGAGCATAGAGTGTTCGGACTTCACCGAAAGGCCCGGCTGTTGGAGAGCAGTGTACCAATCTGAGGATCTCGTTCCTGCAACATTGAGGGACCACAAGTAAGTTCTCTTCCCCCCACAGCATATGGCTTCCTGGTTAACAACCTGTTACAAAAGAAATCACCCCCACCATCCCCATCAGCTTGTCGTCTCCATTCTCCCAATCTCGGATCTGACAACTGAAGAGAGCGAAGTTGGTGGGGCGAGATCTGCTCGAGCTGAGTCTGGTATTCAGCTGGTCTTTCTGCTGGTTTACTTTATGTAGGGAAAACAAACAGGTCATCACTAAAATTAAAAAATTGACCCAACCCTTGTACTTGGTCTGCCTCTAGACCATGTATTAGAGCTCCGTCTCTTTCTTGGGTATGCTCTGACACCTGTTTTTCTTTCTCCTTCCTTTTCTTTTCAGCTCGTGTGATAACCATCGACACCTCTGGTTTTCTCATCACAGGCTTCGCCACCTCTGGTTTCACTGTCTCAGATCTGCAGGCGTTCTCTCGTCCACCAGAGCTATCTTCAGCAGTTTCGAAACCTAGGGACGTCTTGACCGAGGAGCATATCCACTGTAAGATGTGGAGACATACCCATGGCCAGTTCGCACGTCTTATTATCAATGCAAAGTTGGATACTAGCAGCAGGTAACCATGCCTTCTTAGAACTTGCTGTATTGATGATGCCTAGACCTTTACTAAAGACCTCTCTCTGTCAATAGTGACCAGAACAACCATACTAGCTATCTCAAGCCCTCCCTCTAACTCCAAGAGGATGTGACAACTTTGCATCAAGCAATATTCACAACACAGTGTTCAAGATAATTGACTAACTGGTCTCTCTCTGTGCTAAATGTCTTTATCTCTCTTACATTATACTAATGTTCTCTTGCACAAGACTCTGTGGTGGTCTTGCACCAGATCTTGCTATGGTCTTGTTGTGTCTGTTCATCCTGAGAAGATGTCTGTCCTGATCAACAACACATTGTAGTTTTTTGGGTTGTGATTACCATCCACTGGTTTGTCGTCTCTGGACTCTGTCCTTCTCTGGACTCTGTCACTACTATCAGGTGATTTTCTAACACCTCTCACGTGGCTATGCATGTTGGCCTGGAATGGACAGTGATCTGGAGCAGCATGTCAGTGAGTGTAACCCATGCCAGGGGAATCGAAACACCATCTCCACTACTTTCTTCGGAATTTCTCCAACGTCCATGGGAGAGGATACATGCAGATTTTGCAGGTCCATACCTAGGGAAGATGTTCTTCATTTTGGTGGATTCATATTCAAAGTAGTTAGAAGTCATTCTGATGTCGACTGCTACTTCAGCAACCACCATCGACTGTCTCCACTCAATCTTCGCATGAAAAAGGTTTTGTATCCGATAACGGCATGCAATTCACCAGTGACGAGTTCAGCACTTTCATGGAGCGGAATGGTATCCGTCATCGTTGTTCAGCTCCATATCACCCAGCAACCAATGGTTGAGGGCATTGAAGGGTCTGAAGATTGGGTGGTAGGATGGAGAAATGAAGATGAAGAAGGGAGAGTAGGCCTAATGTTGGGTAGATCAGTAGCAGAGGTGAAGGAAGAGGTGTAGGACAGGGTAGACAAAAATGTAATGGGAAATATGCTCAAATGGTGGGAGAAGAGGAATGTTTGGCACCTAGGGTCCTATGCCTTTGGCACCTATCTCTTTGTAATTCATTATTTTGCTGTAATAATCATTAAAATAGTTAATTCATGTTGTTGTTTTCTAGTAGTCATGTCATTTATTGTTTGTACTACTGGGCGATACTCATTAATGTACTCCATGACACTAACTAATAGAGAAGTAAACTATAAAATGCCACATGCGTACTCGAAGTGCACCGTATACCATATGTACTTAGAAGCTGCCCAAGTGAGTTTTAGTTGGGATAGTAGCTTCATGTTTTTGGTCCGCCACTTTAAAATAAAGGTCAAACCTAAGTGATCATCTTATGAATTTTCCTCCATTTGCAACCCTTTACCTCTATTATTTTCTTCAGTTGCCATCAAAATTGCCTGTATCTACTTCATGGAACTTACAGCTGCCATAATAGCTGGAAAGCCAGTTAACCACCCCATCCAGCAGGACACATTATAAAGAGCTCTCTCTAATTGTAGGAAGTTGTAGCTCCACCTAGTTCAGGGTTGGTGATCTTTCTTACTCTGTACATACCGCAGTCGACCGATGTCCTGATGTAGAACTGAGCCACGGACAGGCAGATAATGTTATCAAGGTTCTCATGTATAGCACTGAACCACAGGCAGGCAGATGGAGATACATGTTATCAAGGCTCACTGCACCTGGAGGCAGGTGACTAAGATAAATCCTAGCAAGGCTCTGACGTAGGACTGAGTCATGGGCAGGAAGATGGAGATACATGTTATCAAGGCTAAGATGTAGCACTGAGCCACAGGCAGGCAGAGGGCTAAAATACATGTTTATTGAGGCTATAATGTAGCATTGAGTCACGGCCAGGCAGATGATGTTTTCAAGGCTTTGATGTAGCACTTCTCCCCCCTTCCCCCTCTGTCCTGCTTAAACATGCATATACATCTGCGGCCAGAGCAATGGCTAAGTTTAGGACCAGGGCAATGGCTGAAGTTAGGACCAGGGCAATGGCTGAGGTTACGACCAGGGCAATGGCTAGGGTTAGGACCAGGGTAATGGCTAGGGTTAAGGGAATGGCCAGGTTAAGGGCAACAGCCAGGGTCAGGAACCATTTATGTCAGTGTAGGAGATATAACTTGCCACTAGCACGTGACCTGTTTTTTACTTACCTTGCAAATGAAGTTATTTTGGCATGTTTCATTGCATCCGGTTCCAATCCTTTCCAATCGTCGATAGGAGTCTGTCTGAATACCAAAACATAGCAAAAACAGCAGAAAATGGTTCAGAACAAGCAGAGCCTGAACCACTCCAGGCAGGGGACAACCAGAGCAGAACCACTAGCCACTAGCAGAGCCTGAACCACTACAGGAAGGACAATCAGAGCAGACCACTAGCCAATAGGAAACTAACAAAAGAGAGCCAATCAGATATAAACGGAACCAGAACTAATAAAATGGACCGATAATGATGTAATATAAAGTTGGGGTGTATTCTTAATCAACTTTAAATGATATTTTGGCTAGATGTAGCCGGAACATCAAGTGAGTACGATTAAGAGAAAGTCATTGTATCTACATTATGTCAACCGAAAGTTTGTTGAAAATTCTTTTCCACGTCACTAATCCACACACTTTCTCACATTGCACTCTACAATATAACTTCTGTTTCTTAACAGTGACGTTCTCTCACTTCTGCGTCATTTCTTCTTACAAGACTTCTTGCCACCCGTAGGTGTGGTTGGAACAGTCGAGTGCCCACGTGTGGATTTCACACACTTTTCCATGACTTTCTACAATTTTTATTTCCACTGGTCTGTGGTTTTCCTAAGCTAATAGCTGAGCGAGACAAAAATGCAATAACTAAACTGGGGGGAGTGGCGCATCCTGCCGTATTAGTGAATACGGATCTTAACGATAAATCTGCAAAGGTCACCTCTTCTAATCACCATAACTTGACAACCCATCAAGTAAAAAAAAAATTGTCTCCAACATATGATAGCTATTAGCTTAGGCAAACCACAGACCAATTTACAGCTTTTGGTTTGTGAGGGGGAAGTGTTGGGGCAGAAGTGTTTAGTTTTTTGGAATGCCTTGATATTTCTGCATGTATCTTCTGAGAAAATATGCCTATAGACTAATCTTTTATATCATTGGAAAGCACATAGATCAAGGAACAATATGGGCATAATATTATTTGGACAGAGTAATTATAAAAAAAGTTATGGGCAGTCTAAATCAACAGACGTTTCCCCCCCCAGTTTCAGGTATAGTCCCCCCTTAAGTGTACTGCCACTTCTTTCGCATTCACAAGATGTTACTGGCAGAGTGCATGCGATTTGCAAGAGAACATGAATGTTTGGAAAAAATGTTGCATCACAATTTCAAGGCACTAGATGGTGTGGATTCTCTTTTGTGAAAGGGTACATTTGCATATCTTGATTTCCAGCGAGTGAGTTCAGTTTCTATTAGTTCTGGTGATGGCAATTCCTGGTGATAAATTTCAACAACCGTGCAGATATCAAATGATCTTGTGGTAATCAGAGATGGTACAAGTACCAGAAGAGATGAAGCAGTTGCTGACAATGATGAGAACCTTTCATTTAAGCTAGTGCAGATATGGTCAAGGAATGGAATAGCAAGATTACTCTTGAAGTAATCAAATACTGATTCTGCTGGTGCATTACCATGGTGCTGCTGTCTGCTTGCTATCCTTGGCTTACTCGGGGTGGTGCCCACCTTATCAGCCATCAAGACAGCCTGGTCATATATTTTCTGAAAGTTTTCTTCCACTTTGGCACGCTCTTCTTTGTACACTTGCTTAAAATCATGTGATAAGCTTCAATGATATCTAGTGTTCTGCTCTGTAGTTGAACTGTTATATGCCTGGCAGGTGGGAAAGGTACTGATAAACCACTAAGAAAACTACAATGAAATCAAATTTGGTGATACTAGCAAGGATTTGCTGGGCTTGACTTCTATTACCTGTGTCCCAATCACTGTAAAGGCCACCATGTTCAGCAACATGTTTGCCATGGCCTATAACTTCTAGGGCATCAACAATGAATACAAATGACTGATAAAAATGCTGATATGCACTATGACGCTCAGCGTGGACCCAATTGGAAATGTGGACCCAATTAAAAGGGTGGACCCAACTGAAAGGGTGGACCTCACAGCCAGTGGGGGGGTTCTCGAGAACCCTGAGAACCCCCCCTGGCTACGGGCTTGAGAACTAATAAAATGGACCACTAATGATGTTATACAAAGTTGGGGGGTATTCTTAATTAACTTTAAATCTACTCACTCGATGTTTTGGCTAGATACTCTAGCCTTCATCATGAAGGCTAGAACATCTAGCCGGAACATCAAGCAAGCAAACTTTAAGTAGATTAAGGAGAAAGTCATGCATCTACATTATGTCAAATGAAAGTTCCTTGAAAATCACTTTATTATTCAGCTTTCTTTTCCATGTCACTACATCACATACTTGCATATTTCCTCACATTGCACTCTACAATATATTTATTTCAACTTCTGTTTCTTAACTGTGACGTTTTCTCACTTCCTCTTCGCTTCTTCTGAGAAGGGTTCTTGCCACAAGTAGGTGCGTTGGAACAGTCAAGCCCACCTGTGGATTTCACACATTTTGCATGACTTTCTTCCCAGTCTTTCAAGAAGTTAAAGGAAAATTTCTTTCTTTCCTCCTTGTTCTTTTCAAGAAATTTTGGCATAGTGTGGGCATGCTCCAAAGCCAAGGGTACATCTGCGCAGTGCCAAGAAGATGTTACTTTCACCACTGGACACTTCAAGGAGGCCAAAGTAATCTACAATTTTTACATGAACATTTCCACTCAGTGTCACAACCCTGTAATTACAGGAAATTTAAGCATGTAGGTGCCGCCCAGGATGGCATGGACTCTTAGCTTGCCTGGCTTACATGGTTTCTGTTTTAATGGACTAAGTGGCATACCAAGCATCAGGTGGTGGGAAGGGTGACCTCTCTGGAGCCTACTGATGGTGACAGGTGGTGTCATTACCCATGACACAACTAGAGGGGTAAGGTTGAACAGAACTAGTAACGCATTCCTAGTCCTTCACTAGGCAGCATGCAACTACAGGTGGTTGTGGTGAGACAAATGTGTGAAGATGGTGACGTCCAGTTTTAATAAGTTATAAAGACATGTTCACCAGGTTAGGTCCATCCATTTAGACTCAGGTATATGGCTACAAAGGAACCAGGAGTGTTTGGTAACCTGCTAGATCTACAGGCCTCTGATTGTGGGGTCTCAATGAGGGGTGGTGGATCACATTGAGCTCCTCCTACACAGAAGCTTGTTTGAGCCTTCCATCCTGTGCTCTGGGTGTGAGGTATATATATGATACAGGCTCTCCATTGCGGTGATTGTGCACCTGAAGCGCCTTCTAAGAGGCTTGTTTGAGGTTTCCATCTTTTGGTCTGGGTGTGATGTACATGTGTAACATTCGCTTTGACTGCATATCTATCCATGGTGTGCACATGCACCTCTTAGCACTCTTGATGTTCCAAGGAGCATTCGGAGGATGGACCTGCAGCTTGTGGCCTTGAGAGAGCCTATGGATGGATGGCCTTCCACTCAGACCCAGGGTGGACCTGCAGCTAGTGGCCATGAGAGAGCCTCTGGATGGATGGCCTTCCACTCAGACCCAGGATGGACCTGCAGCTTGTGGCCATGAGAGAACCTCTGGATGGATGGCCTTTCACTCAGACCCAGGGTTGACCTGCAGCTAGTGGCCATGAGAGAGGTCTGTATGTGTAGATATTTTCCATTGCCTGTGCTAACTCCAAAGAGCTCTTTCCCAACAAGTTCTCTGCTTCCTTGTAGTGCGAGATAATCAGCAACTGGCAGTGTGCATGTCATGCAGTAGAAACAGCAAGTCACATGATGCACTGGACAAACAACGATTGTGAATCGGCAAGTCACATGATGCACTTGACAAACAACGATTGCAGATCGGCAAGTCACATGATGCACTGGACAACCGATTGTGAATCAGCAAGTCACATGATGCACTGGACAAACAACATCAGCAAGTCACATGATGCACTGGAGAAACAATAATTATGCATCGGCAAGTCACATGATGCACTGGAGAAACAGTGATTGCAAATAGGCAAGTCACAAGGTGAAGCTTGCCATGAAACACCACAAACCCCGACTATGATAAGATGTTTAGTCCGAGCACAAACGAAGATATTGAGAGATCGTTAGTTGGCAGGGAAAATTATGCTTTAGCTAAAGCTACCGACAGTACTGCCTGGAGTGGTTCAGGCTCTGCTTGCTCTGTTCCATTGGCAGGTTTTCCTGCCTGGAGTGGTTCAGGTTCGATGAACCTAGCCACACGCGTGATGAACCTAGCCACACGCGTGATGAACCTAGCCATACACGTGATGAACCTAGCCACACGCATGATGAACCTAGTCACATGCATGATGAACCTAGCTACATGCATGATGAACCTAGCCACATGCATGATGAACCTAGCCACACGCATGATGAACCTAGCCACACATGTGATGAACCTAGCCACATGCGTGATGAATCTAGCCACATGCATGATGAACCTAGCCACACACGTGATGAACCTAGCCACATGCGTGATGAACCTAGCCACACGTGTGATGAACCTAGGCACACGTGTGATGAACCTCGTGATGAACCTAGCCACATGTGTGATGAACCTAGCCACCCTCATGATGAACCTAACCAGAGTGATGAACCTAGCCACACGCTTGATGAACCTAGCCACACGCGTGATGAACCTAGCCACATGCGTGATGAACCTAGCCACACGCGTGATGAACCTAGCCACATGCGTGATGGACCTAGGCGTGTGATGAACCTAGCCACACGCGTGATGAACCTAGTCACACGCGTGATGAACCTAGCCACATGCGTGATGAACCCTGCCTCACGCATGATGAACCTAGCCACAAGCATGATGAACCTAGCCACAAGCATGATGAACCTAGCCTCACGCATGATGAACCTAGCCATATGCGTGATGAACCTAGCCACACACGTGATGAACCTGCAAGAGCAATGATGCCAGCACCACAAACAAGCCATAGGGGTCAAAGTTTTACAAGCGCACTTCCTTTCTGATAATTTTGCGAAGTGTAATAGAGGCATTGATTTACGAGCTTGTTTAGAGTTGGATTAAAAATATAATCTTGCAGTTCATGCGTAAGCATTAATAGCATGAATCAACCTCGTAAGATGGGCTGGCATCTAACGAGTTGAAGGAGCTCAGGTTCAATAATAGGGTTCAATTGAAGATCCCGGCTCAGGCTAGGGGGCTAGTGCTAGGGCTAGGACTAGGGCTTTCTCTCAGAATGCATTCCAAAGCCTGTGTGACATATTGCTCTCCAATTCCCAATGTAGATCTAGCTCGGGTGAATATTCTTCAGAAGACCAGGTTTTCCTAGGCTGGGTGACCTGACTATTCTTCAGTTGATCCAATAATAGTTTAATGAGCCAGTGTACTAACCCCTTTTTCCCCCTCAAGTCAGCAGCCATTATTTTAAGCACTGGCCCACTGAGCATGCTCTATTGCCAGTCCTGGGCCTGGTAAAAGCTAGGCCCAGGACAGTGTCTGGCTAGAACATCTTATAGTTTTGTGGTTTCCGGTTCATGGCAAACTTTACTTTGTGACTTGCTGATTTGCAATCACTGTTTCCCAGTGCATCATGTGACTTGCTGATTCATAATTGTTGTTTGTCCAGAGCATCATGTGACTTGCTGATTCATTAATCTGTTATTTTAATCACTGGCCCACTAGGCATGCTCTATTGCCAGTCCTGGGCCAGGCAAAAGCTAGGGCCAGGACAGTAGCTAGAACAATGCAATCTTAACAAGCATCGCAGGTATCAAATGTTGCGATATTTGTTCCACACTTGGAACACATGAGGAGCTGTTTCTGTGTATATACGGCATGAATTATGCAGCAAGTTAACTGAATATATATGCACAAGCAGTCCATGGTGTCCCAAGGCAATATAACTCAACTCTCCCCTGAGTGTATACGTTAATTATAGGTTTGGACCCCATCTTTCTCCTTCTATGCAGCTTTGGATTGTCTCCGAACTTTGGCAACTTCAACCAGGGTTGGCCAAAGTTCACATAGCATGTCATGAGTGCTCTGATGAATGGTGAGGGTGTGGCCATATCTATGTATCGTCATTACGGGCTACCCTTTCAATGGGAAGGTGACCATCAAGGCCTCCTGTGGCAGTGGCATAGTGCTCTTGCTAAGGATGCCCAGTTGGACACATGACCCCGTGCTGACGGTCAATGGGAAGGATAATCCCACAGGCCCACCGCAGCCTGGGACTATGCACGAAGTGATCTGCATTGGCACCACTGACGTGAGGATACTGTTCCCCATGAGGATCAAGGTGGTGCGCAGGTTCAATGAAGCTGCTGCAGTCTATCGTGGGTGAGTGGGCAATGTAGCTTGTAATAGTTCTCATAGTTACTCAAGATTTGAAAATGGTCTCCACTTGACAAAACTGCAATAGTCAATTGGTAAACAGTTCACCCACTATGCTCTTCTCAGTGATCTAGGACTAGGCTGTGCACATGTAGCAAGCACCCACTATGCTCTTCTCAGTGATCTAGGACCCGGCACATGTAGCAAGCACCCACTATGCTCTTCTCAGTGATCTAGGATTAGGCTGGGCACATGTAGCAAGCATTCACTATGCTCTTCTCATTGTTTTGGTTAGTAAGAAGCAGTTTTAGCTGAGATATAAGCTTTTTCGTGTCTGCCATTTCAAAATAGATATAAGGAGATCTATAGGCTATAGCACTCCCAAATATTTTTGAACTTATATATCAGCTGAAACAGTTTGGCATCTTCTCAGTATCCTAAATGCCAATTTTACTCCCAAAAGCACTTCAAGGATGCCTTAAACCTTCTCAAAGATGTAAATTGGAAGCCCCAAAAATGTATAAATCTGTGAAATTCACCTTCAATATCTTATATTAGTGTCTACTTTCCCCCCACATATAACTTGTACAATATGTCCATTCATCATATGATTTCTGCCTGGAACCAGAAGACTCTAAACTGTCCAATGCATTGCAATGACCTCGATTCAGCAAAATTAATTTTCATCAATATTATAAACATGCTTGTCTATGTGAAGTATCGAGTTCAGCTCAGATGTATCTGCACGTTTTCCTACCAAGAAGTATCAATTGGCTTCCTCTGAAGTTTACTCTTGTGACAATTGTTAACACCACAGACCTTCAACAAAATCAGGTAACTACTTATGATGTATGTGTCTATGTATGATTACATAGTCACATGCGTACACTTTAGCAATGACTTTCTTGATAAATTATCTCATCGATATTTTGACTAGATGCACTAGCTTTCATCCCGAAGAAGGCTAGACCATCTAGCCGAAACAACTTCTGAGCCAATCTATCGAGAAAGTCCTTGTATCTATGTCAACTGAGAGTTCATCAAGATTAAATAATAATGTGTTTATGATTGGTAGTTAAATGGAGTAACATATTTTAGGATTCTGCTTGACTATAAAATATAATAGAAACAACACAAGATGTAAAACTAAAAAAATTGTCTTCGATCGGCTTAGTCAGAAATAAGATTTACCAGTGTAGACCATAAACATTAGAGGACCATTACCTACTAATTAATGAAGACCTATAATTATTATACTGTGTTTAGGTTGTTCATTATATTAGTAGGTAAAGGTTCCTGTAAATATTTGTGGTCTACATTGGTTTCCATTTCTTTTTTGACATATTTTTGAATTGTCACTCTCTGTCTTCACTTTATTTCACTAAAAAAAATAACTATCTTACACAAAGGGGCTTATGTAAACCAGGAATAGTTCAAGTAAAGAAAATTAGCTACACAAGGAAGTGATAAAGGTTAATAACAGATGATGGAGTTTTATTCTGACATCATGCTGAGGTGAGAGTCGCCATTTTTTCATGTTTCAGACACTATTATAATCTTGGTAAGGTAAACACATGTATTGCTGTACATAGTTAGCATGTAGGAAGGATAAAGTTGTTCTCACCACCACTAAGCATATTTGTTATCTCTGTTAGGTGTGTGCTGCTTGCATAATGTCCTTCGCATTATTTCATTTTGCATGGAGTAGTTTTAGAAATTTGTTGTTGCCCTTGGTATGGATGAGATGTCATCCTCACAGTCCTAACAGGACATTAATAAAGCTCATCTACATTTATTAAACAGCTCCTCCTCATTGACATCCATTCCTTCTGTTGATGGCAACTCCCGCCAATTAGATCAGCTGGCTAATATTTCTTGATTGTCCTTTGGGAAAGGGAAGGGTCGGCAATGGCTTATAGAGAGAAACACATCATTTGTACCCACCGCACTCCATGGCTGCTCACTCAGGGGTTTGCCATGAAGTTGATGTTATTTTTATCCCATTGGCGGTGAAGTCTCTGTGAGACTAGTATATATCTAGGTGTAATTTCTGCTGTCAGACCCATTGCCTGCTCACAGGGCAGCTGGCTTGGCTCCACCCAGTGCATCTTCCATTAGATCTACCTAGGTGTTTCAAGTATCACAAGCCAGTGCTAGCATTCACACTTCGCACCCACCACACATCCCCAGAGCTAATAAGAGGTAAATAATAATTAAATATATATAAACATTTATATATTAAAAAAATACATAAATGTATAAATAAATATATATAATACACATATATACAAATAAATAAATATACAAATAAATAAATATACAAATAAATGAATATACAAATAAATAAATATAAATAAATATAAATATATAATAACTATAATATAGCAATAACAACTGCAATAATAAAACCCTACTGTAACAAACCCTACTTTAACAAACCCCACTTTAACAAACCCTTAAATTACTCTCCTCCACTCCCTCTTCCTCTCCGAAGCGATGGGTGTGAAATTACAAAGGCTACAGTGGATCCGATTACCCCCTACCTATTTAAGGAGAGCTGTGGTAGAGTATTATAGTACAAGGTCTACAATGGGGCACCCTACCTATAAGGAGAGGTGTTGTGGGGTATTATAATAGTACTACAGACCCTTGAGTTCATACAACACTATCATACAGGATAGTAAAAAGGAAGTATTGAGACCTTATAGGTGTCCTTAGGGTGGGTATTCCATTGTATATATCAAGTCAGCCAATCTCCTCTATGCAATGGAGGATGTCATAGCTGACATACACTCCCCCACTTATACCCAGTGCAGGTCCCACAATATACCACTGTAGGTCAATCCCACAGTGCCAGAAGGATGTAGTGTTCATCCTGATCATAGGCTACGAATCCCACTGCTGAACTGAGGCATCGCTACGACCCCGGCAGTGGGAGGAGATGTCAGGCAGACACTCCTGATGATGCAGGACAGATAAATGCCTCAGGTATTGTGACAGTTAAAACTTGGCACTGCTGAGATGGGCCCCTAAAGTGAAGGGGTGTCAGACACACCGCAGACATGAACTCTAGGGCCAGGAGTCATTAATGTCAGAGCATGTCATGATGATACCACATCCTGATGGTGGCATATTGACTTTGAGTGGCTGGCCCCAATGCTGCAGGAAGTCATGAGGCATCCACAAGTCTAGTCTCCTGGGGCTGGCCGTTGTAAATTACCAAGCCTTTCTCTATCTTCTACAAGTTACTGAGAATAATATCTGCACTAAGGTTAAATATTTTTAAGGCAAAAGTTCTCAGCCTTTAATATGTTAAAATTCAGTCAGGGTTAATGTCTGTATACCCCCAACCACTACTGCTAAGAACCATATCCACTATTTCACCCCCATAAAGGGTTAGACCTTGGCACTGCAAAAATATTGTCAGAATATTCCAAAGACACTATACATCATTGAGATATTAAATTAATGACCATGCTCCTGACACATCATTGTCCAGATTGCAAACACAACAATTGTGATGTTCATTCAACTTTTACAGCATTGATTTCTAGCTAGGTCATCAAACTATCTATTGATGTACTCCAGCATCTGTGATCCCTGGTAGAAACTCATCCTTGTAACTTAAGTATGGATCCATTCTAGGCACATTACTGAAATCCTCCCCAACACCTGTCCCCTCCCCTAGGGATGGGCTGAGCATTGGACGAACATCTCCTTGTTCATCCTGTAATATGTACTCATTTTCCACAACCACACTTTGATCCATGACAGCTGTACTCTCTTCAAAGTTGTCTTTGGAGGAATAGAGTGGATTGCTCTGATCTTCTGCATAATTACACCTAATATCATTGTTTTTACCATAGATAGGATTATTCAGAGCTCGTTTATCATCCTCATTGCATCCATAGATAGGATTATTCAGAGCTAGTGAAACAGGAAGAAGAAAAAACGAACAATAATCCCGATTTAACAAAAACAAAATTTGCAATCTACCTTCTTCTTTCTTTGTCTTTATTGGGATTTTAATGGCACAAGGTTTGAATTTCCACAACAGTCCAGTAGTAATCCCTCCAAGAATACATGCCAGGATAAACAATAGGGGTACTAGTATGCCAGCCAGTCTCCCTGCTGATACTCCAGAAGTGGATCCTAATGGATTTTTAATATGAGGATATTTTTTAAATGCTCACTACCTTAACACGCCTTCTAAAAACAAAACGTTAGCACTTAGCTACTTATCCCAACATCTTGATACACGAGCCGACACTCACCATGTGATATATAAAACTGTGGCAAAATCACTGGAAAAAAAACTTTTCCCATGCCACTGACCTGTCAATACATTTATATCATTTAAAAACACTCAGAGAAATCCTGTTTTACATGTGAGGTTTAAGATAAATCACTGTATTGTTGTTGTTATGGAGACAGATCTTTGTCAAGGTAGAAGATTTTGAAAATTTAGTGTGCTTATGAAATAAATTCAATATTTATTCTACTGAAGCTCATTAAATATTAAATGTCCATCAAGATTAATATAGCTATTTGAGTTGCTATAATGCCATGTAAATTCAGGGATACAATATTTTATGTTCGACACTCACCAAGTAGAAAGAGTACTTTTGTGGAATTTTTTGTGAAGATCTACTAATATATAATATTACTATCAATGTGTACTAATATGTTAACTAGTCCCAACTGAGTGTGCCCTGTCATGACAAATTTGGTCCCCCCATATTTGGTTCCCACTGGCTTTAAAAAATATGTTCCCCCTGGAACTTTTTACTTGAAAAAAAAAGTTCCCTCTTAGGGCTAGGGCTAGGGCTAGGGTTAGGGCTAGGGCTAGGGTGGGAACAAAACTTTCAATAAGGGGGGACAATTTTTGGGTGGGAACAAATCAGCCCCATCAATTGTGGCAATTCTAAATCCAGACTGTAATCTCTGTTAATTTTTTGGGCAATTTGTCACTTGTTGGTAAACGTATATACTCTTGATCTCTATCCGAGCTAATGATGATACAAACCCAAAGCTCATTTCAAGATGAAGGTGCAACTTCTGCACTATTCTAGATTTTCCTATCACTGGTAAGATTTTCAACGTCATGAAATCAGGGAGATAATCGAGTTTGTACTAGGTATGTGTCTTAGGAAGTGTATGGCATGCGTAGAATGCTCCAAAAAAGTGCACTCTTGCAGTTTCAGTAACATAATGCTTTCAATGAACTCAGTTGACACAGTACAGATACAACGACTTTCTCGATAATCAACAAAACGACGTTTTTGGCTAAATGCTCTAGTCTTCATCAGGAATAATGAGGTGCTTGCTAGGACTCACATGATTGTATACATAAAGCTTACCACAGAGTAAGAGTCCTACAACTTTTAGCTTTTCTTAAAATTTATTTCATTTTTCCAGATCTCTATCTTTATTAATTGGCCCATTCTTTCATACCCGTACGCAGGCATGGAAAGAGTCGAACTCCCATGGGTCACTTGTGCTGTACTAAAATTGCACAGTTAGAAAATATGGTGCAATTGTTTGTGTTTGAATTAAATTAGTAGGGAAAAATGAAGACACAAATCATACCCTGGAATTTCACACACTACGATTTGCTGTGTGAATATCCAATAATTTGTTTGGTTTTTAATCCACTTAAGATTTTTATTGCTGCCTTGATGCAAAACTTTTGGATGTGTTTCTATAGACACTCATGTGCCCAACGAGTCATCAATCATGCTAACCTTTGTGATGTCTAATCAAGTATATTGGGTGTATTGTAGAATTTTTTTGTAGTGCACATCAAATTTTGTCTGAGCTGTATGAGAAAGCTTTGGTAGTGTATACAAGAAGGGAGTTTTGTTCCCTATTAAAACAGATCAACAACCTGTATGTAAATTGCATAGCATTTGTCAAGGCATGAGGACATACTCACAGGGGAAAAAATGTGTGACCAGCCGGGCCACTTTGAGACAGTGTGTGGCAGCCTCTTTCTAATTATGAAATGAGATCTGGATAACAATCAGAATGACTGCTCGAGCACTAGTTTGGTGATTACATGAGTACACCGGCTCAGTTTAAAATATATATATATGAGGTCATGAGCAATGATGTCAGTAAGCTGGTTTGGAGTGTAACAGACCAGTTCAAACAGGAGTTCAATTCCACAAAATAGGTCATCATCTCCTTTAGTTTGACGGTTTGAAGAGAAAGAAACAAACTTTAGATATTACCATACCATACATATTTAGAAATCTGACCATCTCTGGCATGTGCTATATGCACCTAGCAACTATCATAGACTTAGTTTCTGCTGCTCCATGCAAAAAGCAATATAATGATGGCCTTTCTGGTTTGTACTTTTCAGTACCTCTGCCATCAGTTCTTCATATATTTTGTTGAGGTGAATTTTTGATTCAAATTCTGTTCTGCACTTAATTTTGTGATGACCCAGATTGTATATTATGTACAGTTCATCTATCTTATCACATATACACTTATGTTTTTGAAAACTTATCAAGTGATTTATATTTTCACTGTTTTTATGATGCACCACTCATCATATAAGTTTGTGTGTGTTAATGAGCTTCTAGCAGGGATATTAGCTTCACTTTTTATTTTTTCATTATTTATTTTTGTTATTTTATTCTTTTTGCCATGAAGAGATATTACCACAAATTCCACATCAGATATCCCAGTTTTAGTTCATCAACATTACATTATGTTTGGCTCTGGTAGTGGGTAGTGGAAGGCTGTACAACTAAAGATATAGAATTGGATGTTATTCTCAAAACATCTCCCCAAATGTTTTTGATACAAAACTGAACTAGAGAATCAGAGCTCTCAAGTCAATATGTAACTATTAGTCTAAATAAAGCAAACTAGTGGTTGTACTGACCTAGTTCACGACAGGTCCCAGTCTGAGAGCCAGGAATACATTGAGTGCAGCGTTCATCACTTACTGAAGAGTTTGTATAGCCTGGCAGACATTCTTTCTCCCCATTTGCATCGCATTTGAAGTGCCCTGTGCTGTCATCTACTTGAGCACAAACTCTAGAACAATCTGGACCATAGAAAGTCAAGGCACATCCTATCTGGTATGAATATTGTAACTTCTTGTCAGGACTCCAAATTGCCTTACTCATAATGCCGACTTCACTATCCAGTGCATTCACATATTTTCTAAAGCTTAGAATTGTCGAGTTGCTCATGGCATTGCTAACACGAACATAAATCTGATAGTGTCCCTATAGACATACAGTGTTACAAAATAGGTAGTAATATGCATTACATTTCTATCTTCATTTTAAACTCACTGGATTAACTTGGAAGGAAACAGGGTTTGAGATGTTTCTCATAGACTTGCTTGTTCCTAGCTGGCCATCTGCACTAAATGTGAGATTGTCACTAAAGATGGTGAAACTCAACTCTCCATGAGGACAGGATATTCCATACATGCCTTCAGATTGCAGGCACAATTTGACTCTGCTGGTACATTCTTCAATGCAATTTCTTCTCCCTCCAGTGCAGCAATTACCACCTCTGTCCTTGTGTTCCAAATTTATGTACCTCCTAAAGAAGAAGTCTAGTGATATGCTCTTTGCTTGTGTGACCTAGAATGTGAGCATCATTGTTATAGCTAACTACTTCAACATAACCTATTTAGCTGTTGCTACATTTTAAAATCTTACCAAGAACAGGAGCTGAAGGCAGAATAGTATGCTGAAAGTCCTTCTCTGTGACATTGCTTGCTTCTAGCACCTGGCAGTATTCAGATACCAGCACTGTAGAAATGTTATGCATAGTACATAGTTACCATATTTGGTGAACGAATGTACTCCATGACACTATCCAATAAAGTTAATAGAGCAGTGAACTATAAAATGCTAACATGTGTTGATAAGCATGACATAATTCCTGACATTTCGAATATGGTGTAGCTACCACAAACATACGACCACTTTTGGATGGATCCAAGCAGGCACAACACATGACAACACTTGACCGTGCAGCTCTCTGTACCATATGTGCACACCAACATCCTGGACTTGTGAACACACATCCTGTTAAAACTAGTGTTCAACTATGCAATGTGAAATAGTCGCCACCATTGGCTGTAATCATGTGACTGGTGTTTTAAAGGCAAATACGATCATTCCTCATGCCCACAGATGGAGAGCAGATGTTCATCTGGGATTTTTTAGAATGAAAATTCCTTATAATAATCACATATGCTGTGTGGTCACTGGAGAGAGCATGACATCACTCTGACCACAAGATATTCCTGCATGGCATATGCTCAGATGCATATGGAATGCATATATATATCTGGCACAATACTTACAAGAAACAATTCTCCACTGACCAAGTTACTTTTCATAGAGCTTTGAAGCACCGAACAGCCACTCTCTCTCTCTCTCTGAAGCAACATTATCTGCATTTTCAGTGACTAAAACATGTTGTATACTCATGTTCTGGATATGAGACAAAGCCTATAAGCTCAACAGCAGCAGACATACCCAAGAATCTACAAGTTTCTCTCAATACTTACCCAAGAGAACAATGGACTCATACCTGCTCTTGAAAATCGTGTTCTGGCATGCACTTGGTCTTTTTCAGCATACTGAGCAAGAATAAATGTGAGCGGAAGTGCTAACTCTTGAATTGCAAGAGGACTATGATGAGAGCGTAATATTAACCACATCATCTTGTGATTTCAATGAAGAAGATTACACACACAACACTTGGGAAACGGAATGAATTACCACCTCTTTGTGCATCTCCCGTTAGTACTGGTCAGATTAGCATCCAGTCCTTTATCAAGGTTTTCCATGCCTTAGTTTCTCGTCATGCTCGGAGATAATCAGGCCTCTCTCCTATCAATGGGTACTTATAATGGTGCAAGAGAAAGTTGTTTTTGCGTGTGTGTGTCTGTTTTGAACTCTATTGTATTGGCTTGTTGGGAACAACACTACCACAAATATTTATCAAGGACACTTTACAAATTAAAATATTAAGGTTATTAAAATTAGCCATGATGTCTATTTGTAAATAAATTGGTAAAGGATCATTTACTAGGTGCTGGAATTGTTCTTGTTGACAAGTTTGCTTCCTTAATTTAGAAAAATTGTTTTTCTTCCAATGATGTGATATATTTCTTGATTTGGAAAAGTGGGGAAGAGCAATTTTTGTTGTTGTTATATAGATGTAGTAGTGTCATTATTATGTTGTAATTGTTATTAGTTGTTGTTGGTATTATTATTGTGTTGTTGTTTACAAACCACGTGCTATTGGAAAGTCAAATTTGGAAGTTATTTGAACTTTTATCCTTTCCCAAAAATGTTCATATTATGGATGTTTTATTTCCCTTTGATTTTTGCCCCTTCCTCTCTCGAGTTGAGCCATTGGTCAGCTGTGGTTGCTAAGCAGTCTTGATGTCAGAAGTTCTAGTCAGTCAATCATAAGTGTGTTATTGCTGAGATTTTGAAATAAGGTCAATATGAAGAGTGTTATTGCACTCGTATATATAATTGTCTGTGTGTGTGTGTATTTGTAGCATGTGTGCAAGCTGTGTGTGCATGTGTGTGCATGCATGCATGTGTAGTATGTGTTGTGTGTCATTTGTGTGCATATGTATATATGTAGTATTGCAGGTTTTTAGCAGTGCAAATGGACCGATGAAAGCATATTCTATTTGTAATCAAGGCAATCTTCGATAAACTATAAAAATTACATATCGTAAAGCTGTGGCATTAGTAATAATACTAATTGTAGCAACAGTGGCAAAGATCTTTTGGGAGATACTAGATGGGGGATGGGGGGATTGCAAAAATATGGATTTGTTTGGTAAACCATGCATACTTCTGCTCATTAACTGTCTCCTCTGACAGGACAGTTATACAGACTGAGCAGGAGCAAAACAAACTCGAGAAAAATCACCAGAAATTATTGTCAGTCATAATTATTTCCATACACTCAGTACTTCTGCTTCCATTTCATTGAGACAGAATCATATTTTATTTTTAGGAGCTCAGGATAACCTCCCCCCACCTTTCTCTATTGTACAGTAGCTGATGCTGTAGTTGGGCTACTTCCCTCATGTCACAATCCTAGCATCACACCAGTATGATGACCTGTAAGGAATAAGTCTTTAGAGACAGGAGAATCAATGGCTAGAGTGAGAGAAGCAGCTAAGGTTAGGGCCAGGAGAAACAATGGCTAGGTGAGGACAGCAGCTAAGGCAGTCTGTAACTAAGGTGAGGGTACCAGCCAAAGTTAGGATCAGGAGAAGCAATGGCTAGAGTGAGAGCAGTAGGGCCAGGGAGTCAGTGACTAGGGTGAGGACAGTGGCTAAAGGTCAGGAGAAGCAATGACTAGGATGAGGGAAGCAAAGGTTATTAAGGTCAGGAGAAGCAATGGCTAGGGTGAAGGCAGCAGCTAATAAAAAATTTTCCAGCTGACATCATCAAACGTTCTGAAGATTTCTCTTCCAATCAGTGAGAAATCTAGAAGTACTGATAATGTCAACATGTTGATGCAATGCTAGGATTTTTGTGACATTGTTGTGACAAGAGGAATGAACCTGTTCTTGGATGAAAGCGTATCCTATAGTTAATTGATGGTCCCAGCACTGTATGTCTCCGCACCTCACAATGGTGAATAAGTAGTTCACAAGATGTAAACCATTGAATGTGAATGCAATATTATATCTGAATATTATATCTGAATATAGGATAAATCAATCTTTCATAATACAACTATGTATATTTATTTTTATATATAAAGCTTATACTGGTACTACAGAGTTGTTCCGTTTGGCACAGTTGCCACAACAAAACAAGTTTGCTAACCAGGATCTTTGGCGTCTTCCTCTTCCCTGAAACAATAATAACAACAACAATAACATCAACCAAATGACCTTTGGAGTAAACACAAATTAACTCAAATTCAGATAACAAGTAGAAATACTCACTTACACTCACTCTGGGCTAGCCCTCTCAGGAATAAAGGCTAGTTCATGACATGGTGGCTGAGCAGAGCATTGCATTCTGTGTTCCGCTATATTGCACTACATTGTGCTACACTGCATTATTACATTGCATTACATTGTGCTACATTGTGCTACATTGCACTACATTGTACTGCATTGCACTGCACTGCTGGTTCACATCACAATGCTATATCATTCACTGGCCTACTAGAATGAACAGTGATAGCTGCAAAGAAGACTGGGATTTGATGTTTGGGGCTAGGTGGTAAAGAAAGAGAAAGATGCTGGAGATCTATAGCTAGCAACTAACTGTTGTAGTATATTATTATTAATAATCAGAGTGGATGAATTTTGTTGCTCTTCTTTCAACCTTGAAATATGTTTAATTTTTGTGGATGCCACACCTGAGAGCAGTGCATAAATTGGGATCAGTACAAGAGATATGTACAGGATTTTCCTGGCCTTGATTGAGCAAGAGCTATAGCTAGGGCATTATTACTTGACACACAAACAGCTTTCAGGCATTATCCTTTGGCTTGTACATTCCTATATGCTTTTGAAAACACTAGCCACAAACAAGAGAAGCTTCTTCCATCAATTGGCTTCCCTCCATCAATCACCGTTTCATAGATAAACTGCTGTTGATGCAGTTGATCCCATGTGATTCTAGCTAGATTCTAGCATTCTGATTGGTCCAATGCTGCATTTCTAATGAGTAATGACGGAATAGAACCTTGCATGCCATTACATTCCGCTACATTTTCTTGTATTAACTAGTCCACGGCATGTTGGAACAGAATGGAAGGAACGTACTGCAACGCAATGTTCCACTTAGCCTCTCATCTTGTGAACCAGCATTAAGAGCATACTGGCACAGATTAGCACACTTTTACAAAAATCCACTAATTCATTATCACTGTAGTAACGTTTAGTTACTCTCTTGAAACCCTCTAAGTTAGCCCTCTCTTGGATAGAAGCCTACAAGTGAAATTAGATTTATTATAACAATTGCAATGTATGAGGGATTGTACTAGCACTCCTGTATTGGTTCAACCATCTTTAAAAATGGCAGATGCCTAAAACATGAAGGGGAAAAAATTAATATTTCAGCTAAAATTTACTTTGCCCACTTCTTAGCAGCCTAAATGTGGTGGTTTCAGTCACCATGAGCTCCTAGAATACTTTAAGCATGCCTTGAGTTCTTCTCTAAGGTAATAAAAAGCCAGACCAAATGGTAAAACTGTGAAATCCACCATCAAGGATTTATCTATCTTATGGAATATAAGGCATCAGTTTTTGTGGGTCTCACGACTTCCTCCGACTGTGCTATCATCCAAATTATTATTATTATTATTATTATTATTATTATTATTATTATTATTATTATTATTATTATTATTATTATTATTATTATTATTATTATTATTATTATTATTATTATTATTATTATTATTATTATTATTATTATTATTATTATTATTATTATTATTATTATTATTATTATTATTATTATTATTATTATTATTATTATTATTATTATTATTATTATTATTATTATTATTATTATTATTATTATTATTATTATTATTATTATTATTATTATTATTATTATTATTATTATTATTATTATTATTATTATTATTATTATTATTATTATTATTATTATTATTATTATTATTATTATTATTTATTATTATTATTATTATTATTATTATTATTATTATTATTATTATTATTATTATTATTATTATTATTATTATATTATTATTATTATTATTATTATTATTATTATTTTATTATTATATTATTATTATTATTATTATTATTATTATTATTATTATTATTATTATTATTATTATTATTATTATTATTATTATTATATTATTATTATTATTATTATTATTATTATTATTATTATTATTATTATTATTATTATATTATTATTATTATTATTATTATTATTATTATTATTATTATTATTATTATTATTATTATTATTATTATTATTATTATTATTATTATTATTATTATTATATATATATATATATATATATATATATTTTAATATGAAACACAATAATTAATGAAAGTCTAATTAAATAAGTCCTCCAGGCTGGTTGCCCAGTGTTCCCATAATGCACGCGCTGTTCCCCCTCTGTATGGCAACCGCCAAACGTTGGATCAGGAGGGGTATGACCTGCTCTCTCCTGTTGTTCTGCTCACTCTGCGGCCAAGCTCTTTCAAGTCCGTAATAAAAATGCCGGGTGTTTGTGCTGTCTGCTTCCGAGCTATTTCCATCACTGCTGTCGGCCTAGTTAGATCCCATTGGCCAATCGGTAGTCCCTGTTCTGGATCAGGCATCCTCCATCAGCGAAGGCTCCTCAGACATGGACTGTTCTACCTATCGGACAGTTGTCAGCTACACCGACCAACTCAGCTACACCGACCAACTCACCACGTGGTCCACCATTTTCTTCGGCCTCCTCTTCCTCCCAATCCCAATCCCAGCCTTCGCCTCAGCCACAGACTACAACCATTCCCATAGATCATCTAGAAAGATTCTAAAGAAAATCCGTAAGGCCTCTAGGGATCGATGTGGGAAGAAGCTTGCTACTATTCTTGATGACATCGTCAAAGACAATAACCATGCAATGTGGCATTGGCTTCTACGCTTTAGTGATCGCTGTCTGAGACAACCTCGCCGTGGAGGAAAGCGCTGGCCCTTGGCCTCTGGCTATTAATCAACAGATCAATAATGAAACCGATCATCCAATTGAGTCCAGTTCAAAGCTTAGGTCCAAATCCTAAAGTGAGCCTAATCCCATGGAGGCTTTAGCCAGGAGAGTGGCTGCCAAGTTGGAGGAGGGAGACTATAGAGGCGCTGTTAGACTGGCCTGCTCTAATGGTGGTCTGGCTAACACGAGTAATGCAACCTACATTGCACTCCAACAGAAGCACCCCTCGCAACATCGAGACTCCTCAATCCCTCCTGCACCAGATCATTCCGACATCAAGGTCTCAGAGGAGGAGATCACCCGTGCCATCAATTCCTTCCCTGCTGATCTGCAGGGGGTCCGGATGGTCTTCGGCCTCAGCACCTGAAGGACATGATTGGCCCAGCCGCAGATAGCAGCCGACAAGCCCTCCTCCCGGCCCTCGTCTCTTTTACTGAGTTGGTCCTGAATGGTGACATACCAGTATCCATTAGACCGTACTTCTTTGGGGCCACCTTAATTGCACTGGAGAAGAAAGGTGGAATAGCAGTAGGTGGCACCCACCGTCACCTGATAGCTGGGATGAAGGTGATGGAGGAGATGGGAACCTTACTTGCTCCGGTCCAGCTGGGTTATGGAGTAAGGAGGGGCTCAGAGACAGCAGTGCATGCTGCTACAAAATATATGCAAACTCTTGGTTCGAACTGTGTCCTGAAGCTGGACTTCCAGAATGCCTTCAATGCTCTCCGTAGGGACAAGATGCTAGCGGCTGTCCAGAGTTTTGCCCCATCCCTTTTTCCTTTTGTCCATGCGGCATATTCTTCACAGTCAACGCTATTCTGGGAAGATGAGACCATACAATCTGCAGAGGGTGTGCAGCAAGATGACCCATTGGGCCCACTCCTTACAATTCACCAGTTATGCAGCCACCTAAAGTTTGAGTTGTGTCTGTTCTACCTGGATGATGGCACACTGGGAGGCAAGGCGGAGGATGTGCTGCATGACCTATACCTGATCGAAAGGGAGGGTGCCGAACTAGGTCTCCATCTAAACCATCACAAGTCGGAGATCATCTGCTCAGACCATGCTATGAGAGGAACATTGCTATGTGCTCTGCCAAATGCTTGTGTGAGAGACCCAGAGAAAGCAACCCTACTGGGCTCCTCATTAGGTAACATCTCCTGCATCTCTGCCATACTACAAGAAAAGATCGAGATGTTGGGGATGATGGGGGAGAGACTGAAATACCTCTTCTCCCATGATGCCATCCTATTGCTCCGCCACTCCTTTGCCATTCCAAAACTATTGTATAACCTGTGGACCTCACCATGCTTCCTATCACCAAAGCTCCAGGAGTACGACAACCTGTTAAGGTCTATTTTGAGTAGGATCGTGAACATCCACTTTGATGAAGAAGACCCTGCCTGGACTCAAGCAACACTACCAGTGAAGAATGGAGGCCTGGGAATTAGAAGTGCAGTGCAGCTTGCACCATCTGCCTTTTTGGCATCAGCTTCTGCTTGTTCTGAGTTGGTTTCTCACATCCTCCCCCCACAGCTTCAGAGTTCCACACCCACACCTTACCAGGAAGAGGCCAAGGCATTGTGGTCCATTGGCCATGACACACCATCCCCTGAAGGCACTGGCCAACATCTCCAGAAGGCATGGGATTCTGCGCGAGTGACAGCAACCACAAACTAGCTGTTGGAGAATGCCCAAGATGGGAGAGCACGTGCTCGTCTTTTGTCTGCATCAACTCAAGAGTCAGGTGTGTGGTTGAATGCACCCCCTTGTTCATCTTTAGGGCTACGCATGGATGACAACACCATCTGGGTGGCAGTGGGACTTAGGCTTGGATGCTCCCTGTGCAAACCTCATATATGTCATCACTGTGGTTCCTATGTGGATTCTCTTGCAACTCATGGTCTTAGCTGCAGACATAGTGAAGGCCGCCATTTCCGCCACTCCTCACTCAATGACATTATTCACCGTGCCCTGTCTGCAGCCAAAATTCCATCTCGGCTGGAACCTTCAGGGACATATAGGAGTGATGGAAAGAGACCTGACGGTATAACAATGGTTCCTTGGGAGTATGGCAAGCTTTTGGTATGGGACGCTACCTGCACAGACACCTGCCCATTCATACATAGCAAGTGCAACCAGTGAAGTTGCTGCTATGGCTGAAACGAAGAAGAGGGCAAAGTTCTCGAACATGGACCCCTCTTATTATTATACTATTATTATTATTATATATAATATGTGACGGGATCTGAGAAAAGAGCCCTTATCAACAAAAGCTAGTTTTGTGCAAAGAGTAAAAATAGAATCATGGAATTTTACTTTTTAGCGTCAGTGGCATCTTGGGTCTTTCTTCTAACTTCCTACAAACTTTCAAGGCCGCTTCTTTCTAGGCAAGCGCGCAGTTACGGAATAGTATACTAGCGCGGGGGAATTCCCCCGTGGTTGCCATGCAAACCGCAAAGTAAATGCTGGTTACAATGACTACTGGCTCCTTTGAAGCTGCTGCTGTTGAATGCTCCTTTGCACCTTGGTTGTGAAGATCAGCAATCTCTCTTGGAGGTCTTTTAGAGGACTATTTTTGTGCTCCTGGAGGTGATAGCTTGAGTGATGAAGAAGATGACGGTGACAAAGAAGAAGGTAATGACAGTAACCTATAACAGTCTAGATGCAAAACAATAAAGTGAATGTATGTGTGTGTATGTGTGTGCACTTCTGTTATACAGGAGAATTCAACATAGAAGAAATTGGTGAGCTTGAAGAGGATTCAATCGTGGAGAGTGACAAGGAAGAGGATATGATGGCCTTGTGGCTGACGCTCTTAATCGATTGCCTTCTTCAATGTCCTCAAACATTCAATCTGCCTCTGACCCACAGGAACAGGTGGTGGTTACTTTCGTACAGAAGACCTGTGGGTGTCTGAAGTGGAAGGGTAAGCCATGCTCTTCACAGTTTTCTGCAGAATACTTGGGTGGTATTCGATTGTCAGGTTTTGAGCTGCAGAAAAATGAACTAGACCTGCTCATTCTTGGGCAACTTTTAGCTTTGTCTAACAGTTGTAGTGATGTTACATCAGACAATGGGAGTCCCACTCCTAGGAAGAGAACACACACAGGTTATTGCCACCAAGGACAAGTTATTTGTACACAACAACCTTTCATTTCCTTCATGGCATAGGTGAGAAACGTCTCAAGAATCTCGCTAAGAGTCTCAGGGAAAATGGAATTGTACAACGTGTGCATGACAACTACCAGAGCTTGCCTCAACATACTTTGAGTTTGGATTCAGTTCAAAATGTTGTAGCATTTCTGCTTAACTTTGCTGACCAGCATGGCCTCCTTCTCCCAGTAAAAATTCCCGGATACAGCAGATCTGACATCAAGGTCCTACATTCAAGTATCAAGTATGAGTAAATGCTGTATTTGGAGAGTGCTGCTGAGCTCCTGGAATCTGCCTAAAAAGTGTGGCCTACACCACCTTCTGTCGACTCTGGAGGTCATTGCTTCCTTCCGTGGTTGTAATGAAACCAATGACTGATTTGTGTTGGCAGTGCCAGAAAAACAGCACTGCCATTTTGAGGACTAGCAATAATGCTGATGCAGTCAAATATAAGGCATATGCAGATGCACTGGAACACCTCCGGATTGTAAAACTGGAGCAATCCCTGTACAAGTCTGTGTGCGACCAATGCAGGGATGATGTCCTATCATATTTTACTGTTGGCAGCATGTTCTGACCCGTCCTCTCTCCTCTCAATCTCCTCCAAATTCACAACCCATTCGTGTCCATTATTCATTCGATTATGCCCATCAGATTCACTTCCCATCGGATCCACTGCAACCAGGGCCAATCTCTTCCTTACACCGAGGAAATGCAGTATTTTTGGTGTTCCATTGCGAAGCACTTCCTCGGCAAGTCAATTTCTTGACTGATGAGGCTGGAGATTGCGGCAAGGGTGCTAATTCTGTTGTCAGTCAACTGCACTACTTCTTTACCAACCATGGGATGGGAGAGAAGGAAGTTTTTTGGCACTGCAACAACTGCACTGGCCAAAATAAAAACAGTTATATGATGCAATACCTCTTATGGCGTGTCCTGACAAGCAGCACACAATGATTTGTTTATCTTTTCTGGTAGTTGGGCATACCAAATTTGCACCTGACTGGTGCTTTGGCCTTTTTAAGAGGCTATTCAGGTGAAGGTGAGCAACATCAATGACATTGCTAAAGTTGTGAACTCCTCAGCCCAGTGCAATGTTGCACAACTAGTTTGCAATGAAGATGGTTCGACTATAGTGCCAACTTATCTGGACAGATTTCTTCGCTCCACATGTGAGGAAGCTTTTAGGGATTAAGCGTTTCCATCATTTTATGTTTGACGCAGCTGATCCAGGTGCAGTCACAGTCAAGGTGCAGGCTGATACGGATGAAATCAGGATTGGTCTCTTGAAGGACCACTGGCAACCAGGTTATGACATGCCTAATGTTGTTGTCACAGTCAAGGTGCAGGCTGATACGGATGAAATCAGGATTGGTCTCTTGAAGGACCACTGGCAACCAGGTTATGACATGCCTAATGTTGTTGTACCAAAAGGCCTTTCAACACAACAAGAATGGTAGTTGTTTGACCAGATCAGACAATTCTGCCCCGATGAGTCAAAAGACATTACTTGTCCAGAACCATTGGTTCCTAGGCCGAGCAGTCGTGGTGCAACACCTAAAGTTGAGGATGAGGCATTATCTGTACCACATACCAGGGTAAAAAAGACAGGACATAATAACAGGTCATGCCCAACCAAGCAATAAACTTGTAGTGTGTGTAGGTATCTCAATAGTGCATGCAATGTTTGCCCCAATAAGATTGTCGAGTACACATGATTTGTCATCCACTCTCCATTCTTATACTTGGTTAGGACGGGGGGGAAGTTGCTAGTGTATAGCTACTGCTTAAAAACCAAAAAACAAACAATACAGCTTTATAGTTAACTTGCAGTATAAAAACCAGCTTTATTGGTCTGATTCAGCTCCAGCATAATCACGATAGAGTTTAGAGCTAGCTATGTGCACAGAGAAATGGACCACACCCTCACATGCACATTTGCAACAAAACAGATGCACTGAGTAATACTCTACATTCATGGCTTAGTCCCAACCTAGCGCCAAAGGAAATAAACATTGTTAAAGCTATGTAAAGAAGGAAACAAGAAAACTAGTAGTTGCTTAGCTAGCTAAACTTTTTAACACCTAATTTTTAGGCTAACATATATACCTTCTGTAAAACACTCCAGTGGTTCCTTTTCTTGTTGTTTAGCTGTAAGTCAATAAAGCGCTGCCTCAGTTACATGTGACTGACAGAACTGAGAGCCAGTGCATATCTGTCTCCTTGCCATGCAGAGAAATTGATTAAATTAAACTGGTGCGTAACACGGAGTTTCACGTAAGAATTCCCTAAAAAAATTGCGCATGAACTTTGGAAGCATTTTTTCTCATTTTGGGTGTGGTGGAGAAATGGAATGAAAAGGGCTATAACATTAAAACGGCTCCAGATCAAAGTATACAAGTGCTTAGCTTTTATTGAACTTTAACCCCATATCAATAATGGGGGGGTGCAATTTTAGGGATAAGGGCCCTTTTCTCAGAACCTGTCACATATATTAAAACTTTTTATCGTTTATTTATTAATTTATTTGTTTGTTTATTGTTGTTGTTGTTGTTATTATTATTATTATTATTATTGTTATCACTATCCTCATCACATCATCATCATCATCATCATCATCATCAACATTATTATTAATATTTATTTATTATTCTTATTGTGTTTATTTTGTCAATTAATAGTAGTATTAGTAGTAGTAGAATTTTTATTCTCTCGACATTTCGACGATATAGATGCTCTATCCTCAGGATAATGAGATGCTAAGACTCGTGTGAGCTTGTTATACACCCAGTAGCTAGCTCTTCGTGATTCAAATCTCATCCTGGCACATACACCCAGCATGTAAACTGGATGTGGAAAAATATAATAAAGATGTTGCTTATTGATAAGGTCATTTTTGAAAGGAAGCTCAAGTTTAGCAGAAAGGTGTAGTTTAGCCAACATTAAACGCCAGACTAACTGGAATCTATCATTCCCAAAAAGGGGTTGGTGATTGTCAGCCATTTTGTTTAGGTACCTGCACATGTGTTTTTCATGTTCCTGACGATAGCACACAAGTAGATGCAATGCCATATTTATCAACAAAACTATGCTAGCTTCATTTTAGACCTCACCTAATACAAACAGCTAGCAAGGCTGCTTCTAGCCTGCTAGAAAAATACCATAGTTGCTGAAATGGTGATATTTACAGAGGGCAGCATTGAGTTTGCTATGGCTGCTTCCAGCCCTGCCCTATTAAAAAGCAATCACAGTCGCTGAAGTGGCAAGATTTATATAGGGCTATGTCTTCTTCGACTGGTTCTGACAAAAAAATGGTCCTTTTTTTTGCTAACAAAACAAGAACAAAAACAAGAACAAAAACAATAACTAGAAAAACAATAACTAGAAACAAGAACAAAAGCAATATCTAGAACAAGAACAAAAACAATATTTAGAAACAAGAACAAAAGAAACAAGAACAAAAGCAATATCTAGAAACAAGAACAAAAGCAATATCTAGAAACAAGAACAAAAACAATACCTAGAAACAAGAACAAAAACAATATCTAGAAACAAGAACAAAGCAATATCTAGAAACAAGAACAAAACAATATTTAGAAACAAGAACAAAAACAATAACTAGAAACTAGAACAAAACCAATATCTAGAAACAAGAACAAAAACAATATTTAGAAACAAGAACAAAAACAATAACTAGAAAAACAATAACTAGAAACAAGAACAAAAGCAATATCTAGAACAAGAACAAAAACAATATCTAGAAAAAGAACAAAAACAATATCTAGAAACAAGAACAAAGCAATATCTAGAAACAAGAACAAAAACAATATTTAGAAACAAGAACAAAACAATAACTAGAAACAAGAACAAAAGCAATATCTAGAAACAAGAACAAAAGAAACAAGAACAAAAACAATAACTAGAAACAAGAACAAAAACAATAACTAGAAACAAGAACAAAAACAATAACTAGAAACAATAACTAGAAACAAGAACAAAAACAATAACTAGAAACAAGAACAAAAGCAATATCTCAGCATTATTGGGAGAATAATGCTGAGATTCAGCACTTGGGGGAGGGAGAGGGAGAGGATTCTCATTGTGTGGTCCTCTGTCTTGGATAGATCAGATAGATATCTTATCTTTCCCCCAGGCAACGCTGGGAACCTCTGCTAGTAATAGTATATAGAATAGAAACAATAGCAAAAAACAATAAAAAAATACCAACTAGAAACAAGAACAAAAACAATATCTAGAAACAAGAACAAAAACAATATCTAGAAACAAGAACAAAAACAATATCTAGAAACAAGAACAAAGCAATATCTAGAAACAAGAACAAAAACAATATTTAAAAACAAGAACAAAAACAATAACTAGAAACAAGAACAAAAACAATAACTAGAAACAAGCAATATCTTAGAAACAAGAACAAAAGAAACAAAAACAATAACTAGAAACAAGAACAAAAACAATAACTAGAAACAAGAACAAAAACAATAACTAGAAACAAGAACAAAAACAATATCTAGAAACAAGAACAAAAATGCTTTTATAAATTTAACCCCCTCCTAATAACTATTTTGATTCTCCTGCAAAAGAAGCAAGCAAGCAAGGACTGTAGCCATGCAGACCACCAGCAGTTAGATGGCACCAATGTTATACTGCTCCTAATGGTTGTTGTCTACGTGTTCTTTAACAGCATAAAATCTGGCTGTTAGGCAGATGCGCTTGTAACACAAATTGGTAAGAAACCACCTCTGAAAGATAAGCACGTGCCTAACTAAGACCATGTGCCTAACAAATGCTTGTAGTCATGGACATGAAAGCAGTGCATGCAAACCTTACCGTCACTTATTTAACAGCTTGAGAAGTCCGTGCTAGCGATGGGCTCTCCATTTTTAATGGATTATAATCTGGAAAGTGTTGTCTGCAGTCATCACATTTATAAGACAGTCCAGAAACTCTTCAACGGAGAAAAGACATGCAGCAAAAGATGAAGGAAATGTTTTTGATAGATCTTGCTCAAGACAGACATTGTTGCCATTTCAGAACATTTTTGTTGCCTGGCCTACCAACCACTTGTTTCTCTCCCTATGTCCCTCAGCAATGAGCTCAACCTACAAAAATATTCGTGCTTGCAGGGTCATAGGTCATTAAGAGCGATTCGCGTATGCACCTAATAATGAGCATTGTAATCAAAATTAGGATATGTGCCTAATGAAAAATGTGCGCCCAATACCTAACAACAGCTTTTATGCTTTGATAAAATGATCTGTTCTTGTTTTACACACACTCTGAACTAACCCTATCATGGATAAGAACTGACAAGTACAAATTAGCATATACATGACCAAAAAAAACACTAAAATGTGAGATAGACAATATCTCTAAAATAATTAATAGTCATTTTTTTAAGTTTAAAGGCTGCAAACCAAACATTTGATGAACCTCTCTTCCAGATCATGAATGAAAAGTTGATCTCACTGTTGCCACCTGCAGCCTAAAAAGAAAGCTAAGGCATATATGTTTACTGTGGCCTTCTGGAGAAGGATGCTAAAGAGCTTAACTCACTAGCCAACCTGATCTTGTAGTCAATCTTCCCAGAAGCTGCTCCTCAACTTGATAAAAGTCAATGAGGGAGTGAGAAAGACACCCCTGTTAGTAAATACAAAATCTTTAGCTTTAGGTAGCTATAAACTTAGAAGAAAAATATCTTGTGAAGACCTAGCATCCATTGCTTGGTATATATCAGCCTATTAAATGATTAAACTTATTTTGTGTGTGTGTAAAGTTGTCAATGAGAGGGTTAATGTGATCTGTTCTCACCTGCTGTTCTGTCAAGCCAATATTTGGTGATCCTTGAACAGTCTCAGACTTAACTTCTTTCTCTACTCCAAGGTGACTTTGCTCTTCATTAATGGCATGCTCTGCCTGTGCTTGACCATCCGCTGGAGAACGATCGATGGGCAACACAGACCTTTCATCAGAGAGAGAGAAACATCTGCTGATACCCTTGAAGTTCACATGTCCATGCTCATCCACCATGGGTGGCTTAGTAACGTTCATGGAAGCATGCGAGGGTATTAAAAGTACTGAACCACTTTTGTTGAATTCCTGGAGAATTCTGACACAGTCTGTGTAGTTACGTTGCTGGGCATAGTCGACAGGAGTGTAGCCACTGCTGTCCATCTGGTACTTGTCAGCACCACGCCTATGTAAATAACATGGAAATTTGTATGCCATTTATCTATGATAGGAAATAGTTGCAATATGCAGTTGCAATATGCAGTTGCCTAGCACAAGAAGAGTGTCATCAAAGGAATTTTAAATTTTTAAAAAATCTAGATCTTTTTTTTATTGACAGTGTCTATATAAGAGTACTTCATTTAGACATTCCTCCACTTCCCTAAATCTTACCGTAATAATAGTTGAACTAGTTTTGGCTGGTTAGATGCTGCTGCCCAGTGGAGGGGTGTGGTTCCATCTTGATCCATGCATTGAATGTTGCAGCTATATATACATGTATTATCAAAACAACAACAAAAACAGTACACAACATTCACAACAACAGAAGATGGATAAATGATATAATACTGGGTTTTGGGTTCCCTAAAAAAATTATACTACATAAAGTAAGAAAATTGAAATTATGACTGGCTATAAATTTGCATGCAGTAAAGTACAGATGAACAGGTGAGTCCTCCTTGAGGCAGACCTATCAAATATCATCTGCTTCTAGTTACCACACCATGCTTTGATTCTTCCTCAGGAAAAATAAGCAGATGCTATCTTTTTTCCTGAGTTAGAGTCCTAAATGGTACCCTCAAAAACAGCAAGACCTCTCAGACATTAATAGATCCTTGATGACATTCTTCGCAGATATTCTTGTGCATGGCTGGAATTGAAGTCTTTGTACATGAATAGAATTAGAAGAAAAAATTGTCGTTTTTTTTTTGGTACAGGACCTTATGTGTAAAATATTTTACACAAAAATTAATACTATTCAAGAAATCAATAATTAATATTAATATTGAGTTATTTGCTGCTATTCTGAACGTATTATTGCTGTTGACCAGATTGGGGGAGTATAGGGCAATGTACTCTGCACTGCTGCTGGAAGAAGGATGTATAGCAGTGATATTGTCCATCAGTTTGTCCTGATATATATATGATAAATCTTTACTTCTATTGCAGGCTCAAGTCACTGGAAAAACACATTTGAAGTGTTTATAGCATTTTACTGCTGCCAGCATAGCTGAAAAGTCATTTAGCCTTCTCAATCTGGCATGCC
This sequence comes from Cladorhizidae sp. MBARI D1340-BT2, assembly GCA_028752905.1. NCBI lineage: Eukaryota > Metazoa > Porifera > Demospongiae > Poecilosclerida > Cladorhizidae > Cladorhizidae sp. MBARI D1340-BT2. The sequence continues at coordinate 26,567,478 of JAQNBH010000015.1, read as the reverse complement.
TGGTCTGTAAAGCCTGTCCTATCTAATAAGTAATCATGGCTCTACCTACTTCAGATAACATTAAGTCTGGATGCTTAGAGGATTAGAGCCAATCCAGCTGTGACGTCCTACAAAAGATCATAGTTAGGCTTACATGGCATCTTGCTCATCTACTTCATACTTGCCAGAACAATAGTTCAACCAGCAGATCTCTCGACAGGGAACCACTGCCTTAAACACCATCCAGATCCAAACATGTATGTGTGCTCAAATTCATTTTTCATACGTAAATGATCGGTTCTCTTTAAATTTCATACTTTATGTGAAGGAAGAAATTATTTTGAGAACAATTTTTTTTCACAAACTGAGGACTATAGTCACTTGGGGTGAAAAAAACCAATTTACCTAAACTTTGACCCACAGCATAGCCTACGTGCTTGAAATCCAAAACAATATATCACAAGTAAATATCCCATGCAATCGTTTAACACATAGTGTGCTTGAAAATACCTCTTAATTTTTTGTTAACATGCAAAATGTGAATTTTTTTCACCCCAGCCAAAGGGTTAAAAAAGAACAGTGATCGTGGTGGAAAAAATATGCCAAAAAAACTAAACAACTAAACGACAGTGAAATACACATATTTATGTGTCTTGGTTGATGCTCCACACATTCGTATGTATCTATTTACATATATTGGGTGTAATACTTTTCCATTCTACTCATGGCAAGGGTATCATCCTCAAAGCAGAATGTTCCGTGGCCCCTTGATTTTGCTTCCAGGGATGGACCAGCTATGAAGCGGGAGATCGCCACTATATCAACATCAGCAATCTTTGGCTAGTCCCATCGTATGTCCTTTGATTTGCAGACAGCTGGACCAGTTTCATAAATTTTGTTTCGGCCTTTGTATCCTCCTTACTGTCTACATCATCACTGAAGAGGAGCTGAACTTGTTCCCAATAATATTTCATCGGTTGTATAACGTACAGCATAGAACTCACCAACTTTGACAGCACCAGCCTGTGGCAGATATTTGGAAACTCTTCTTCTCTTATTTCTGACCTGTCTTCATCAATACCAGAGAGCTACTCCTCATCACCACTACTATTGTTGCTGCTACTAGACTCTTCTGCACGTCTAGCAACAGGTGAAAGTTGCAGCTTCTTCTTTGCTGTTTTTTCCCTTTTTATCCACATGTCTCTTCAAGTCTTTAGTGTAGCAAGGAGGGTACCATGCATACTAACATGTTGTCTCTTTGCTGGTTGTGATGCGGCACTGCTGGGACATCCTCGAGATCTGATCACTGTCTCAAATGTGGTCTCATCTTCCACTTGAACAACATTGAAAATGTGGTCCCTGTGCTGGAGCATACTGTTGAAGTGTCTTCATTAGCTCTGTCGTGATCTTCTTGTTCTCAGGAGTTTCATAGGATTGTGTCGGCTCTAAGCATGATGTAGCAGGGGGAGGTGAACCAAAATGTATGCTGGGGGATGCTGCCGCATGTGAGGCTGAAGGCACACTTGATGAAGCTGATGTCAGTTGTGCTTGTTAGAAGGTATAGAACTGGGTCACCACCTTCCTCCCATGGTTTGCCAGCTGACACCCACTTGTTATATGTGGCCACTTTCACCTTATCTAATCGTGACATTTTGTACTTCATCCTATCAGCAGGGAAGATACCAGTGGCCCGAAATCCAGCAGTTACAATACTTGTGCTCAAACCTTTATGCCAGATCCTGCAGAGAAGGTTCACAAAAGATGCTTTGCGGAGAGGCTCCCATGCACCCGTTTGATGGACTCTACGTGTGAGGTATTCTTCATAGTAGCTCTTGAGAGGGTTGAAGCATGCAACATCCAAAGGTTGCAGGGTGTCAGTGCAGTGGGCTGGTAGCTTGAGAATTGAGATGTTCTCGCTCTCTGCCAGTTCAACAATAGCAGCAGAGGTGTGTGTGAGGTGACCATTAAATATTAATAGGAGAGGACGAGTGTCTTTGGTCAGTTCACAGAATTTGTCATAGAAAATGGTTGTTGTCATCCATCCATTCTCACTTACAGCATAGTAAGTGTTTGGGAGTGAATCTTCTCCAAGCCAATTAGTCATGACATTCTTTCCTTTGAAGATGATGAGAGGATCCAATGCTGAGCCATCTGCGCAACACACTGCCAACACTGTAGTGTTTTCGCGATTTGCGCCACAAGATACTCTCACAGTCTTGCTTCCTACTGGCCCAATAGTTTTCCATCGAGATGGATCAGTCGGGAATCCACTCTCATCAGGTTCCAGATGGCTTCAGGTTTGTCTCTTATTCTCAGACGGTCCAATTCAGCTTCCAGTAAGTCATAGAACCCATAGATGACAAATGGGTCTGATGTGACATTCTTCCTCGCTATTTGCATCAGGCCTGCTTTTTTGAGACTGAGATTGTGACGCTTTATGAAGTCATATCCAGGCTTATTATCCTGAAAGAGGCCCTTCATATCATTGGCTACTAAATAATCATGCACAATTTCACGGACTTCTTCCAGCATTGGGCCAAATCCACACTCAGCCATGCGACGAATGTAACTTGCCAGCTTCTCTTTTTGCAGTGGTATCCTGGTAACACCGCCTCTTTTTCCCAAAACCACTCCACCCTTTTCAAAGACATCATTTGCGGAGCATGGAGACTGATAGATGGTACTTCTTAGCTGTAGCCTAACAGATGCTCCTGCTTCCACTTCTCCAATAGCCTTACTAACAGAAGCCTCTGTCCACAGCTTAGGCCTTGCAATGTAGGTACGAGGCATACTTCTAAAGAAGCTAGGCTGTCTTAAATGATGATCTTAATCTGTAGCGCAGTCAGTTAGACATGTAAGTAAAGAAAAAAGGCATTTACTAACAAGACAAATATATATTGTTAGACTCTTCTAGTACCAAACACTATCTTAGACCTAACTCAACCTCACAATCCTCACCCAGCTATCTTGCCTGAGAATCCCAGATGCCACCAGAGTTAGTGAAGTCTTATTATTTCCAAACACCAGCAACACAAACATCAGAAGGTGAACAATCACGACCAACTAATTTTTATGTGCCCAGCTCTGTCCGTTCATTATGACCGATCAAATGCAGCTAGGCATAAAGCATGTAGCTTCACATATAATCATAAACATAGTGAATGGGGTGGGGGGAAAAAACACATGGGGTCAATAAAAACAGTTTTTATTGACCCCCCAGTAGCTAAAATGAGTGGGGTGATAAAAAAACATGCTTGGCTCTAGAATGTTAATGATCTGATTTAACTTTGCCTTAGATGGCTGAGGGACTTTCCTTAGGAGTATTTTTTTTTAAAGAAGCAAGGTGGTGCAGCGAAAACTTTGTGCGAGAGAACGAAATTACTACATAACAATTGAAAAAAACTTGAAAGTTACTTTGTTTCAGCTTTTTCTTCGGTGTACAAATAATATAAGTGTAAATTTGACTCCACCGGGTATAAATATTCTACAGAACCAAGCGAACATATGGAAGATCAAATATGTTTTAAAAATGTGACTGGAGGGGGGAGGGGGGGCTGTTTTTTTTACCCCACAACCCCCCTGTTTTTTTCCACCCCAATTGACTATATAGCAGATAGATAAGTAGAATGGTACACAGGGTGAAGTAGAGGGTATAGCATTGTAAGAAGTTTGTTGTTACCTTTTGTAAGTCAGATATGCCCTCACACAGTCTGTAGAGTTATTAGCACAAGCGTAGTGCAGAGCAGTGCGCCCCTTGTCATCAATCAGATTGGTTGCTGCTTCATCAAAATTTAATATTGCCTAACAGCAACACCGAAATAGCAGAAAAAGTGATTGTCTACCTAATATATAACTTGACTCACTCTAATGCATGAAGCAGAATAGTTCAGAACAGCATAATTCAGAGGAGCTCTTCCTTCTTTGTCCTGTGCAGTAATGTCAGCCTTAGAAGTAGCCAAGAGCATCCTGACATGAGCATCCTGGTTGCTCATCACTGCCAAGTGAAGAGGAGTCAGATATTCATTGTCCTGTAGTACACAACCAAGGCGATATCTAGAAAGTCACTCAGCGATATAATAAGCTACAACCATCTCACTCTTTGGTTGATGAGTTCAGGGGTGCAAGCAAGTTTGCAGAGATACTTGAGGCAGTTGATATTTGGAGTCCTCATAGCCCAGTGGAATGCTGACCTGCCATCCTTATCAGCAATTTCAACCCTGGCACCATTTCTGCATGAACAGTGATCATAAGACCGATAGAAACATGACATGCTGCCACAAAAATAGAAATCATTACAATAACCTTCTCAATAATCAACTTGAAATTGTATTATGTTAACAAATAATGCAATATTTTAAAACTACCAATGTTCGTGGGTGAGCACCACCACCTAGTGACATAGATACTGTTATAACCTTGTTTAATACCCTAAGGTTATAGTTCTTTCACTCTTCAACAACCGTGAAAGTCCTAATCAACAAGTAAACTAACAACCGAAGACAACAGACATTATAAGAAGACATCTTGATTACACTATCTGTGCAACACACGTGACACACTAAAAAACGTTTGTTTAGAGTCCGGACTATTGAATAATGTCATACAATTCACTTAATTATAACATTCCTCCCTTCTTAGTTTATAAGAGAGTAAAGATAACAAATTCACGATAATTGATAACAATTAAAACACTGATCCCTTAAAACGATCAGGAGGGGGTCTGTTTCGGACAGACCTGCACAGTACTGTTGTTGACTCACAATCAGGGATGTGTACTGAAGTGTTGTTATCATTTACATTAACACAGGGTAAGCGAGGAGAGCTGACCACGGCTGACGCAGCTGAGTCGGAATGTGGAACACTCCCTTCAGGGAACAGGTTCAGTGTCTCTGGCACTTGAACAGGAATATCATGAAACACAATTGCAGGTCCAGACACTTGACCATTTATAGTGCTGGATCCTAACTCGCTCTGTCTCTGACATATGTTATCCACATGACGACGTACGACTCCCAAGGTAACTTTAACTCGGTAAGATAGAGGTCCAGTGACATGCTCAACAACACCAGGCATCCAGGTTACATTCTTGCACCTGAAATCTCTAACAAAAACCTTGTCACCCACTCGGAAAACGCGATCCCGTCCGGTGCTGCCATGTCCTCTTATGCTGGCACGATTCCACTCTCTCTGACAAGTCAGGATGAACCAAGTCTAACTTGGGTCTCGGTCAACGACCCATCAGAACCTTGGCTGGGGATAACCCTGTCGTACTGTGTGGCGTTATCCTAGCAGAACAAGTATCTTGATAGCTTGGACTGCAGTGATCCACCTTCCATCCTCTTCAACCCTTGCTTGAAAGATTGCACCACCCTCTCAGCCAACCCATTCGTGGAAGGGTGGTAAGGTGTAGACGTCGTATGCTGAATACCATTCACTTGGCAAAATCTCTGAAACTCATCACTCATAAATGAACTGCCATTATCAGTGACTATGGTCTTGGGAAGACCATGAATAGCAAAAATACCTTGCATCCCATTCCATCCTCGTCGCCAAATGTTATAACCTTGTTTAATACCCTAAGGTTATAGTTCTTTCACTCTTCAACAACCGTGAAAGTCCTAATCAACTAGTAAACTAACAACCGAAGACAACAGACATTATAAGAAGACATCTTGATTTCACTATCTGTGCAACTTCTCTATGGTGATTGTGGATGTGATTGAACTCATAATCACCACATCCATTCACTTAGAATGAGAATCGACCAAGACTAAAAAACATGTTACCCATGAACGGGCCAGCGAAGTCTAGGTGGATACGGTTCCACGGCTGCTTTGTTACTTCCCACGGGTGCATCGAGGCCACAGGAGGTTGCGGTCGTGATTCCTGGCAAACATTGCACTGCTGCACACATAATTCGATCTCAGAAGTCATGTCTGGCCACCAAAAATAACTTCTTGCCAGATTCTTCATACGACTAATTCCTAAATGAGTTTCACGTAGCTGATCTAGCAAACATTTCCGACCAGGCTGGGGTATAATCAAACATGAACCCCACAGTAAACAACCATCCAGAAGACTGAGTTCCAACTTACGAGACTCATACGGTTGAAATTCTCGGTCAAGCTTCACTGACGGCCATCCACACATTACAAACTTCTTCACCCTTGAGAGAAGCGGATCTTTCTCAATCCATTGTTTCACTTCCTTGGAAGAAATCGGGGTAGACTCAAGGTGAAGAACCAATTGGTTTAACTCAGCAGTAAGACAATCAGAGGATGTGACAGCTGCCGACTTAATGCATCCGCATTAGCAAGCAACTTCCCAGGCTTGTATTCAATACGATATTGATATGCACTCAATGACAATGCCCACTCTGTAGACATGCTGAGGCAAGGGGAGGAATTGCTTTCTTTTCATTAAACAAATGGTAGAGTGGTTGGTGATCAGATCTAATGACAAATGATCGACCCCACAGGTAAGAATGAAATTTCTTGACACCAAATAGGATAGCTAATCCCTCTTTCTCTAATTGAGAATAGCCCTTCTCAGACACAGTGAGAGTCCTTGAAGCATACCCAATAGGACGTTCGGTTTTGTCTTCCAAAACATGTGATAACACGACTCCCAATCCATAAGGAGATGCATCACAAGCCAACAACAGGTCCTTTGAGGATCATAATGGACCAAAAGTGAATCACTCTGGGGCATTAGCTTAGCTAGTAAAAATGAACTTTCTTGCTTTTCCGTCCATTGCCATCTGGAGTCCTTGCATAACAAGGTGTACAAAGGGGCTAGCTTTGTCGAGAAATTAGGAAGAAACTTGGAGTAATAATTAAGCATACCCAGAAATGCTCTAAGCTCAGTCACTGACGTCGGAGCACGGGCCTCTCGAATGGCTTTTACCTTCTCCAGAGTTGGATGTAGGCCTTCCTTATCAATTATATATCCAAGATACTCGACCGTTGAAGCCAGGAACACACATTTCGATTTGTTAAGTCTCAGGCCGGCTTGCCTGAGCTTTCCTAACACCTTCTCCAAGTTAGCAATGTGCTCTTCAGTGGTTTTTCCAGTTACCAGGATATCATCCAGGTAAACTGAGACACCAGCAAAACCCTGAAACAAACTGTCCATTACCCTTTGAAAGATCGCAGGGGCTGATGATACCCCAAAGGGTAACCTATTGTACACAAACAACCCTTTGTGTGTATTAACAGTTAGGAACTTTTTACAATCATCCACCACTCCTAACTGTAAATAGGCTTGTGATAGGTCTAATTTCGAGAACTTTTCACCACCTGACAAAGCTGAGAAAATATCCTCCACACGAGGTAAGGGGTACGACTCCACATGACATGCTTGATTAATAGTCAGCTTATAATCACCACACACACGAAGATCACCATTGCATTTTAACACAGGCACAATCGGAGCTGCCCAATCTGAAAATTGAACCGGGGTTATGGTTCCCTGTTTCTCCAGGCGTTCCAATTCTTTCTCCAACTTTTCTTTCGTCATATAAGGAACATTCTTTGCTTTACAGAATTTAGGTTGAGCACCCTCTTTGACATGAATCCTTACTTTAGTGCCCAATAAGGTACCTAACCCATTGGCAAACACAGGGGAGAACTTGGCTAGGAGTTCTTCAACCTTATTATTCATGCTAAACTGATGAATCTCGTGCCAATTCAATTTAAGTGCTAACCGATCTCGCCCGATGAGGCTTGGCCCTTTTCCTTTTACAACGAACAATGGAAGCTCCTCCTCCTGGTGGTCAACCTTAGCAACCACCACTACCCTGCCAAGTACAGGTAAGGTCTCACCAGTGTATGTTTTTAAGAGTACCTGGGATTCCTCCAGAGGTAAGGTCACTCCCGATCTCTTGATACCATTGTAAGTCTCTTCGCTCACAATAGAGAATGCTGCTCCTGTATCAATTTCCATTTTCACAACGGATCCGCACAAGTTCATATGCACGAATAATGGCTTGGATGATGTGTCCGTTACTGTGAACATTCCATAAGCACCATCTTCCACCAATCTAGACTGCTCCTCCTCTACGTAATTGGTACTAGTCGAACGATACTGTGACTTTGAATTATCCTGTCCTCATGACTTCATTTTCGAGCGACACACCCGGGCGATGTGTCCTTTCTTTTTGCATGCTCGGCATTCTGCTTCCTTAAAACGACAGGTATTGGCTAAATGACTGTCACTACCACACCTGAAACAAACACACTTCTGGAAACGAGAAGTAGTAAAAGGCTTCTTAGATGCCTTGCTATGAGTGAACAAGACAGAGGTTCCTTGAGCTCCCTGCAACTGTCGCGTATCTCTCTCCGCAGTCTCCATTGTCTGGGCTAGTTGTAAGCTACGTGAGAAGGTTAAATCAACTTCTGCTAACAGTCTCTGCTGTACTTTCTCATCGTTGACACCGCAGACCAGCCTATCCCTTAACATCTGGTCAAGAGTAGCCCCAAACTCACAAAATTCAGAGAGTTGTCTTAGTGCTGCCACGTAATCAGCTATGGACTCATTCTTAGCACGAACTCGAGAATTGAATTTATAACGCTGCATGATCACAGAAGGTTTGGGACAGTAGTGCTTAATAACTAACTCCACAAGGTCAGTGTATGCCATCTCTCCTGGTCTGGCAGGGGAAACTAAATCTCTAATGAGTTGGTAGGTCTTGGAACCACAAACACTCAATAGTATAGCTCGCTTCTTGTCGGCCTCAGTCACACTGTTTGCTACGAAGTACTGTTCCAGCCTTTCTACATAGGCTCTCCAGTCCTCGTGCGCTGAAGTAATGGCAGACATTGAACCATGCACGGCCATCTCGAAAACTCTTTTCGTAATAATCCGTGTCGATCCGTTATAATCCTCGTCGCCAAATGTTATAACCTTGTTTAATACCCTAAGGTTATAGTTCTTTCACTCTTCAACAACCGTGAGTCCTAATCAACTAGTAAACTAACAACCAAAGACAACAGACATTATAAGAAGACATCTTGATTTCACTATCTGTGCAACACACGTGACACACTAAAAAACGTTTATTTAGAGTCCGGACTATTGAATAATGTCATACAATTCACTTAATTATAACAGATACATTCCTTAATTTTTACTTGAGAAGTGTCTTCATGATATCTGGTCTGGCATGAAAGGTGGCCCAGAGAAGTGGAGTAAATCCTGTTCCATCCTGAATATTTACATTTGCCTTCAATTTCATCAATGCTTCACATAATTTGGGTTGGTTTCCGAGAATAGCATACATGAGAGGTGTCCGGCCTCCCATGTCCTTGTAATCTACTCCATGTTGCAACACCTGGATTCTCATCTCAGATGCATGAACTCCCGTCATTGCTGACAGATGGATTGTGCTCTTGCTGATATCCTGAGTGATATCAGCCATTGTTCCCATATGACTACAAATGTTCCAAGGACCCCCTCTATTACTAGCAGAAACATGAGTGATACTCTCTTTACTGGCCTCATGATATGAAGGAGGTTTGGTGAGAGTGTGGCTAGACTTGGTTAAGCTTCTTGATAGGGAAATATTGCTTCTACTTCTTATTGGAGGCAAGACTGCTGGCATCCCTACTGTGGGCGCAAGAATAGAACATTCCAGTGGGGGCAAGGTTTTGGGTCTATCAGGTGTGCTCCCTATTTGAAATAATAATCACAATCTAACACAGCAGCATTATTTCTTAGTTATTACTATTGCACACAGTACATTTCAGTACAAGGAGAATGCATGCATGTCTAGTATATAAGGACCTGAAGGCACCACCAATACCACCAGAGAGCATTGTTTCTGGAAATGATGTTGCAAACCCATTGGCTATGGTTTCACAACATGGTGCACAATCCTATTTAGCTAAAGTTTCTGTAGAGCTTTGTAAACACTCGGTTAATCTAGTTGTACTAGATTTTTATTTACCAACACTGAAGATATATACATGTATATATATATATATATATATATCCAGCAAGAAAGTAGCTTAGTAGCATGACTCCTGTGTGATAAACTTTAATTTTATGCTAATTATAGTATAGAGGGAAATCTCTTACCAGGTCCTTTGATCAGTGGTAGGCTTCTCTGCTTCATTACTACAGTAGAAGAGTCATAATCACACACACTCTAGCAAACAAATGTACTTCAGGACTACAGTACTGATCATTCACCTGGAACAAAATTGTCTCTCTCTTCAGATACAATGGTGCCACAGATGGAGTGTCTAGGAAATCCATGTTGCAACATATGTGAAGGAGGTATGATGAGGTTGAGAGGAGAAGTTGATCGCACATACCCACCATCACCAGTAATTACTCTTTGAGTATGTGCCTTTATATTATTCTTAAAAGTATTCCCTCCAGCAGTAATCCTTAGGTCCTGCAATCCCTCGTCTGATATGTCATCAGCATCGTCAGAGAATGGCGAGAATGTAGATGGGGCGGGTGAAATGAGACTGATTCGTGACCTTGACTCAGAAATTCCATATGACCTTATCTCAGACATTTCAGTCGTCATTCCTTTTAGTCGAGGGATTGAATCCAGATTAGAAAGGTGCGAGGCAAGATTAAAACTTCCTAATAAAGAATCTTGAGGCTCTTCAGTAACTGGCGTTCTATTCAACATGGATTGTTTTGAGACCACGCATATCTTTGTGGGAGACTTAGGTTGAAGTTTTTTGGTTGTGTGCTGAAGAAACACTTGTGATTGACTGGACCATGATCCAGGTGGGCTAAACAGCTGCGATGTGGTTGGAGAAACATCTGGTTTCTGGTGGGGAATTTTCCTCAGTGGAGGAGGTGGGACTACTTCTTCTGGAATCACAGAGGTAGGAAATTTTTTACCATCATCCAGTTCATCTTCCATAGAGATGTTTAAATTCATGGGGAAACAAAGCAAAAGATGATCATACACAGAGAATCTTCTTCCTTTGACAATATTTTTTGTGTAAATGCATTATATATATATATATATATATATATATATGTAATCAAGAAATCATCCTTGTTTGAAATCCCACTATATAACTGATGAGTATGTTAAAACTATTTACGGTTAGAAAAATAAGAGGTAAAGTTGTCTAATTGACTACGATTCGATTATGGGTATAGTGTATACCGAGATGAGAGCAGCCATATTTGAAGAAGTTATAACTGGCTAGCTTTAATGGTTTCTCCTTGGAACTGGTACAAGGTCTGTTCCTGTGATAGCAACTTTCGAAAATAATTTATAGACCTCTTGTCAATAATGACACCAAATAATTCCATAACAACATGAAGTATTATATTGGAGGAGTGATAAATATTATAAGGAAAGTAATAAAATAACACATTAGTTACCTTCATCACTGCTCTCTCTTGGAGAAGACTCTGTTTTCTTCTTGTGTTCACCGGCCTTCAAAGTAAGTAAGATGTTGATAGTGGTAAAAGTTAAGAACATTTTGAAGGACAGTGGGGAAAAGAATACAGTACATACATTAAAAAAAATCCAACTAGCATATCCATAGAACTCACTCTCCAGCAATATGACATCATCAGCTTTGTCATTTGCTATGATTGCTCTTGCTATCCACTGATCTGGCTGGTATTAACCCTAGCTGAAGGCCATATAAAGTACTATAAAGTACTGCACAGAGAGAGATTTTCTGCCCCCATCAATAGTTCTGGGGGTTGACATAAAGCTGGTATATAGTATATCTTCCCTATAGGCTCTAGGAAAGATTTGATGTCGTGTACTGAAAAATGTAATGCTGTCATGGTGAACACTGTCCATTACTGCTACATAGTACCAAGTAGCATTTAATCTCCATATGTAGCTACAATTATATGACCCAAGCAAATTAAGAATGGTGCTAGATATATTTGCCCTAAATAGGCACTCATCTCCTAGGGCTTCTTGAAAACATTATGGCAGGGTTCTAATGACCTTCTCAATCAAATTTTGTGCAAAACTTACAATACCCACCGCCTTGACCTCAGGAAAAGGAGGAGGTGGAGTCTTGACGTCAAGAGGAGACCATGGAGCAGTAGAACTATAATGAAGAAAACAGTTTTACCATACTTGTTGCAGCTATACTAACTTTTCTGAACCACATCCTTGCCTTTCGCTCTGTTCCATGCCAGCAGTGACGAAGCTGTTGCAATAAAGAGGGTGGGGCTGCTGGAACTGGATTAACAAAGGGGTGAGGCTTTATCAATCTACCTTTGGGGTGCGGTTTAGAGGGAAAGGATTGCGTCGTGTTGCGGACGCCAAGTAGCGAGCTCTCACCGCGCGTGTGCGTCACTCAATATAGTCGTCCCTTACCGAGTCACAAAAATGGATTCCTTTTCACCGTCATCCCTACGAAAGAAGGAAGGGGAAGGGGAAAAAGCTAAAAGATAACAGTTTTTGACTCTAGTAATCCCACTTCCAATGTCTCTGCTGTATCCCCCCACCACCAAACTTTTAATTGCATGTTAAGGCTGCTAGTTCAAGCTACTCCAGTAAGTACACACCTGTGCATCGCTACTTGTGATCACATCTGGTATTATTTGTACTGTGAAGCATGAAAAAAAGAAGGATATTGACCATGTTCCCCTACATTAACCCTGCATGTGGCAACTGCCAACATCTCCACTCTGTTAATCCTAATATAACCTTGAAGATCCTAATATAACCTTGAGGTACTAAAATATCCTAAGAAATCTAAAGAACATTATAATAGTAACAAATAAAATTAACAGCTGTAGCTATATTATATGCAACCCGAGACTCGGGAACTTAACACTGATTTGGACTTTTCCATGGCACTATTAAGAATTCTCTTTTAAGACACTTTCTCTTCTCAGATCGGTTCATGTTTCTTTTTGGCAAAACTATTTTTGCACCTTTCACTTCACATGTCCATGTTCCAAATGCTGTCCACACCACATCCATCCAACTATAGCAGATCATTTGCACTGTAACATTATTAAATCCTGCTGTCGGTATTTATTACTGGTATGCCTTCACTACATCTAAACGTGTGTCATCCCTTTTATGTCCTATTCTCCATAGCATGTCATCTATACATCATCAACAAATCAATCTCATTGTTTGAAGCTATTACATTTTGTTCATTGGTTTGAAGGCAACACATGTTTGAAGGCAACACATAAATTTTTAAATAAAAAAATTATACATAGTTATTAAGGAAAATGAGCTCATTAGCCGAAGCTGTATATATATAGCTAATCTATTATATAAAGTCATGATCTATAATTAATCGTCCAGAGGATGAGGGAGAGGATCTAATGGAGGGCGAGAGTGAATTCCAAAGTGTGATGGCAGAGGGAATAAAAGCAGAGTTCGCAGGTTTTACCCAGGGCTTGGGTGTAACCCGGTTTTAACCCGGGTTGGGTTAAATACAGGTTTTACTAAAACATGGATACAACCCAGGATAAAATAATAGACACAATAGATCTATTATATTATAAGAAATTAACTATAAAATAGTAGACACAATAGATCTATTATTATAAGAAATTAACTCTGTCATCAGGAAGTAAGACATTCAATAAATGGCAACTCTGTAAAGAACTAGACAAAAACAGGAGCTGTGTTTCACTCGGCATTTATTTACCAAGTGACAAGGATGTCTACTTAGAGTATATATATATTTTTTATGATTTATTTAAATATTTATACAAGATTCATGGGATTAAAGTCCAATTGATATGCAAGTTAAACAGATTTAATATATAGTCAATCTCCTGAGGTCCTCGCAGGAGCCTGTGGCAGAAGACGAGTTTCTGGGCTTTCTCATTTTTGTAATTGCACTACATTTACTAAACTGTAAGCAGTGAATGATGACCTGTGGTATTTGCTTGCCTTTTAAATAGCCCTGGTGTCCACCACCACCCAGACACTTGTGGCTCTCGGACAGGGCTACAAATAAGTGTTTTATATCACTGGGTAATACTTGGGTAAAACCCGGGTAAAATAGGGGTAAAACCTTGGCGAAATACCTAAAACACAGGTTTTACCCACTGGGTCAGGTTTTACCCGGGCAAAATGCAAACACTGAATAAAAGAAGACGACATAGCTGAGGTGTGGGAGAAAGGAATTAAGAGGCTAGATTGTAATGATGAGAGGTCATGTGAGGATTTGGAGCTGATTGGATGAAGTCTGGATATGGTTGTTAATTATCTTGTACAGTAAAATGAGCTTCCTGGGGATCTTTGTTTGAGAGAGTATGCAGAAGAGTGAAGAGAAGGAGGCATAATCAGGAGTCCATTGGTGAGTGCAGAGTTGCTGGGGCTAGGGCTAGGGCTAGGGCTAGGGCTAGGGCTAGGGCTGGATGATTTAAAGTTGCAGGAATAGGGGAGAGGTGCCCACACAGAAGAGCAGTAAATTAGAACTAAATACTATAGTGTAAAGTCCGAGGGGTGCATGAGTAGATAAGTAATGATATAGATGTGAAGATTCCAGGAGAGGTCCAAGGTGAGAGTAACGTAAATGAAGGGATGAATTTAAATGAAGGGATGAATTCAAGTTATTGATAAACTAAAATTAGTTTAATGGATGAGAAGGTGAGGGATTGGCTGAGATGATTGAGGAAGTAATATATATACATGTATATATAATTATTTTGTGTGTATATATAGGAATTTGAAGTTGGTTCTCATGTTCTCATGAGGAATTCTAAGCGGGACAGCAGGAAAGGAGACAAAATGTTTCCTAAATGGAGTGAGCCATACAAAATTACAGAAGGATCAAAAGCTTTTCCAGTTGTGTAACCTAAGTCTAACATTATTCTTGTCAGTCTGGTCAATGCTGACAGACTGAAAGTGCACAGATAATCATCTGCAAACAATCCACCACCACAAAAATAGTAACGGCACAAATAAAGAGTCAATCATGAGGCTCCTATTGATGATTATTGGTGATGTGATGAATGTTTTGCTTATAAAAGTGTACATGCATGCAGAAATCCACAATGCCATGCATTTGGATCATCTTACAATTATTGAAACTGTGTAGAATTATTATTTTTACGGAAAGAGTGAAGGCGCTGGAAAATGGCGCACATCACCTTGGCACAGGAACTTATTTTCTTATTTAAAATGAATATCCAAATATTTCTGGGTTGCAGTCACCACTTTGAGTTCAAAATGATCATGTACAAAATTGTTCAGAAGAAACAATCCAAATCCATAATATCAGTGGTAACCACTGGGTTACGTCCGACAGTAAAGTGACTGTCTTGGACAGCAAGTGGGTGGAGAGTGGCATGAGCTCATCGTTGACTCATCATCTAGCAATGATCTACCATTTCTCCATCGAAGCTGTGGTGGAGACACAGTTAGTTGTCCATGTGTCCCAGAGGTGCAGCAGCAAAAGGGTGCAAGTGACTGGTTTTGCTATCACATAATTATGCATACCACATAGCCAGGGGTGACGCCGTTGAAGTTATGGAATTCAATTTAAAAAACATGTGATGTCATTGTTTCAGCAGTGGGAATTTACTTCCATTCCCTCCACACAAAGAAAAGCAAATTGCTACCCATATACTTTTATCGCTATGTACCCGGGTGTTTCAGAATGATTGAAACCCATTCAACCTGGCTTTATTTAATAACCAGACATGATAGACTGATAATGATTACAATTATTTTAAACTGAGACGATGACAATCATATATTTCAAACTGAGTAAGCATAAACTTGAACCAAAAAAATTCTCCATGGCGCTTACAGAATATGCTCCAAATGACCGCCATCAAGCCGGAAGCATTCTTGAATGTGCCGTGCAAAGTGGTTGATAACACGCACAAAGAAAAATGGCCCAATGATTCTGGACATTGCAACCCATGCAGTGCACTTCTTTTAATGCAAAGGTTGCTGAACAACATGGTGAGGGTTCTGAGTGCACCAGAAAACCCAGTTCTTGGAGTTGACATGTCCGGACAGCAGAAAGTGGGCCTCATCTGAGAACCACTTGTTACCCAGGAACTCTTCATTCTCGTCGATCTTCTGAGAAAACTAGCAACACATGGCAACTCTCTTATCCTTATCAGCCCGGGTTAGCTGATGTTTAATCTGAATCCTATAGGGATAGAGGTTCAGATCAGAGATCAAAATGCGTCGAATTGAAGAACGTGAAATATCAAGCTGTTGGCTCCTACGATGCAGAGAACTTGCTTGGGCTTCGGCCGACAAAGTCTCAAACCCTCTTGACATTCTTAGGTGTGGGACAGCTCCAGTGGGTGGTTTTATAGCTTTTCTACGATCCTCCAGTACCATAGGCTTCAAACTTTCGAACAAGCTTGAAAATTTCTCTCTTGTTTGGGTAATGGTGGAAATCGAATCGACGCCTAAACTTTGCTTGAACAGTCTTGAATGATTTGGTCTCATAGTATAACTTTACACAGAAAACCTTCTGCTCGGTTGTCCACGTCATTGTCATCCAATTCTCTGGAAGAATTTTTTTTTTATCATTAGTCTATCATGTCTGGTTATTAAATAAAGCCTGGTTGAATGGGTTTCAATCATTCTGAAACACCCGGTATTACTCTTGTTAGATGCTAGAGACATTTGGGAACACGTAATCTCTAAAGTGTTCCATAACCTCCACTCCTGATCCATTTATTTTGAGTCTTTGAAAGAGTGTCCTAGCTCAAATTCCAATCACTATAATACCTGCTTGGATAGATCACAACAAACTGGGGGGAGTCACTCCATCCAGAGGTGGGTAATTGTTTTCTCATTTAAATGTACTTCATCCTCAGATAGGTTGCAACTTAGTAAGACAAATATTATGGTCCAGTTGCACTAAAGTGCACCCCTCAGATGTCTGCCTCACAAATATATACACTCAAATGAACTGCCTCCTCAGAATAGCGAGACAGGGGTCACTCCATCCCATGGTAGGTCACTGATACAGTGACCCCCAGGGGTCATTTAAAGGGGGAGTGGTGCACTGTCGCACCTGCTTAGACAGGTCACAACAAACTTGGGGGAGGGTCCATCCAGAGGAAGGAGGGGGTCAGTTTTCTCATTCAAATGCACTCCATTCTCAGATAAGTCACAACTAAGACAAATATTTTGGCCTAGATATTCTAAATTGCAATTCTCAGCTGTCTGCCTCACTGAATCTATAATGAACTGCATCCTCAAAAGATCACGAATAGCAAGGCGATCACAGTCAAGTACAGAGGTCACTGTTTCCTTACACATCTGCACTCCATCCTCAGATGTAAGACAACTCTTGACTACTTCAATAACTCTCCTTATGCTAAAATGAACTGCCTCATCGACAAGAGGAGGATCACTCCATCCCACGGTAGGTCACTTTATCTGCGACCCACAGGGACCTAACATTTGGTGACTCAGGGTTAATGAAAACTAGGATACAGTGACCCTCGTCATATTAAAGGGGGTCACCAGGTACTGCAATAACTACACTTCATTCTCAGATAGGTTACAACTAGTTGTAACCTATCAGTGGAGTAGGAACATATAATGGATTGGGGGGGGCCGAACCGATGAATGTTGCTGTCGAGGGAAAATGCATGCGACCAACCACTAACACAGACTATTTTTGAGACCCATATATATTTTTTTAATAAGACTAGTGAACAATGAGCCAAGAACAAATGCATGTTTTATAGCTAATAGTTTATAGTTTCAAAAAACGTTCTTCCTTCTCTCGCTCTAGAAATAAATTCTCTATCCACATCAACAAGGTCTAGTTTATCTGTTCTTTCGTGATGCACATGCATTAGCATGATTTAGCCTCTCTTGTGTCATAGAGTTCCGAAGGTAGTCTTTTATGCGTTTTAGAGCAGTAAAGCTGCGTTCAGCTGGTGACTGGAATGTTAAGATAGATTTTAATGAGTTTGTGGACTTCTGTGATGATTTCCTTGAGACCAGATTGGTGGTTTAGAATGTCACAAATAGTCTGAATTCTTGTCACTTTCTGGATTGTGATACCATCCAATGGTGTAGCCTTGATTTATATCTGGAATTATTTTTAAATGAATTTCCAACTTATCCATGTTGATATCACTGCCATACAACTCTTTCAGTCTTGCAGAAAGTGAAACACTTTTGCCATTTGCACTGTCCACCAACAATTATTCAATAGTCTTCACGAAAATGATGTTTTCTTGCTGAAATTGTCTCTGTAGTTCACCCTTCATGCGGTCAATTGCCTCAAAATACTCCTTTCTATAATAATCCTCAATATATGTAAAGGTATGCTGTGGTGCTCCACGATCTAATCTCCTTGGAAACTGCCTTTAGCGAGGTAGAACAGGAGGATCACAACACACTTTCGAGGCTTTCACTACTACAGAATCACAGAAAGATTTTAAATGATGATCGGTACGAATTCTCTCAAGTGAGCGAATGCACAAGTCTATATATAGCCATAAAACAGACATCAACATTAGTCTCCTCTGCCTGAAGGGTAATGAACAGCTGTTGATTCACACTGAAGATTAATACCGATAGCTCCAATCCAAAATATGTGCAAAATTTATCCATAAGCGATAGCATACCATTTGCTTGTCTAGAACAGTCATCCATTCCATGAGAAGAAATCTCCATTGTTTCCCTTAGTGCTTCATAGTTGTTGATTTATGGCTTGCATGGCACCAGTACAGGTATATAGTCCATCTAGTTTAGTATCAAAAGAGAGCACAGAGACCTATCTTTTGAGCTATATATCAAGTCCATACCATGAAGTTTGCAGAATCTACGGAGCTCTAAAATTGTAACCATAAGTAAAAATAAAAATAAAAATGCAACTGTCTCCCCTTGGTTAACCACTATTTTGTGCCAAGTTTACATAGATAGTAGAGGTGTAAGCAATGATACACCCTTCATATTATTGGGGGGGGGGGGCGGGCCCCTAGCTGTTGAATATTGGGGGGGCCATGGTTCTTACTCCCCTGCCTATCTGATATATTATCCCCGGCATGGCTACTCTAGTCACAGATACTTTATTCACATCACTGAAATCTAGTACTATTTATGCACAAATGAACTGCTTCCCAGATGACCATTGAATAATGAGAGGGTGGTCAACCTGAGATATGTCACTATACAGTGTGTCACTGAAACTACAATACAGTAACCCCCAGGGTTTAAACGGAGGGGGGGTCACCATGTACTGCAACACCTGCCGTGCATTATACCTGAAATGCACTGTAATACCTGTTTAGGAAGGGTCACTGTTCCCTCATCCAAATGCACTCTGCATTCTCGGATAGGTCTCTATTCTCTAAAATGCAATCCCAGTCTGCCTCACTGAAATCAAACATCTAAAATGAACTGCATCCTCGGAAGATATGGTGTCAGGGGTAACTGTTTTCTCAACTGCATTCCATCCTCAGGTGGGACACAACTAATATCTTGGCTAACTACTTCAATAACAGATGCTGCTTTATTCCCTCACTGAATTTAGTACTATTTATGCTAAAATGAACTACCTAAGTTAGACAATCATCAACGAGGGGGGGGGTTAGGTCACTCCATCCTGCGGTAGGTCACTGTATACTAGGATAAGGTGACTGCCTCGGTTCTTGGTGACTGGGACTCATTGAAAACTAGGATACAGTGACAGGGGGTCATTTTAAAGGGGGGTCACCAGGCATTGCACTGGTGAGAGACCAATAGGCATTGGGGAAGTCCCGAGGAGAATAATAGTGAAAGTTATACTGAAGGTTCTGTGTACGATGTCATGGATGCAGCTGGTCTTTTCAATTATGTGCTGGGCAGGAGGGTGGATGTGAGGCAGCAGTTCATGGGGTGTGCCAGACGTTTGCAGAGATGGATACGGAAGGTGTCCTCCTTGTAGATGCAGATAATGCATTTAACTCAATCAATAAGCAGGCGGCTCTCCACAACATAGCCATCACCTGCCCATCCCCAGATGTTATCAAACACTCTTCAAGCAACAGTTCGATGCATGATACAAGGAAGCAGAGAGATCTCATCAGAAGGCGTGACTCACTTGCAATGGCATTAGCTGTAAAGCCATTGAGCTACAAACTACAATCAAATTGTCCCAGAGTCTCAAGCACGTCTCGCATGATGATGATCCTAGAGGGGCTGCAACCTGCTGTGAACTGAGAGCATGGTGGGACAGACTATTGTTCAAGGAAAGGGGCTAGGTTACTTCCATAATGGGGAAAAAAACATTGCTACTTGATTGTGAAGAGAATTTCTTGAGATTGCAATGACAGTTTTTACTGGTACCAAATGTTAACATCTCTGTCAGGAACGTGACACTTGGGAGTGGTAATTGGGTCGAAGATGTATTCTGAGCAATGTGTCTCTCACTATATGTCCAATTGTGGAAGTAGGAGATCATATGGCTAGCTCACAACACATGCAGCCTACTCAGCCTTTATCCATGGTTTGTCAAGTCATCTATCAAGAACTATTTCAGGCATTGACCACCTTTGGAGGACACCATACACCAAACATTCCTTCCTTCCTTAAATAGCCCATCCACCTTGCTCAAAACAAACTGGAGAGCTATCAGCTCTTCCAGTTAAGCAAGGAGGCCTATGACTAACCACCCTATCTGAAGCTTCACAGTATTTCCAGAAGATGACCGTCCCACTAGTGACTTATTAACTTAACTCGGGATGTGATATAATTACCATCGAGAAGGAAATCATGGAGTCAAACTGCCAATGAAGTGAAGAACTTGCTAGAGACATCCACAGCACTGACAAATTGAAATGCTGTATAGATTTAGCCACGGATCGTAGGCCGTCATCTTGGCCGTCATCTTGGCTCTCAGTGCTGATTCAAGTAACCAGGACTTTCACCAACAAAGGGAGAATTTAGGGATGCCCTTTGTTTGCTTAGTAGTTGGACTCGATCAAATACTTCAGGATTCTGTAACTGTGGCAATGTGTTCTCTGTAACCAAGCCATGATCTGTTGGCTTCTCCACCATTCACCAGAATGAGATTAGGGATATGACAGCATCACTACTAACAGAAGTGTGTTCAAATGTGGCCATTGAACCAATTGCTACCTCTGTCAGGAGAATCAATGAGACTTGCTTCAGCAAACACCAAAGACGGTTCTCATTTAGATGTACGAACGAGAGGTTTTTGGAACAATTACGTGTACCAGGAAGCATTTTTTGATACCATACTGCATACTTATGGGCTGGCTGTGATGTACAAAAACTATCATTCATCATTCTTCGTTCTGCAGTGATGTTTATCAGAGGAACAAATCATCACAACATCATCCCATCAGACACTGACGTAGTCCTTGCTTGCTCAGAGCGCTGTGTCCCGCCTGTAAGAAGAAAAGTGCTGGGCTTCGTCTGATCGCTGTGGGAGAGGTCCTGTTCTCCAAATGCATTTCACATGCTGTGCAATCTACAACCGTCAGTATCCTGACTCTAACCCAGGTGAGTGTCGGAGTGCCTGTGAGATGTGAAACCATTGCCCCCTCCTTGGCTAGAGTTCAGGTGAACTCCAACATAAAAAAATAAACCTTCTTACTACTACTGGACTTTTGTAAAGCCTTCAATTATGTGGACCATGAAATTTTTTTCCAGGAAGTGAGGTCCCGCATTCCCTCAATGTCGGCATAGCTGGAGATGTGTTATGGAGACCAACCAACCATTCTCATTGGAAACCACAACATCTGTAGTTGCTGCGGCATCAAGCAGGATGACCCTTTAGGTCCTTGGGCTTTTCCTTGTTGAGTGGATACGAGAAGAACCAAACCTACAAATCAACGCCTGGTATCTTGACGATGGAACACTCTGTGGGCCAACAACCTCTGTACTGCCCTAGCTATCATTGAGGAAGTTGGACCACCCTGTACTTTACCCTAAGCTTCTCCTCATCCCAGAAGAAGCTGCACTTCTTTTCAACCCTTTACCTGCTGACATCCCATTATCACAAGGATGGATTTGATCTTCTTGGTTCACCCATAGGCCCGCCTTCCTATTGTGTGGTCCTCCGTCGGGTCAGGAAGGTGCAGGAGGTTCTTGCTAGGCTCACTGACCTCTAAGACTCTCAGGTGGAGTGTACGCTCCTACGCTGTCCTAGGCGAGTCAATTTGACGCTTCTTCTTTATATGGCTTCTGCCACTGCAACGTTGGAATAACTAATCTTTTGAGACTGTAAGCTTGAACTTAGGCTATAGATTGAAGACAGGTAGGATGAGTAAGGTCATAACTAGAGACTTTGAGTTTGAGGAATACTACTTCCTACCAATGAAAGGCAACAGTGTGGGCAGGAGAAAGGTGCACTGGAGTTGCTTATAGCAGCAACTCTTGATGGAGACAAACCAGCACAGCGACAATGGACCCATTCCTGACAGGAACCAACCACAAAAAATCTCCTGGGCTTTCAGCCCCTTGTTACTTCTCAATGATTTTTTCTGCAGACAGGGCAAACTGTCCGAACTATCTGTTTCTCGCTAATAGCAACAGTGGTGTGCATTAAATGGGATTCCTTTTCTTTCTTTTTTGAAAAATGAGCTCAGTAGCAAAAGCTATTTAGAGCCTTACATATCATATATGATAACATGACAGGTAGAAAAATGATTCAATTTAGTGGAAGAATTGTTTAATAAATCGTTTGAAGGAAGAGAGTAAGGACGGGAGATTGGGAGTGAGTTCCAAAGAGCTATAACAAAGGAAGACTGCATGGATGCAGTGCGGGAGAATGGGATTATGATGTTCGATGGGTGGTATTGGCAAGAAGACACGAGTGGAGTAGGAGCTAATTGGATTGAGTCTGTAGGAAAATGAATTATTATTAATTTTTGTAAATTAGAATGGTGTTATCCCCAATTGACTAGCCAATTTCTCCTGAACTCTTGGTGACTAGGTTCCTTGTGTGTAGCTAAGTGACCGTACTATTGTTTCATCTACCTAATTAGCAGTTAGGCTAAGAGTGCTGTCTAACTTTATCCTCAACACATAAACATCATACTCTCCATCTTGCCTGACATGTTGTAAAGTCCAATAATTATTAGCTATAGTGCAAATAAGCGTTATCCACAGAAACCCCCACAGGCTGGCAATCCCTTTCTCCAGAGGCTGCTGGGGAAATCTCTGGAATGGGTGGGTAGCTAGTTGCTTCAGCTGGAAGGATGCCCAGTCTCTGGCTCTGCAGGAGCACAATGCTCTAGGTGCGCCCAGCCACCTACCGTAGGACAGTGCTTAGGTCGACGCGAGTATGGCCAACCAAAAACTCTCTAAAGAGAGCTCTATACAGCGTACACCAAAACCTCAGCCTACTAATAAGAATACCCATCAATTATGCACAGTGCCGTTTACATTAACGTAGTAATTTCCCACAGGATTGACATGGCTCTTCATTGCTACTTGACACTTTTTTGTTTGGTCTCGTTAACAAACGGGGACTGGTTGGATGGCAATGATGGCGTAGACAGACCAGGAGGCGATGTGGGAAAAGTTATCGTTCTAGGCGATGAAGGTGTGCCCAGGGAGTGTGCTGGCTACTGCAACGTCATCCCGGACTGTAAAGCCTGGGTTTATGTCAAACCCAGGTGTGATGCTCCAGATGTTGTCCCTACGTGCTTTTTCAAACGTTCGGTTTCCAACCAAGTCAGGAATCTTTGCCGAGTAAGCCTGTCTGCTATGGTCTGTAGCTAACTGGCTATTGTTAGGTTAATGATTTAATCTTGATACTGCTGAGCCTGTTAAGGCCATCACATTATTACAGCACAGTGTGGAACTATTTAGTAACTAACCTAATAACAATCTATAAACAATCTATATTAAAAAATCAACAGTACTTAATTAATTGAGAGGTGCTGATGTGCCAAGCTGCAATTTAATTCCTCTGCTTCATTTTCCACATAACCAAGGCTGTAAACACCACTAGCGACTGTTGCTATGGCACACAACAAAGTACATACCAGTGTTGTGGCACCACCTAGCAACTGTTGCTATGGCATACAACAAAGTACATATACCAGTGTTGTGGCACCACCTAGCAACTGTTGCTAGAGCACAATAAGGTACATATAGCAGGAGTGCCACAAATATTTATCTGCTTTAAACTTTTGTGTAGCAACTGTGGCTATAACACAATAAAGTACATATACCATGGGTTGGGCACTACACTGGTCTCATGGCATATATACCTGGGTGAAGGCACCACTAGAGTAACTATGTTTGGTATTAATGCTACCATTATCGATTTTAAACAATGCTGACTGGGAGTTTCTGCACATTGATAACCTACTAAGGAGCACATAGCATCTGGCCTGGCCAGGTGATGGTCGGACCAACTTTTAGCAACAAGTTTAAAGTTGAATCAAACCACCACTGAGCATGCTCAGTTATTTTTGCTTGCCCACTCTTGCATAGTGTACCTAGCTCGTGGTGGCTACTTAGCAACTGCCTGATGTGTGCTTGTGTGCTCATCCTCTTCCAAGCAAGAATTTGATTTTTATTAGAAATGGAGTTAAAATATTCCATCGATCCACCTGGTTCAAACACTCTACGGCTACACTATGGCTACCTAGTTTTGTAGTATTTGCATTTCTGCTGTGCTTCCAACACCAGTGTGCTAGTGACTTGGCATTGCCAGCCTTAAGGCTGGTTCACAACACAACGCTGGCCGAGCGTTGCATTGCGTGTAATCAATTGACCTTTGACCCTCGAATCGCGCTCAACAAAGATGGACACTGATTGGTCCGACGCTGTCCGACGCTGTGTTGCTGGATTAGAACTTTTTTCTAATCCAGCATCTGAAATGCAGCGTCGGACCAATCAGAACATCGCATGTCCATCTTTGTTGAGCGGCGGTTCGTGTCAAAGGACAATTGAAAACCCGCAATGCGGTGCAACGCTCGGCCAGCATCATCTTGTGAACCAGCCTGTAGCCTGTACGGAAGGTTTGGGGACCTCAAGGAGAATCAATGGGTGTCATTAGGAAGTGCTTTAATGAGATTCTCAATGTAATAATGCCACAAACTAGACCCAATTAGTACACATGCAAAGTTTGTAGGTTGTTGGGAGCATGCTGGTGAGAGTGGAGTGCAACTTTCTGCTGGTGTAGAAGTGGAAGCTTACGCTGACCAGCTGCAAGTTTTGCTGTAATTCTAGGGAGGAGTCAAGCAGGAAACCCTGCAATCACCATGTAGAGTGGTACAATTGCAAGGTCAGAAAGAGGTCGCTTGATTTTTAGCGAATATTTTTGAAGTTTCAACCGAGTTTATAGACAGTATGGGATAGTGTGCAATAGCTCCTTTAGGTGTCTGCCGCTAGACATGAGGGTCTGGAGATGCAATGTGACACACAGGTGTCTGCCGCTAGACATGAAGGTCTGGAGATGCAATGTGAATATCCACGTGTGTTGAGGCTCGTGCGACTAATTCTCATGCATCATGGCTATCTTATGAACGTGGAAAACAGTCCATGAAAAGGAATATGCATTTTCATGAAAATAGTTCTGGAGTCATCCTGTGCACCTGCTACCACGTCCTTGAAGGAGGCTGCAACTGATCCTCGCTGACTCGAATAGTTCTGGAGTCATCCTGTGCACCTGTACCACGTCCTTGAAGGAGGCTGCAGCTAAGCCTCTACCAAGGGGCTGACTCTAATAGTTCTGGAGTCATCCAGTGCACCTGCCACCATGTCCTTGAAGGAGGCTGCAGCTGAGCCTCTACCAAGGGGCTGACTCTAATAGTTCTGAAGTCATCCTGTGCACCTGCTACCACGTCCTTGAAGGAGGCTACAGCTGAGCCTCTACCAAGGGGCTGACTCCAATAGTTCTGGAGTCATCCTGTGCACCTGCCACCACATCCTTGAAGGAGGTTACAGCTGAGCCTCTACCAAGGGGCTGACTCTAATAGTTCTGGAGTCATCCTGTGCACCTGCTACCATGTCCTTGAAGGAGGTTACAGCTGATCCTCTACCAAGGGGCTGACTCTAATAGTTCTGGAGTCATCCTGTGCACTTGCTACCACGTCCTTGAAGGAGGCAGCTGAGCCTCTACCAAGGGGCTGACTCTAATAGTTCTGGAGTCATCCTGTGCACTTGCTACCACGTCCTTGAAGGAGGCTGCAGCTGAGCCTCTACCAAGGGGCTGACTCTAATAGTTCTGGAGTCATCCTGTGCACCTGCCACCACATCCTTGAAGGAGGTTACAGCTGAGCCTCTACCAAGGGGCTGACTCTAATAGTTCTGGAGTCATCCTGTGCACCTGCCACCACGTCCTTGAAGGAGGCTACAGCTGAGCCTCTACCAAGGGGCTGACTCTAATAGTTCTGGAGTCATCCTGTGCACCTGCTACCACGTCCTTGAAGGAGGCAGCTGAGCCTCTACCAAGGGGCTGACTCTAATAGTTCTGGAGTCATCCTGTGCACCTGCTACCACGTCCTTGAAGGAGGCTACAGCTGAGCCTCTACCAAGGGGCTGACTGTAACAACATAGAACAACAAGGTATGATATGTGATGACTATTCTACAGCACAACAAGATGAAAAATGTATTTGTAAAGGAATGATTCTCATACTAGAATGGCAGAAACTCTGCCTTGTGACTGCTCCTCAACTGCTGTAGCTCTCAGCATTGCCACAGCTGACCGACAGTTTGACTGTAACATTATATAGAAAAATTTATATAGAGAAATAAACACACAACAACCAAAAAAAAGTTCTATTTACAAACTCTAGGCTAAAGAAAGGAAAAACGAGAAGGATTCAGGCCGACCACAAACATTCCAAGATCATTTACCACTAATTATATATATGTCTTTCATTCTCGATTGGAGAAAAGGCCCAGCCCAAAACAGAGATATGATTATGAATGCATGGGATACACATCACATGCTGTGATATTTCATAATATCACATATATGTTTTGTTGTTTGTTTGTTTGTGTGTGTGTGTGTTTGTTTGTGTGTGTGTGCGCGCGCGCGTGTGTGTGTGTGTCTGTGTGTAAAGATATACTATATCTCTATCCTGGATTTATACCACATCCTGTGGTATTTCATAGCTGTGTGTGTGTGTGTGTGTGTGTGTGTATTTTGGTTCATCATATTTTGAAATCGTCAAACACCAACATTTTCAGAAATCATGTTTCCAATGTTTCCACGGTAATAAATGTTGCACCCTTGTTATTTACCATTGTTAAGTAGTGGGCGTTAAATAGCATGATCCTGTGACTAAAGTACGTAACGAAGGGTTACTTTTTCTGATAACACAAATAAATGAATAAATGATCGCAGTTGATGGCAGTTGATGGTAATTATTAGTGAAAGTGAAATCGCATTGAAAGGAGATTTCCATGCCTCAGAGTGTCCTGGCAAGTGTTACAGGGAGCACTTTTGCTTGGATGTGGAGGCAGGTGAGGTGTTTGTGTGAGCTGGTATACTGCTGGATGCAGGTGAGTTGGGTTGTTCTCTACCACCAGGTTTAGGACAATTTGGACGAGGACTGTTTGAGTCAGTGAAAATACTGGGGGGGTTTCACGGTGATTTAATCTGCTCATTCAGACGCTGTCATTGTGGGTCCAATCCTTTGATTGTTGTGGCACGAGGCCTACCAGCAGGAGAATAGCTCAATGACCCACCTTGTCCACCTTGAGAATGTTCATCTCCACCTCAGAATCTGAAAACTCGTTCGCAGCAATGACTCCAGGTTTTGCAGCATCCACATGAAAGGGAATGTGTTTGAAAAATTGCTGGATGAAAGGCGAGTATGAAACTCCATTTCTTTTTTGCTGGAAATATTTCGAATAAGCTGTTCCCGGTGAAAATCATTACTCTCACTATTTCAAATATGGAATCAACTGATGATGTCCTAAATCGCTTCTTAAAAACAAGCCAAATAACATTCTTGATGATTTTGGTGCGACCAATCAGCATAAACGATTGCCTGTCAGAGTTGACGACAACAAGTACTGTATGTTTGATTTTTCCCAGTACAGTTATAAGAATGGAAGAGAACCTTTTCTTCTCAGCAAATGGTTCTCTAAAAATAAAAATGGTGGGCTAGCTGATAGTACAGGTGATAGAAGTTCATCTGCTCAGATTTTCTTTCACGCACTCACCAAATATGCACACTTGATGCTTTTGAAGTGAGCAGTTCCTGTGCAGAATCATACGAGTAGTGCGTAGTATCTACTCCACCCACCCGTGCCGTGCAACTTCAGCTTCTTCACAGTGTGGACAATACACATGGCACTCCTTTTGAGCTTGCTCTAGGTGGCTCAGCAGTTTCAACCCTCTGTTTACAAACAGATGGTGGCATAGGCTCATTAGTGACAGGAATTCTTAAGTCACGTGGAACCAAGACCACTTAACAACTTCATTGCAGCTTGTATGTGGTTATCAGCTGATCACACTATGTCAACTTTTTCAGCCTCAGACCTTGTACTTCCTGTACACAAGCAATTTGGACATGTCAGATGGCAAGAGTATAATTTTTCCCGGGTGTTTGGTAGCTGGCCAGGAACAGGTAATGCATGTCCTCCTAGCTTAATTGGCAATGAAGGTCTTCACTTCTACAACTTGATCGAAAGTGGTCCTATTTTTTGAGAATCCTGAGCTTTGCTGTGTACATTTGTCGTCAGAACATCAACAACCGTTTGCGGGAGATAGCATGACAGAACTAACAGCCTTACGGATTTTAACACCATGCAAAGAGACCAGTTAAAAAGTTCCTGAGATAGTTAACAGTTCTGAGCAGTGAGCCTGTGACATGGCCAAGTCAATTATGTGGCTTGCTGTAGAAGTTGGTGTATGTTTATGACCTAGTGCTCTGAGAAGGAAGTCTTGGAGCCTCACCATCTCTGTCGAATATTCTGGTTGGGCAGAAGCTACCTCACAACAGAATGTTTGACCACTTCTCTGACATATGCATGCTGGACTAGCTGTATTTCATAATGCTAAAATCTGTGCAGCACATACTTGGAAGTGCCCTGTGGTTGACACTTGATCCATCATAATTATTATTATGCTCTGTGCAGCACGAGAGATACTGGGAAGTGCCCTGTGGTTGACACTTGATCCATCCTGTTATTATGCTCTGTGTGGCACTAGAGACACTTGGAAGTGCCCTGTGGTTGACACTTGATCCATCGTATTATTATGCTCTGTGCGGCACTAGAGACACTTGGAAGTGCCCTGTGGTTGACACTTGCAAGGTGTCTAGGGTGTGGCAGTTAGCAATGACCTGTCTGGTAAGGTAAGGCACATCTGTGTCGTAAATATAATTAAATATAACTAAAAGAGGCCAGAAAGGTGTGAAAATGAAACAATCCTCTTCTATATTTTCCTTCTCTATATTAATGTCCGTCCGGCTCTCGTGAAGTTGAATACACTTGCTGTACCCACACTATGACATCATCCCTTTCCCTCTGTCCTTCCTGCCTCACTTACTTCATCATGGCCCCTCCCCTCTCCTTCCCAGGTATCAGGGTTGCAAGGACCTCCTCGCCTGGTGCCCCTCAAGTTCAAGCCCTTCCCCCTGGGAGCTATCAAGCCTAAAGGCTGGTTGCTGGACGTCCTCAGGATCCAAGCAGACGGTCTCTCTGGCAACCTCCCTTACTTCTGGCCAGATGTGATGAAGTCCATCTGGATGGGAGGCTCTGCTGATGGAGGCCTTCACGAAAGGACTCCGTACTGGCTGGATGGTGTTCTGCCTCTTGCGTACCAGCTAGATGACCGGGAGCTGATCAAGTTAGTCAGGAATTACACCAACTATATCCTGGACCACCAGCACGAGGATGGCTGGCTGGGTCCGGATGACCAGCCATCTAGTGGGGACCAGTACTGGTCCCGCTACCTCATCATGTTCATCCTCAGACAGGTAAGTGGATTTCCTCCCAATTATTTCAGAGCAGATTGTGTTTTTGTCAGATGTGTATGTAGGTAGTGTGTGTGTGGTGTGTGTGCGTGCATGCAGTGTGTGTGTGTGGTTTGTATATGTGTGTGTGCTATGTATATGGTGTGTGTGTGTGAATGTGGTATGTGTTTTGTGTATGTGATGTGTGTGTATGTGGTGTGGGTGTATGTGTGTGTGTGTAAGAGTTGTGAACATGGTGTATGTGATGTGTGTGTATGTGGTGTGGGTGTATGTGTGTGTGTGTAAGAGTTGTGAACATGGTGTATGTGATGTGTGTGTATGTGGTGTGTGTGTATATGTAGAGTTGTGAACATCGTGTATGTGATGTGTGTGTATGTGGTGTGTGTAAATGTGGTGATGTGGTGTGCATTTGTGTTGGTGTGTGTACAGATCTTTGTAGACATTAAGAGGACACAATTTTGAAAGTTCAAGGGGCGGGGTCACTATTATTACCTGATGTGTACAGGAACTATTTCACTGTGCAACCTAGCTGATCAATACCTGTCTAAGGGAGGGGGGTACAGGGGGTACAGGCTGGTCAAACAGATGATCGAGTCATGGACACGCCCTCATAACGCGCCCTCATAACGTCATCCCCATGGCCTCCCGTGCATGCTAGCAACGTGCCAACAGATCGAGCTGTTGGACACCAAATACATTTATCCTCCTGACTGACCTTAGTGGTGAGAACCCTCTTTCTTTCGTTGGTTTCACTGTCTCCTACTGTCTGTACAGACTATAAACAGAGTAGAGTGGACGAGTGGCAAGTGTGAGTCTGTATGTATGTATAGGAGGACTGCCTGGACAACATCCCCTTCAACCTGCGCTGAGTGTTTCATTTGCACCATTTAACTCCATTGTGATAACTGGGGGGGATTTGGGAGGAATCCCGTAGCTGCCATCTGTATAGGGTCACTCCTTTTTGTTGACCCCATCCCCCATCCCTTGTTGCGGTGTGAGTGGTTCCTGCATCTGTCACCAGCTGGGCGTGGGAGAGGCACATTTATGACTTGACCAAAAACCATCAACTCATAAGCCAGGTTTACAATACGAGAGCCCTCTGATGCCAGCACATTGTGAGCGCATCAGAATATAATACGCTTCTATTTGAAAGCATTGCAAGGTTAGTGCGTGCAGCATATTATGAGCCAGACCTTAGGCATCAGAATGTACATACCTGCCTAGCTAGTCCCCAACATACCTGCCTAGCTAGTCCCCAACATACCTGCCTAGCTAGTCCCCAACATACCTGCCTAGCTAGTCCCCAACATACCTGCCTACCTAACTCCCAACATACCTGCCTACCTAACTCCCAACCTACATGGCTACCTAACTCCCAACCTACCTGCCTACCTAACTCCCAACCTACCTGCCTACCTAGCTCCCAACCTACCTGGCTACCTAACTCCCAACATACCTGCTACCTAACTCCCAGCCTACCTGCCTACCTAACTCCCAGCCTACCTGCCTACCTAACTCCCAACATACCTGCCTACCTAACTGCCAACCTACCTGGCTACCTAACTCCCAGCCTACCTGCCTACCTAACTACCAACCTACCTGCCTACCTAACTCCCAACATACCTGCCTACCTAACTCCCAACATACCTGCCTACCTAACTCCCAACCTACCTAACTCCCAGCCTACCTGCCTACCTAACTCCCAGCCTACCTGCCTACCTAACTACCAACCTACCTGCCTACCTAACTACCAACCTACCTGCCTACCTAACTCCCAATGGTTCACCCCCTGCACTGCTGATATGGGCAAGAATTGGGGAGCTCTGATTATGATAAAGGTGCTAATAAGCTACTAGAGTGGGGCTTTATTAGCTTGGATTACTGTTGTTGGTTTTCATTTCGGTCATCCCTATGATTATAACATAATTAAGTCTCACAGTCAACTGCGGGCACTCACTGTAGTGATGGGGTTAGTGCTATTGTCGAGCGAAGTGAGCCCTCACCCGGAGGTGGATGGGAAAGTTTGTATAGCCACACATGTCCATATGTGTCTATCTATTCGGTGTATATTCACCCTATAAATGGCTGCCAGGGTCACATGAACTAACAATAGTCATCGTAATAAGGAGAATGAGCGAGAGAAAATGGCAGCAGGTTTGAAGCTAGCAAACAGGCAGAGGTTACTAGCTGACAGGAAAGGATGGTGGATTGTTATTCTGCCATACAGGAAGCTACTGAGTCCATCAACATGCTCTAGCAGAGAGAGGTTTCCCAGTATGTGCGGCATGCGTAGATTGACCTGTTAAAGTGGTGGCTGTATCCCTAGCAATGTTGTTCAATATTCAATAATTGGGTGTACTGCCTCAGGTTGGCTTCAGGGGACGTTCTGAGGCAACCCATATCAACCCTACACCATTGCACTTCAGTGCTGACCCTGTATCTGTCCAGTTTGGTCGTCATGGCTGCTTTAAACTTTGTGGGCATGGCCTGTGGACACAAAACCTTCCCGGGTCAAGAGGTTTCCAGTGATAGTGTGGGTGTGCCCTAAGGCAGCCAAGTCTATAGGCACATACACACACACACACTCACACTCACACACTCTTCCTCTCTCCTCAGGAATCTAATTGGGCAATGGCCTGGGCTAAGGCAAGATTAGGGCAAGTGCCTAGGGAAGGAAGACAGCTAGGGTTAGGCCAAGGGAAATGGCAGGGCAATGCCCAGGATTAGAGATGGCTAGGGCTAGGGCAGGGCAGTGGCAAGGGGGAGGGCTTCATGATGTTGTCATGGTAATGATTGTGACATGAAGAAGCTAGCCAATTTTTGTTGGTGCTTTTCTCTGCTTGCACACAGTACCATGAAGCCAACCCAATGGAGGCTCGAGTGGTTCCTGCCATGATGAAGTATGTGAGGCAGATGTACAAGCGCATGTTTGATGTGCCCCTCTCGGCACCAAGTGGTGGGGACACATGGGGAGCCGCTCGCTGGCAGGAGATGGCTATGACTCTGCACTGGCTGCTGGAGAACTACTCTGAAGGCCAGGAGCAGATGTTGTGGGACATGGCCGAGCTCATGAATGAACAAGGCTTCCACTGGAAGGATTGGTACAGAAGCACAGGGGGTTTCGTGTTCCCCAAGGGATCTGTGAATAGCAACGACAACTATCACACCCACGGAGTCAACAATGCCATGGCCTACAAGTCGGAGGCTGTTTGGTGAGTGCCAAGAGCTAGCCAAATGTAGCGCAGCCTTGTGCTTGCACTGTGTGATTCTGTGTGATGTCGCATCATATCACGAGCCATACTTCTATTCAATGTTATGCTCAGTTCCAGCCTAAGCCGTGCGGCATTGGGCCAATCAAAATCCGACCCAATCTAGCACATCATGAGCTGCATTGTCAGCTCTTTACATAGCTTGTAATGTTATATATTTTTTAATACTCGTGCAAAAGAAGAAGTTCATTGGGGCCCTGAAGAGCTCCTCTGCGTGTAGAGGTGTGTGTTGAAGCATGCAGGACAGCAGAGAGAGGAACAGTGCCTGGAAACAGGTTGTAGCCTGGTTAAAAGTAGCTAGCTTGTCTTCTACCTGATATACCATATCTTGATGGAGTATTGGTCCATACCTCTCCATTTCAGGGGGTGCCAGTTATGTACACGCCCAGTATGTTGATTTTGCTTGAGTATAAGAGTTCACTGGGAGGGGTCCCTGGTGGTGCATGTGACCTTGTGCTGTAACGAGCTGCACTGCTCTTGAATTTTTGTTTGCATGTGGCAGGTGAGCTCTACTGCCTCGTTGAATTTGCAGAGAAGTCTGAGACTAGAGAGGCTGAAATGGCATGATTAGTTGACCTTCTTTCCTATCACAACACACACACAGTATTGTACTCCACAGAAGTGCAACCTCCAATGGAAGCAAGTGTAAAAGCTTGCACTCCTTTACACTCCTCTCTTCTTTACACACCTCACACTCTTTCACACTCCTTTACCCTCCTCACACTCATTGACACTCCTTTACACTCATCACACTTACCTCCTCACACTCATTGACACTCCTTTACACTCATCACCCCTTTACACTCATCACACTCATTGACACTTCTTTACACTCATCACACATTTACACTCATTGACACTCCTTTACACTCATCACTCCATTACCCTCCTCACACTCATTGACACTTCTTTACACTCATCACACCTTTACCTCCTCACACTCCTTTACACTCCTCACTCCATTACCCTCCTCACACTCGTTTACACTCTCCTTACCTCCTTCATCCTTTTCAAAACAAGATGGTGTTGAGGTATTACATTCTCGCATGCCATATATGGTGTTTTTTAAAATTACCTCTACAGGTATCGTCAGTCCCATGACCATGATGATGTGGCATCCACCTATCAGCGTGTACGCATACTGGACCAATACCACGGCCAGGCTACGGGCATGTTTGGCTGTGACGAGCACTTGGCGGGGTCTATGCCCTCCAGAGGTTGGTAATGTGTGTGTGCGTAGTTAATACTGTAGAATGGAACCGGAAATGTTGGTGGTCAAATTAAACTGGCCATTGAGCTGGTGGTTCTAACCAACTGTTTTTAGGAGGGACTGATACCATAAACTTGTAGGCTCTAAAAAACTTCTGGTTACCAGTTTATAGTTCCAGAGATTCACACACTTGGTACGGAATTTATATTTAGCTCAGAAGAGAGGTCTCTCTGTGTGCTCTCCTTTGATACTAAAACATTTTTTTAAAGGTGTAACTAGCAAAGTTAAAGTGAGAAGAGCTTCGAACTTTGAACTAAAACTAGTTTACTATCATTCACAAAACAAGAAGAGCTTCGAACTTTAGTCGACTTTAGGGAGTGCCTAGCACTCCACCATATCCTATTCCAAAATAGTGGATGCCAACCCCCCCACCCCCCCCCCCCTCCCCCGGCCTAAGTGGTGGAATACTAGCTTCAAAAACACCTCCCACGTGTCTTAAATTGTCTTCGCTCAGCTAGTAAACTGACAGACCTCAAACCCCTGTAAAAATAAACCCCTTGGGGAAGTGAAATTGATTTTCAAGATCCATCTCTTCCCCTCACACAAGAAGATATCGAAAGCAAGTCACAATAGTGAGGAATAACATCTGCTGTGCTGGGTAGGTTCTCTTGCTCCTTGAAGGAGGCTGTAGCTAGTCCCTGGCAGACTCTAACAACAACAACAACAGGAATGGCATGTGTTGACTTGTGTAGTGCAGAGCAAGAAGAAACAAGCTTCATGCTGTGTTTACAGGGAGACACTGATGCTGGAGTATTCTTTTGGCTATTTGGTTTGTGGAACTTTTAAGCAAACAACAAAACAACAACCACACCCATTCCAACAACCACACCCATTCCAACAACCACACCCATTCCAACAACTAGAAACACGAACTAGAAACACGAACAAAAACAAAAAGATATCGATTTTTTGTGAAGCACAACTCTACCCATGCTACCCATGTAGACCACAAATGACCCTTTACCTTTTAAATTTGATTAAACGGTATAAAGGGTGGTCTAGCTGTTTGTGGTCTACGTACGTAGGTATAGACTTGTTTTCTTTGATTGGTCAATACAATGTGAGAGCTTGTTTTTAAAATAACAATATTTTAGATAACTGTTCTCGTACAAAGCACATTAATAGATCGTTGTCATCTCCACAGGTTCTGAGCTGTGCTCAGTGGTGGAATCCATGTTTTCCTTTGAGGTCATGCACTCTATCCTCGGTGACCCCATGTTCGCAGAGAGGGCGGAACAGCTGGCATACAACGCACTCCCCGCCACCTTGACGTCGGACATGTGGGCTCACCAATATATACAGCAGACCAATCAGATGATGTCTGGACACTCTCTCCATCACGTGTGGATCTTCGACGGCCCTGATGCCAATATGTGAGCTGTCGTAGTTGCAGAGATGCTGTTTTATTCCTGGGCGGTTACATGTGTCCAGTGTGAGTAGGATATTGTGAAGACTTACGTGAGATCTTGTGGTTGCATGTGTCCAGTGTGAGTAGGATATTGTGAAGACTTACGTGAGATCTTGTGGTTGCATGTGTCCAGTATGAGTAGGAGATTGTGAAGACTTATGTGAGATCTTGTGGTTGCATATGTCCAGTGTGAGTAGGATAATTGTGAAGACTTACGTGAGATCTTGTGGTTGCATGTGTCCAGTGTGAGTAGGATATTGTGAAGACTTACGTGAGATCTTGTGGTTACATGTGTCCAGTGTGAGTAGGATATTGTGAAGACTTACGTGAGATCTTGTGGTTGCATGTGTCCAGTATGAGTAGGATATTATGAAGACTTACGTGAGATCTTGTGGTTGCATGTGTCCAGTGTGAGTAGGATATTGTGAAGACTTACGTGAGATCTTGTGGTTGCATGTGTCCAGTGTGAGTAGGATATTGTGAAGACTTACGTGAGATCTTGTGGTTGCATGTGTCCAGTATGAGTAGGATATTGTGAAGACTTACGTGAGATCTTGTGGTTGCATGTGTCCAGTGTGAGTAGGATATTGTGAAGACTTACGTGAGATCTTGTGGTTACATGTGTCCAGTGTGAGTAGGATATTGTGAAGACTTACGTGAGATCTTGTGGTTACATGTGTCCAGTGTGAGTAGGATATTGTGAAGACTTACGTGAGATCTTGTGGTTACATGTGTCCAGTGTGAGTAGGATATTGTGAAGACTTACGTGAGATCTTGTGGTTGCATGTGTCCAGTGTGAGTAGGATATTGTGAAGACTTACGTGAGATCTTGTGGTTGCATGTGTCCAGTGTGAGTAGGATATTGTGAAGACTTACGTGAGATATTGTGGTTGCATGTGTCCAGTGTGAGTAGGATATTGTGAAGACTTACGTGAGATCTTGTGGTTGCATGTGTCCAGTGTGAGTAGGATATTGTGAAGACTTACGTGAGATCTTGTGGTTGCATGTGTCCAGTGTGAGTAGGATATTGTGAAGACTTACGTGAGATCTTGTGGTTGCATGTGTCCAGTGTGAGTAGGATATTGTGAAGACTTACGTGAGATCTTGTGGTTGCATGTGTCCAGTGTGAGTAGGATATTGTGAAGACTTACGTGAGATATTGTGGTTGCATGTGTCCAGTGTGAGTAGGATATTGTGAAGACTTACGTGAGATCTTGTGGTTACATGTGTCCAGTGTGAGTAGGATATTGTGAAGACTTACGTGAGATCTTGTGGTTACATGTGTCCAGTGTGAGTAGGATATTGTGAAGACTTACGTGAGATCTTGTGGTTACATGTGTCCAGTGTGAGTAGGATATTGTGAAGACTTACGTGAGATCTTGTGGTTGCATGTGTCCAGTGTGAGTAGGATATTGTGAAGACTTACGTGAGATCTTGTGGTTGCATGTGTCCAGTGTGAGTAGGATATTGTGAAGACTTACGTGAGATATTGTGGTTGCATGTGTCCAGTGTGAGTAGGATATTGTGAAGACTTACGTGAGATCTTGTGGTTGCATGTGTCCAGTGTGAGTAGGATATTGTGAAGACTTACGTGAGATCTTGTGGTTGCATGTGTCCAGTGTGAGTAGGATATTGTGAAGACTTACGTGAGATCTTGTGGTTGCATGTGTCCAGTGTGAGTAGGATATTGTGAAGACTTACGTGAGATCTTGTGGTTGCATGTGTCCAGTGTGAGTAGGATATTGTGAAGACTTAATATTGTGGTTGCATGTGTCCAGTGTGAGTAGGATATTGTGAAGACTTATGTGAGATTTTGTGGTTGCATGTGTCCAGTGTGAGTAGGATATTGTGAAGACTTACGTGAGATCTTGTGGGAGACACACACTCTCAGCAAAGGTTCCGTGCAATCATGTACACACCCCTTATCTGTCACCCTGCCACATGGTAGAGTGAGGTCACGACCTTGACCAAACATTTGCTGTTTGCAGTACTTATGGTAAT
Organism: Cladorhizidae sp. MBARI D1340-BT2; assembly: GCA_028752905.1. Taxonomy (NCBI): domain Eukaryota; kingdom Metazoa; phylum Porifera; class Demospongiae; order Poecilosclerida; family Cladorhizidae; species Cladorhizidae sp. MBARI D1340-BT2. The sequence goes on along the minus strand of JAQNBH010000015.1, from coordinate 26,529,738 downwards.
TACGTAATAAACTGGCATTGGCAGCACGTGTTTCTGTCTAACATATAGCATGCCCACTGGGGTCATTCAGGCTTGGGGCGTCAATAATGGCATTAAGATCTGGATCAATCTCAGCCATATCTTCTGGCTCTCGAGGTTGTGAGTAGTGAATAGGAAGGAGAAGGTGTGTGTCTGCAACTGGCAAGCCAGGCAGTTGTGTTCATATACGTAGTAGACCTGGAATGCATATTGCTCTGAGCACACCATAACCCTGTATGGACTTCCATGTATGTAATTGAGAAACTAATTATAAAAATTAAAAAATTAAAAAAAATTAAAAATTGTCAACATACTGAAACTGCACCCAAGGTCTTTGATGACCATTACCAGTTTGAAAACGTTGCAACTGTACGTAGAATGAGTGCTTGCTTTTAGAAGGACACTGATGTAGAGGTGCTCTAAACATGGAGGACTTGTTTCTGTCCTTTCCTTTTATTAACCCTAGTGGTGCATGTGTGAATTATAGGCAAAGCAATTAATTTATTAAATATATATATATATATATATATGTATTATTACATGGGTCAGCATATGTATATATAATATATATATATATATATATATTATTACATGAGTCGGCTTATATATATTATTACATGAGTCAGGTATTATATGAGTCAGCATATATATATATATATATATATATATATATTATTACATGAGTCAGCATAATATATATATATATATTATTACATGAGTCAGCATATATATATATATATATATGTATTATTACATGAGTCAGCATATATATATATATATGTATTATTACACGAGTCAGCATAATATATATATATATTTATCATGTAGCTATCTACTCCACTCATAGAGAATAGTACAAATAGAACTACTGTGATATTTTACCATATCGCGTACTTGTTATTACCTACTTGTTATTAACTACCCGATATGCGCATGCTCAGTAAAGGTTTGCGCATCCTCAGTCCCATGATAAATACATTATTAAATTGATACGGTGAAATATCACTCGTCTGATTGGCCGGTATTTTCACTCGTGCCTGCGGCACTCGTGGAAATACTAGCCACAGACTCGTGATATTTCCCCGTATCAATGTAATAACGTATATATATTATTACATGAGTCGGCTTATATATATTATTACATGAGTCAGCATATATATACATGTATATATGTATTATTACATGGGTCAGCATATGTATATATAATATATATATATGTATATTATTACATGAGTCGGCTTATATATATTATTACATGAGTCAGCATATATACACATGTATATATGTATAGGATAGCCTATTCAAAAGAGTCGGTTATACGCCTATGTAACCTCCGAGTTTGCGGTTACCCCGAGGCGAAGCCGAGGAATGTAACAGCAAACGAGTAGGTTACACTGGCGCATAACCGACTCTTTTGTATAGGCTATCTTACTTATACTGCATTGCGCACGCGCTAAACTACATGCGGTTAAAAGTGTAGGTTACGCGCCTATGTAACCTATAGTTATTAACCAATCAGATTAGCCACAGATGATGTGATGTAGTATAAGTATTATTACATGAGTCAGCTTATAATATATTATTACATGAGTCAGCATATATATATATATATATATATATATATATGTCTTATTACATGAGTCAGCATATGTATATACATGTATATATATATTATTACATGAGTCAGCATATATGTATATATATATATGTATTATTACATGTGTCAGCATATGTATGTATATATATATATATTATTACATGAGTCGGCTTATATACATTATTACATGAGTCAGCATATGTATGTATATGTATATATAATATATATATATATTATTACATGAGTCGGCTTATATATATTATTACATGAGTCAGCATATATATAGTATGTCTTATTACATGAGTCAGAGTAGAATATGTATAGGATAGCCTATACAAAAGAGTCGGTTATGCGCCTATGTAACCTCCGAGTTTGCGGTTACCCCGAGGCGAAGCCGAGGAATGTAACAGCAAACGAGTAGGTTACACTGGCGCATAACCGACTCTTTTGTATAGGCTATCTTACTTATACTACATTGCACACACGCTAAACTACATGCGGTTAAAAGTGTAGGTTACGCGCCTATGTAACCTACAGTTATTAACCAATCAGATTAGCCACAGATCATGTGATGTAGTATAAGGTGAGTTAATTCACGAGCACGTGCCCGTTCTTTCGCCAGCCAGTCGAAGGTGAGTAGAATAACTTGCCATGTTCCATGCCGAGTGGCCACTCTATATATGTAATAATTACTATGCCACATATAATGGACTGTCCATCGATTGGTCGGTCCGGATTGACACCATCTATGCCGCACATTTCAATCACTACTGGCTTTCTTAATTATATTCATAGCTTCATTGCCGTCAATGAGTTGTAACTGCTCATCATCTGAAACCACTGCTTCTGCTCTCTTGGATAGTTCTTGGGAAATAGTAACTAGTGACTACATGCATGCTCAATAGAGCATTAAATAACCATGAGAGCATATCTAATGCCTGGCCTATAGGGAAATACTGCAGTGAGTATATCAAGTATTAGTGGAGCCTGAGAGCATATCTAATGCCTCACCTATAGGGAAATACTGCAGTGAGTATATCAAGTATTAGTGGAGCCTGAGAGCATATCTAACCTCACCTATAGGGAAATACTGCAGTGAGTATATCAAGTATTAGTGGAGCATGAGAGCATATCTAATGCCTCACCTATAGGGAAATAGTGAGTACCGTATTCACTCAAATAGAAGTCGCACACTGAATAGAAGTCGCTCTGAAAGCCTCACTCCAAATGTAGCACACCAAATTAATTACACCACTGCTCTTGTACACGCGCAGTCGTTTATCATTAGCTAAGATAGCTTGTCTGCCGAGTTGATCAAGAAATCATTCCGTGCTTGTGGCATCACTGTGAAGGTGACAGGTCTGAAGATGGAGAAATTCACTCCTCAAAGTCGATAAAGTAGCGGCTTTCGCTATCCCAGCCATTACACAAGCTACTCGCCAGCTGTTAAAGGAAGTGACCGGTGGAGAAGATTCATTTGCTTCCTTGGACGAAAAGGATGAAGAACAGATCGAACATAACGAACTCATTGTAGATTACGATAGCGATTAGGAACGCTTGCCAGCCAACTACTACCTAGCTCAATGTTTGAAATGAAACAATCACAACCACAATGACTCGGCCAAAAAAAATTGCGTCAGCACAATATGGCTTGCATTGCTTGAAGTTCACAACTTGATTTGGCTGAAATAAATACAAGTCGCGACTTATATTCGGTATATCAGGTATCTACAAAAGCTTATTTAAAAATAAAATATACATATTGTTGAAAATGAAGTGAAACAAGTATTTATATACCCATGTAGACAACAAGCACCAGGAGACCCTTTACCTATTAATATGTACCATGTGCAAGGTAAAGGGTCATCAAACATCTGTTGTCTGCATTGGTAAGATAAGATTCTTGTTTCATATGTACGTCTTGTTTTATATTTTTGTTTGTTTTATTATTTTAATTATTATGTTAATTTTAATTATATATAGCAAGCAGCCCCACAAGAAGTTTACTCCAGACCTGGCCAATCATATTTGTTTAGTAGACACGCGTGCCTATGTATGTATGTAGCCACATGCATCTACATCTACATACACGTTTACATGCAGAATAGTATTTTGTTGAAGTTCCGTGCTGTTAGCTACCTTAGTGTTTATGGTGTTAATGACCCTTTACTGATTTTTGGCTGTTTCATTAACCCTCTCACTGGCATAAGCGCCTGTAGGCGCGAAATGGTATTACTGCTACTAAAAAAATTATAAGAAATTAACCATTCACCAAAAAAATAAAATAAACATATTTTCGCATAGCTAAAGCTTTGCTCTATGACTAATTAAAATATAACGTATATAGAATGTCGGTAACCATGAAAAATGTGACGTCCAACTTCAATTCCGGTTTTGGAATATAGATGTCAGTTCGATATAATCGAGATGAAGTTATCGGTCAGCTTTTTTATGATGATTTTGGCCTTTCCAAGAGTGACAGCTCTTAAGAAGATAAAGAAAATACCCCTGCTTACTTGGGAAGCCACGAGGTTGACGTGAAAGAGCTAGCAAGATCTGTCATTGGTAGCCCTAGCCCTACCCACCTGCCGCTACCTCTCTTGCTGGTATATATGCATGTAACATAATCTAGTAATGTAAAGGTATATAGAGTAAGATTTATTATGTTCCTTCATACATCTCTCCATCTGACTCTGATGAGTCAGTGATGCAAGTACACCTTCCTATTCAGCTCCATGTAATGATATTCACAGTTATGTGGTGGTTGCCAGCTTCATATATATAATGATATTCATAATTATATGTTTGCAAAAAATATATTCTTCGATTGTCAGTTACTAACCTGTCACACAATAGTAGTAAACTGTAGAACATTCTTAGTGGACATAATAATGACAGCCAGAAACAGTTCCCGTTTTTATAATGAGATTCACGAGGTTGTGGTTTATTGCTAGGCCACCAAATTTAGTTACAATATTCATCCACTCATTAGCTATCACCTGATATATGGTTGCTAGGTACTTTACATCACGTGTCTTTAAATACAATAAATATTAAGAAAATCATTCATTTTGAGAAAAAACCCTCTGTAAAGTTACCGGTGAGAGGGTTAAGTAACGGATTAGTGGTTGCAATGCAGTTTGGAGTCTTCTGGTGGTAATTATGATGGCAGACATATTGTAGGCAAGTTATGAATGTGCGGGAAGAAAAGTAGATGCATGCAAGACCCTGAAGATGAAGTTTCACAGTTTAATGGTTTTGGGGAGGCACCCCATTTACTTCCTTCGGGGAGGATTCAAGGCATGCTCGAAGTGCACCATGTAGCATATGTACTTAGAAGCTGCCCAAGTGAGTGTTAGTTGGGATAGAAACTTCGTGGTTTTGGTCCGCCACTTTAAAGTCAAGGTCAAACCAATTCACTATTATTAGAATTTTCACCCCTTACCTCTATTATCATCTTATGAAATTTCCACACTTTACCTCTATTATCATCTTATGTTGCATCTTATGTTGCCATCAAAATTGCCTGCATCTTCTTCATGGAACTTACAGCTGCCACAATAGCTGGAAAGCCAGTTAACCACCCCATCCAGCATGACACATCTGTATAAAGAGCTCTCTCTAATTGTAGGACGTTGTAGCTCCACCTAGTTCAGGTATATAGGGTTGGTGATCTTGCTTGCTCTGCACATACCAATGCAGTCGACCGACGTCCTGATGTAGCACTGAGCCACAGACAGGCAGATGATGTTAACAAGGCTCTGATGTAGCACTGGGCCATGGCCAGGCAGATGATGTTATCAAGGCTCTGATGTAGCACTGGGCCATGGCCAGGCAGATGATGTTATCAAGGCTCTGATGTAGCACTGAACCATGGCCAGGCAGATGATGTTATCAAGGCTCTGATGTAGCACTGAGCCATGGCCAGGCAGATGATGTTAACAAGGCTCTGATGTAGCACTGAGCCATGGCCAGGCATATGATGTTATCAAGGCTCTGATGTAGCACTGGGCCATGGCCAGGCAGATGATGTTATCAAGGCTCTGATGTAGCACTGGGCCATGGCCAGGCAGATGATGTTATCAAGGCTCTGATGTAGCACTGGGCCATGGCCAGGCAGATGATATTATCAAGGCTCTGATGTAGCACTGAGCCAGCCAGGCAGATGATGTTATCAAGGTTCTGATGTAGCACTGGGCCATGGCCAGGCAGATGATGGTTATCAAGGCTCTGATGTAGCACTGGGCCATGGCCAGGCAGATGATGTTATCAAGGCTCTGATGTAGCACTGGGCCATGGCCAGGCAGATGATGTTATCAAGGCTCTGATGTAGCACTGAGCCATGGCCAGGCAGATGATGTTATCAAGGCTCTGATGTAGCACTGGGCCATGGCCAGGCAGATGATGTTATCAAGGCTCTGATGTAGCACTGGGCCATGGCCAGGCAGATGATGGTTATCAAGGCTCTGATGTAGCACTGGGCCATGGCCAGGCAGATGATGTTATCAAGGCTCTGATGTAGCACTGAGCCATGGCCAGGCAGATGATGTTATCAAGGCTCTGATGTAGCACTGGGCCATGGCCAGGCAGATGATGCCCCCTCCTGCCTAAACCTGTGTATACGTCTGGAGCCAGAGCAATGGCTACGTTTAGGACAATGGCAATGGCTGAGGTTAGGACCACGGCTGAAGTTAGGACCAGGGCAATGGCTAGGGTTAGGACCAGGGCAATGGCTAGGGTTAGGACCAGGATAATGGTTGAGGTTAGGACCAGGGCAATGGCTAGGGTTAGGACCAGGGTAATGGCTGAGGTTAGGACCAGGTCAATGGCTGAGGTTAGGACCAGGGCAATGGCTAGGGTTAGGACCAGGGCAATGGCTAGGGTTAGGACCAGGGCAATGGTTAGGGTTAGGACCAGGATAATGGTTGAAGTTAGGACCAGGGCAATGGCTAGGGTTAGGACCAGGATAATGGTTGAAGTTAGGACCAGGGCAATGGCTAGGGTTAGGACCAGGGCAATGGCTAGGGTTAGGACCAGGCAATAGCTAGAATTAGGACCAGGGCAATGGCTAGGGTTAGGACCAGGGCAATGGCTAGGGTTAGGACCAGGGTAATGGCTAGGGTTAGGACCAGGATAATGGTTGAAGTTAGGACCATGGTAATGGTTGAAGTTAGGACCAGGGCAATGGCTGAGGTTAGGACCAGGGCAATGGCTAGGGTTAGGACCAGGGCAATGGCTGAGGTTAGGACCAGGGCAATGGCTAGGGTTAGGACCAGGGCAATGGCTAGGGTTAGGACCAGGATAATGGTTGAAGTTAGGACCAGGGCAATGGCTAGGGGCAATGGCTAGGGTTAGGACCAGGCAATGGCTAGAGTTAGGACCAGGACAATGGCTGAGGTTAGGACCAGGGCAATGGCTAGAGTTAGGACCAGGGCAATGGCTAGGGTTAGGACCAGGGCAATGGCTAGGGTTAAGGGAATGGCCAGGTTAAGGGCAACAGCCAGGGTCAGGAACCATTTATGTCAGTGTAGGAGATATAACTTGTCACTAGCACGTGGCCTGTTCACTTTCCTTGCAAACAAAGTTATTTTGGCATGTTTCATTGCATCCGGTTCCAATCCCTTTTAATCGTCGATAGGAGTCTGTCTGAATACCCCCCAAAACATAGCAGAAAATGGACCAGAACAAGCTGAACCCGAACCACTCCAGGCAGGACAACCAGAGCAGACCACTAGCCACTAGGAAACTAAAACTGAAATGAGAGCCAATCGGACACAAACGGAACCAGAACTAATAAAATGGACCACTAATGATGTAATACAAAGTTTGGGTGTATTCTTAATTAATCAACTTTAATCTACTCACTCAATGTTTTGGCTAGATGCTCTAGCCTTCAGCCTTCGGAACATCCATTGAATAAATTTAAGTAGATTCATTGTATCTACATTAGAAAGTTGGTTTAAAATTCTTTCCCTTGTCACCACATCACATGCTTGCACACTTTCTCACATTGCACTCTACAATATATCTATTTTATATTGTTCAACTTCTGTTTCTTAACCGTGACATTCTCTCACTCCCTCTTCGCTCTTCTGACAAGACATCTTGCGACCCGTCTGTGTGGTTGGAACAGTCGAGTGTCCACCTGTGGATTTCACACACTCTTCCACGACTTCCTTCCCAGTCTTCAAAGAAGTTCAAGGAAAATTTCTTTCTTTTACTCCTTGTTCTTTTCAAGAAATTCTGGCCTAGTGTGGGCATGCTCCAAAGACAAGTGTACCACATCTGCAGCATGCATGCTGTCAGAAATGTAGGGGCAGGAAAGGAAGTGCCAGGAACAGACCTCCCTGACTTGACAGATGGGAATAAACACAACAGCTGCCAAGGAGGAAGACCACACCGTTAATTGCAAGTGTGCAACCCGTGTGCAATTTGGGGCGCAAAGAAACAGACTATTTAGGAGAGAGAGAGAAGCTAAGCTATAGCCAGCGTTTAACAAGCTGGACTAGCTAGTTGTTGAGAATTGTATTTGTATATTGAGGTACAAGTCAAATAATGTTTCACAATTTATCTGAATAGAGGTGTGAAGGCTATTATAAAGCCTAGAGGTGCTGTATTGGGCTAGCCAGAGTAAGGACTAGTCAGTGCAGCGAATACGAGAGTGAGAGAGCGTATTTTTGCTGACATTTGGTGGCAGAGGTGGGATCTCTTTTATAGAGATCTTGGACTAGCCTTTAGCGAGTGCTGAGGTTTTGGAAATAGCTAGCGGCAGGAATACAGCCTGGGCACGGCTTAGAGGCTTGAGAAACAAACCCTGAATAGTTAGAGTTGAGGTTTTAAATTGGTGGGTTAGCATCAGTTGGTTGGGCGAGGATGATAGACGAGAGGAGACCGACACGAGAATCCAGACGTCTTCACAGCGTCAACCTGGAAGCTTCACCAGGAGCTGTCGACCCCATGGATCGGTTTCTCACACAGTGGCTACAAATAGACCAGTTGAGAACCGAAAGAGACTAGAAACATCGGGAAGAGGAACAGGCCAGATGGGAGGAACAGGACGAGAGAATACTCCAAAGGCAGGCTGAGCAAGATCGAAGATTGGCACCGATCATGGCAGACATACTAGGACGAATGGATCAACCCCCACCTAGGATGAATGGATCAACCCCCACCTCAGGTGAATGCACTGCCTCATGGACCTAATCTATCACTCCAAAAATTCAAGAGGGTACCGACGACATGGGTGCCTTTTTGGACGCTTTTGAAGTGACAGCAAGAGCTGGAAATTGGCCTAGGGATCAATGGGCACTCTTCCTTAGAGGTTCGCTGGCAGGAGCAGGTCTCACAGCTGTGGCCTCAATGGCAGCAGACAGACAAGCTGATTACGCAGCAGTCAAGGATGAACTCCCGAGAGAGTACCACATATCGACAGAAACTTTCCGAAAAAAGGTGTTCAATACACCCTTCGACTCAAAATACCCGGACGCTTGGCTGTCACACCATCGTCAGAGTTTCCAGCAATGGATAGCTTTGTCACACCATAACATCGAGACCACCGTGCTAATAGAGAACACATTGCGATGTCTACCCAAATAGTTGGAAGCCTGAATCAGGAACCTCAACCCTTAATCCTATGACGAGATGGCCGAGGCCATAGTCCGACACTTGGATAATCAGAGACCCAATGAAAGGGAGAGGACCAGGCAGGAGACACCCTTCCGACCTAACCTGTGGGGAGAGGCCCAAGGAGACTACCCGGAGATCATTCTCAACTGAGTGGCGGGCAAAGTGGCAGTTCCCCATTGACAAGGGACCTATCTCAGATTGAGTGCTTCCGATGTGGTCGAAAGGGGCACATGCAAAAAGATTGCCATGTTAAGATGGAGAGCGCCAATTTTGGGAGTGCTACGTCAGTACCGGCCCATCAGCCGAAATGGACCAAGGAGGTACGAGTGGACGGCACAACGGGATGCACGAAGTCACTCATACAGCCCTGGGAAGACAAACGTGGTGAGCCACAATATTGTCACTGATATTGCCACCCCTATTCATTCACCTCCTTACCGACTCCCTCGCACATCCCATGAGTTTCTACGTGAAAAAATCAAGGAGTTGCTAGAGCTAGGCATCATCACCCCCTGCAGAAGTCCGTGGGAGGCTCCCGTAGTCTTGGTACCCAAAATGGACGGTGGAAGAAGACTCTGTGTAGACTACCGAAAATTCAACCTTGTCACCGGCCGACCTGTACCCCACACCACACAATGAGGACATGATCGACGGTATTGGGCATGCAAGTTACATCTCTGTGTTGGTTACTGGCAGGTGCCTGTGGCAAAGGCAAGCCAGGAGAAGACCGCCTTCGTCACACCCTGGGGGAAGTACCAGTTTGTGACTATGCCCTTCACATTTCAACGGTTAATGAACCATCTACTGGAAGGAACAGACGTTTGCGGCGGCTTACCTGGACGACATCATTACCCACAGCAAAACATGGGCAGAACATCGGGAACACCTAAGAGACATCCTAACGCAACTGACAAAAGCTGGCCTAACAATCAAAGTGTCAAAGTGCAAGTTCGCACATAATGTATGTGAATACCTAGGGCGTACAGGTATGCCCTTTACAAGCCAAGATACAAGCGGTGCAAGATTTCACACAACCCATTACCAAAAAATATGTTCGTGCGTTCCTGGGCCTATGTGGTTATTATTACCGTTTCATTCCCGACTTGTCCACTATCACAACATCCCTAACTGAGCTGACAAGAAAGGACGGACAGAACATGATTGTTTGGGATGAGGAAACACAACAGTCGTTTCAACGTTTGAAGGATGACCTTACCCACTATCCTGTACTAGCCACACCCTTGTGGGACAGGCCCTTCATATTGCAGACAGACGCTTCTGATTCTGGAGTAGCATACGTGCTTGCTCAGAAGAATGAAATAGGCGAAGAACACTCACTCGCCTATGGATCGAGAAAGCTACTACCGAGAGAGAGGAAGTAACAATAGAAAACGAGGCCCTGGCGATCCGAAGGAACAAAACACTTCCGTGTCTACCTCGAAGGAACAGAGTTTACGATTGAAACCGACCATGATCCTCTAACACACCTGGCCAAGCTAAAAGATAGCCATGGAAGAATTGGGAGGTGGGCGTTGGCAATGCAACCGTATCAATATACGATCATCCTCAAAGCCGGACGTCTGAATACCAACGCAGATGGTCTAGCTCGAGAATGTTGTTCTCGCCAGAATGGGAAGGGAGTGTCAGGAAAGGAAGTGCCAGGAACAGACCTCCCTGACTTGACAGATGGGAATGAACACAACAGCTGCCAAGGAGGAAGACCACACCGTTAATGTGCAAAACACCGTGTGCAAATTGGGGCGCAAAGAAACAGACTATTTAACAGAGAGCGTATTTTTGGCTGGCACATGCCAGGAACTCACTCTCACCATTCGACACGTCAAGGAAGCCAAAGTAGTGTACAATTTTTACATGAACATTTCCACTCAGTGTCACAACCCTGTAATTACAGGATATTTAAATGTAGGTGCCCCCAGGGCATGGAATCTTAGCTTGCTTGGTTTATATGGTTTCTGGCGAAGTGGCATACCATCAGGTGGTGGGAAGATGGTCCCTCTGGAGCCTGCTGATGGTGACACTACCCATGACACAACCAGAGGGGTAAGGTTGAGCATAACTAGTCACACATGCTGGTCCTTCACTTCCAGGCAGCATGCAACTACACGTGGTTGTGGTGAGACAAATGTGGGAAGGTGGTGACGTTGAAGGTGGTGGATCCCATATTTTGAATAAGTTATGAAGATGTGTTCACCAGAGGTAGGTCCATCCAAATGGAGGGGATACTCGGGCATATGGCCACAAAGGTACCAAGAGTCTTTGGTGACCTGCTAAATCTACAGGGTCTCTGATTGTGGAGTCTCCATGAGGGTTGGTCGACCACCTTGAGCTCCTCCTCCACAGAGGCTTGTTTGAGCCTTCCATCCTGTGGTCTGGTTGTGAGGTATATATATGACACAGGCTCTCCAGCTTTGACTGCAGACCTATCCATGGTGTGTACATGCGCCTCTTAGCACTCTTGATGTCTTGATGTCCCAAGGAGCATGCGGTATCGAACTGAAACAATCTAGGAAGACATATATCTTGAAAGCCAATTGGTGAGAGCCTTTGCAACACAGCACCCATGCATCTTCAGAGCAAGATGGCCTCTCCAAGCTCTCTTCCCGTCAGCCTGGTCTTCTTCCAGTGCTTCATGATGCCCTAATCTCTGTGCACACCCACATCTCCAGCAAATGGTTACGTCTAGAAGCAAGTCTCTGGATGGATGGCCTTCCACTCAGACCCAGGATGGACCTGCAGCTTGTGGCCATGAGAGAGGTCTGTATGTGTAGATATTTTCCATTGCCTGTGCTAACTCCAAAGAGCTCTTTCCCAACAAGTTCTCTGCTTCCTTGTAGTGCGAGGTAATCAGCAACTGGCAGTATGCATGTCATGCAGTAGAAAAAGCAAGTTACATGATGCACTGGACAAACAACGATTGTGAATCGGCAATTCACATGATGCACTGGACAAACAATGATTGTGAATTGGCAAGTCACATGATGCACTGGACAAACAACGATTGCGAATTGGCAAGTCACATGATACACTGGACAAACAATGATTGCGAATTGGCAAGTCACATGATGCACTGGACAAACAACGATTGCGAATTGGCAAGTCACATGATGCACTGGACAACCAATGATTTGCAAATCGGCAAGTCACATGATACACTGGACAAACAACGATTGCGAATTGGCAAGTCACATGATGCACTGGACAAACAACGATTGCAAATTGGCAAGTCACATGATACACTGGACAAACAATGATTGTGAATCGGCAAGTCACAAGGTGAAGCTTGCCGTGAGAACTGGAAACCACAAAACCCGACCATGATAAGATGTTTAGTCCAAGCACAGACGAAGATATTGAAAGATCGTTATTTGGCAGGGGAAATTATGCTTTGGCTAAAGCTACCGACAGTACAGCCTGGAGTGGTTCAGGTTCGATGTTCGATGACACATAATGAACCTAGCCACACGCGTGATGAACCTAGCCACACGTGTGATGAACCTAGCCACATGCGTGATGAACCTAGCCACACGCGTGATAAACCTAGCCATACACATGATGAACCTAGCCACACGCGTGATGAACCTAGCCACAAGCGTGATGAACCTAGCCACAAGCATGTGGTGAACCTAACAGGCGATGACACAACAAGATCCAGCCCCCCAAACAAGCGTCAAACAAGCCATAAAGGTCAAAGTTTCTCAAGCGTGGATTTTCTTTTAGGATATTTTTGCGAAGTCTAAATAGAGACTTAGGATATTTTTGCGAAGTCTAAATAGAGGCATTGATTTATGAGCTTGTTTAGAGTTGGATATTTTAAAATCTTTAATCTAGCAGTTCATGCATAAGCATTAACATGAATTAACATCGTAAGATGGGCTGCCATCTAACGAGTTGAATGAGCTCTCAGGTTCAATAATAGTTTAATATAGGCCAGTGTTGCTAACCCCTTTACCCCCTCAAGGCACCGGGCCATTATTTTAAACACTGGCCCACCGGCATGCCCTTTTGCCAGTCCTGGGTAGGGCCAGGACAGTGGCTAGAACAATGCAATCTAACATGCCATCGCAGTGCTATGATTTTTGTTCCACACTTGGGACACAAGGAGCTGCCTCTGTGTATATGGCATGAATTATGCAGCAAGTTAACTGAATATATATGCTCAAGCAGTCCATGGTGCCCCAAGGCAACATAACTCAACTCTCCCCCCCGAGTGTATACTTTAATTACAGGGTTGGACACCATCACTATCTTTCTCCTCTTCTGCAGCTTTGGTTTGTCTCCGAACTATGGCTGCTGCACTGCCAACTTCAACCAGGGGTGGCCAAAGTTCACACAGCATGTCATGAGTGCTGTGACGAATGGTGAGGGTGTGGCCATATCTATGTACGCCCCTGCACTCCTGAATTACACCTTGCCCAGTGGAGTACATGTTGTCATTGACATCATCACGGACTACCCTTTCGATGGGAAGGTGACCATCAAGGCCTCCTGTGGCAGTGGCATAGTGCTCTTGCTGAGGATTCCCAGTTGGACTCATGACCCCGTGCTGACGGTCAATGGGAAGGATAATCCCACAGGCCCACCGCAGCCTGGGACTATGCACGAAGTGATCTGCATTGGCACCACTGACGTGAGGATACTGTTCCCCATGAGGATCAAGGTGGTGCGCAGGTTCAATGAAGCTGCTGCTGTCTATCGTGGGTGAGTGGGCAATGTAGCTTGTAATAGTTCTCATAGTTACTCAAGATTTGAAAATGGTCTCCACTTGACAAAACTGTAATAGTCAATTGGTAAACAGTGCACCCACTATGCTCTTCTCAGTGATCTAGGACTAGGCTGGGCACATGTAGCAAGCACCCACTATGCTCTTCTCAGTGATCTAGGACTAGGCTGGGCACATGTAGCAAGCACCCACTATGCTCTTCTCAGTGATCTAAGATTAGGCTGGGCACATGTAGCAAGCACCCACTATGCTCTTCTCAGTGATCTAGGATTAGGCTGGGTGCATGTAGCAAGCACCCACTATGCTCTTCTCAGTGATCTAGGACTAGGCTGGGCACATGTAGCAAGCACCCACTATGCTCTTCTCAGTGATCTAGGACTAGGCTGGGCACATGTAGCAAGCACCCACTATGCTCTTCTCAGTGATCTAGGACTAGGCTGGGCACATGTAGCAAGCACCCACTATGCTCTTCTCAGTGATCTAGGACTAGGCTGGGTGCATGTAGCAAGCACCCACTATGCTCTTCTCAGTGATCTAGGACTAGGCTGGGTGCATGTAGCAAGCACCCACTATGCTCTTCTCAGTGATCTAAGATTAGGCTGGGCACATGTAGCAAGCACCCACTATGCTCTTCTCAGTGATCTAGGACTAGGCTGGGCACATGTAGCAAGCATTCACTATGCTCTTCTCAGTGATCTAGGACTAGGCTGGGTGCATGTAGCAAGCACCCACTATGCTCTTCTCAGTGATCTAGGATTAGGCTGGGCACATGTAGCAAGCATTCACTATGCTCTTCTCAGTGATCTAGGACTAGGCTGGGCACATGTAGCAAGCACCCACTATGCTCTTCTCAGTGATCTAGGACTAGGCTGGGCACATGTAGCAAGCACCCACTATGCTCTTCTCAGTGATCTAGGACTAGGCTGGGTGCATGCAGCAAGCACCCACTATGCTCTTCTCAGTGATCTAGGACTAGGCTGGGTGCATGCAGCAAGCACCCACTATGCTCTTCTCAGTGATCTAGGACTAGGCTGGGCACATGTAGCAAGCACCCACTATGCTCTTCTCAGTGATCTAGGACTAGGCTGGGCACATGCAGCAAGCACCCACTATGCTCTTCTCAGTGATCTAGGATTAGGCTGGGCACATGTAGCAAGCACCCACTATGCTCCTCTCAGTGATCTAGGACTAGGCTGGGCACATGTAGCAAGCACCCACTATGCTCTTCTCAGTGATCTAGGACTAGGCTGGGCACATGTAGCAAGCACCCACTATGCTCTTCTCAGTGATCTAGGACTAGGCTGGGTGCATGCAGCAAGCACCCACTATGCTCTTCTCAGTGATCTAGGACTAGGCTGGGCACATGTAGCAAGAACCCACTATGCCCTTCAAAGTGATCTAGGATTAGGCTGGGCACATGTAGCAAGCACCCACTATGCTCTTCTCAGTGATCTAGGACTAGGCTGGGTGTATGCAGCAAGCACCCACTATGCTCTTCTCAGTGATCTAGGACTAGGCTGGGTGCATGCAGCAAGCACCCACTATGCTCTTCTCAGTGATCTAGGACTAGGCTGGGTGCATGCAGCAAGCACCCACTATGCTCTTCTCAGTGATCTAGGACTAGGCTGGGCACATGTAGCAAGAACCCACTATGCCCTTCAAAGTGATCTAGGATTAGGCTGGGCACATGTAGCAAGCACCCACTATGCTCTTCTCAGTGATCTAGGACTAGGCTGGGCACATGTAGCAAGCACCCACTATGCCCTTCAAAGTGATCTAGGATTAGCTGGGCACATGTAGCAAGCACCCACTATGCTCTTCTCAGTGATCTAGGATTAGGCTGGGGCACATGTAGCAAGCACCTACTATGCTCCTCTCAGTGATCTAGGACTAGGATGGGCACATGTAGCAAACACCCACTATGTAAGTATTGTAATCATAGGTTGTGCAGAGCAGAGCAGAAGGTAGTGATGAAGATCCATTTGGAAACTTACATACTTGTAGATGAAGCTGAAGTGGATGATTTGGAAGTGTGATCAAGTACAACAATAGCTCAGCCTGAGGCACTGATTAAAACAGCCAGCCAATCTCCTCTCCTGGAGACGAGCTCTAGTGGGTGCACA
Organism: Cladorhizidae sp. MBARI D1340-BT2; assembly: GCA_028752905.1. NCBI lineage: Eukaryota > Metazoa > Porifera > Demospongiae > Poecilosclerida > Cladorhizidae > Cladorhizidae sp. MBARI D1340-BT2. The sequence continues at coordinate 26,513,633 of JAQNBH010000015.1, read as the reverse complement.
TCATTCAGTTGCCAGTTTCATGACGCAAGTTCCCAGTACATGTAGCAAGCACCCATCCATTTGATATGGGAGGCGATAGTTTAGCGTCTATGAGTGGTGACCACTTACCTAGTTCTTTTGTTATGTATGTATGTACTTCAGGGATCTTGTCTTAGACTATGGTGTGTGTGTGTGCATGTGTGCGTGTACACAGCCCTCTTCTCTATGCGTTGCAACTTGAAGAGACGAAGGAAGTGACTAAGATCTACTTTACGCCAAGGTGTGTGTCAGTCAGAAACATGTTTGTACGTATAGCAATACCGGTTCTCTCTCACTCACCTCCCCAGTGTGTGGGCATCTAGCCAGGGGTTTTCCTAGCTCCCTAGTTAGTTTGCCAAGTGAGCTATCGTACTAGAGCAGTGATAACACTCGTGGAAGAGCTGCATCTGAGGAGGAATCACGAGGATCATGATGAAGATATTCAGCAGCAATGCCAACAAGAATTAAACATAATATATAATTTTTAAAACAATCTCTGAAATAAAATATAAATTTCCCCCCCTTCTTACAGGGATAAATCTTCTGGTAGGAGTGTTGACTTTGTGATGAAATCCAATGGTACTTGGAACTATGCGATCTACCTGCCCAACTGCCAATCTATTAATGAGCTGATGAAAGTGAAAAATAGGAGTCTAGTGAGTGGGTTCAGCCCATTCTCGTTGTCGAATGTTCCAATCAAGATATTCGCTATGGTGAGAAGGGTGGCATTGTGAATCTTAGTTACAGGGGTGTAGTTACCAAAATTTTAGTGATCCAGTCCCCACGTGCTCTCTCTCTCTCTAGCTAGGGGGGCTAGGTGCATATGTCCCTCAAGGAATTTTTCTTTTGATTTTAAGGTTGCATCCGTATAAAAAATGTTACGGTAATTCGCATTTTCATAGTTGATAAAATGTTATGGTTAATTGCATCGGTATACTTGTTTGACCACTGTGTACCGAGTTTTCCGGAGCAAGTCTAATGTTTAAAGTCATCAAAACTCAAGACAACTTATTCTACAAATGCATAAAAGGTCAATTTAGTGGCTGGTGCTAGTGAAAGGGCTCGATACATATGTGAGATAATAAGCTGTAATATATAATTTTGGCTCTCGACAGGACAGCGTAGAGTTGTTTCAACTTCCTGCAGCTTTGAAACGGAAGGTTGTGGGGCTCATAGCAAAGACCATGTCATTGTGTCGTACACAGTGTTTGGTGTCTGTGCAAATACAGTGCAACATGTGTGGAGGAAATGAATGAGTGCTGGCTGACCTTGCAATCACCACTCTGGGCTTACATGCCACATTTTATGCCCAAGTGGTTTCAGGGGTCAACTTGACACGTCAGCAAACACAGTGCAAATATTTGCATATCTCCAACAGGAACTCCGACTCGTACAGCAATGCATACATGAAGTGCATACATGAAGTGCCATTTATAACCTATTATCTGTATGATTGTTTGGTGCAGGGGAAAAAGTTGGATTCGTGGGTTGTGAAGCAATCTTCTGCAGCTGCTCCACCCCAGTCCCCCGTGGTCTCATTAAGGGACATGGAACCCATTTCCCTTGTTCCATATGGGGCCACCAACTTGCGTATCACCGAGATGCCTGTACTGGAAGACTAGGCTTCAGAATGCTGTTTTACTTTGTATTGTAATGTGGACCAGAATTATTAGTTTTGGGTATGTAATTAATCTCTTCATATATATATACACATGACAAATGCATCATAAGTAATGCCTTGTTTTGTTTGATGTCAGTATATTAAATGTTTGGAAGTGTTTTTATGATCGTTTTTATGATATTGAATTTCATTTATTAATTTTCAGGTGTTTTGCTGAACGAAAAATGGAGTAGTGCAGAATTGAGAAAGATTTAGTTGTTGCGACCGTTTGGAGTCGTCTGGTATATAGTTAAATTATGAGGAATGGATATTATAGGCAAGTAACGCGTGGAAAAAAAGTAGATGAGATATATTCAGGAAAATGTTTCATCAAAAAAGAAATGAACAGATGCGACAAACATTTGCACGCCCCTTTATTAATACTCTCTTAAATGCAATGCAGATTTAAAAAAAGTATTTTAGTCCTTATTTAATAGATGGACCTATGAATGTTTGTGGTCTTCGTTGGTAAATTCATCTTTCATTTCTTTTCAAACATCGACTGAAGACACTTATGAAGCTGCCAAAGTGAGTTTTAGCAAATCTACTTTTGTTTTGGGATCAAGCCAGTACAGACGGTCACCCTGCTGAAGGAATCGGTTTGAGCAGGGTGCCATGACTGTCTCCAACTCCCCCACAGGGTGCCATGGATGTCTTCCTCCCCCCCCCCCCCCCCCCACACACACAGAGGGTTGCCATGACTATCCCTCACAGGATGACATGACTGTCTCCAACTCCCCCACAGGGTGCCATGGATGTCTCCCCCCCCCCCCCACACACACACACAGAGGGTTGCCATGACTATCCCTCACAGGATGACATGACTGTCTCCAACTCCCCCACAGGGTGCCATGGATGTCTTCCTCCCCCCCCCCCCCCCCACACACACACAGGGTTGCCATGACTATCCCTCACAGGATGACATGGCTGTCTCCAACTCCCCCACAGGGTGACATGGCTGTCTCCAACTCCCCCACAGGGTGCCATGGATGTCTCCCTTCCCCCCCCCCCCCCCCCCCCCCCCCCCCCCCCACACACACATAGGGTTGCCATGACTATCCCCCACAGGGTGACATGGCTGTCTCCAACTCCCCCACAGGGTGCCATGGCTAGAACCCCAAACACAGACAGTACAGATAAATTTGATAAATAATCTAGAAGAAACACCAGGCACACACCTACTAGCTGCTCCTAAAAACAGGACATCCTTGCTACCAACAACTGTTGAGAGCCATCTAGACCTCCTACAAGAATCGAGGAGAACTGGACATGCGTAAGGACCTCCGCATCAAGAAGACGTGCTCAGCAACACAGACGAACCTCACCAATCTAGAAAGCAGATTCACTTAGTAAAACGGAACATGAACTATTAACATACAATAGAACACCTCACAACAAGAACAGGACAAACTCACAGACGCTATGCACGAAACCCAAGAAAACCCATATTAGGAACCAAGCTAATATCACAAAACAGCAGAACAACTCCACAACAAAACAAAAGAAGGGTCAACTCAACACACAACTACAAGCACACCAGCAAAGACAGAGATAGAACACACACCAGCGATAGAACACACACCAGCAAATACAGAGATAGAACACACACCAGCAAAGACAGAGATAGAACACACACCAGCAAAGATAGAACACACACCAGCAAGACAGAGATAGAACACACACCAGCAAAGACAGGGATAGAACACACACCAGCAAAGACAGAGATAGAACACACACCAGCAAAGATAGAACACACACCAGCAAAGACAGAGATAGAACACACACCAGCAAAGACAGAGATAGAACACACACCAGCAAAGACAGAGATAGAACACACACCAGCAAAGACAGGGATAGAACACACACCAGCAAGACAGAGATAGAAACACACACCAGCAAAGACAGAGATAGAACACACACCAGCAAGACAGAGATAGAACACACACCAGCAAAGACAGAGATAGAACACACACCAGCAAAGACAGGGATAGAACACACACCAGCAAAGACAGAGATAGAACACACACCAGCAAAGATAGAACACACACCAGCAAGACAGAGATAGAACACACACCAGCAAAGACAGAGATAGAACACACACCAGCAAAGACAGAGATAGAACACACACCAGCAAAGACAGAGATAGAACACACACCAGCAAAGACAGAGATAGAACACACACCAGCAAAGACAGAGATAGAACACACACCAGCAAAGACAGGGATAGAACACACACCAGCAAGACAGAGATAGAACACACACCAGCAAAGACAGAGATAGAACACACACCAGCAAGACAGAGATAGAACACACACCAGCAAAGACAGAGATAGAACACACACCAGCAAGACAGAGATAGAACACACACCAGCAAAGACAGAGACAGAACACACACCAGCAAGACAGAGATAGAACACACACCAGCAAGACAGAGATAGAACACACACCAGCAAAGACAGAGATAGAACACACACCAGCAAAGACAGAGATAGAACACACACCAGCAAATACAGACACACCAGCAAGACAGAGATAGAACACACACCAGCAAGACAGAGATAGAACACACACCATCACAAACAGAAACCACCAAAAACAAACTACACACGCCACAACACAAACCACACCAAGCAGCCACACCCACAAACAGCAGCCACACAGACCCAGAAGTCACATAAATACAGACCCAGAAGCCCACCCACACAAACGCAGATCCAGAAACCACATCTGCACAAACTCAGACCAAGCAGCCACACCCACACTAACTCGGACCCAGAAGCCCACCCACACAAACACAGACCCAGAAGCCACACCCACACAAACCCAGACCCAGAAGCCTCACTCACATAGACCCAGAAGCCACACGGAGCCTCACCCACACAAACTAAGACCCAGAAGCACACACACAAACCAAGACCCAGAAGCCTCACCCATACAGACCCAGAAGCCACCCACACAACTCCAGGAGCCACACCCACAGACCCAGAAGCCGCACCTGCACAGACTCAGAAGCTGCACCCACACAAACCCAGAAGCCACACCCACACACATCCAGAAGCCACACCCACACTAACCCAGAAGCCACACCCACAAAAGCACCAACCACATGCCTGGCACAACGCTTTAACTGCACCCCTACCAACTCCACAAACTACCAGCAAGAGACCAGTCCACTACTCCAATCTTCAAACCCATCCCACAAGTTACAAGGTACCCTCCTACCAAACCCAGATCCCAAGTATAATCTCCGCCCAGCATACCAACCCCACCCAGCCTACCAAACCACCGTATACCGGATCCATAAACATAATCCCCACCTAGCCTATCAAAACACAGCCCCTAGACTTAACCCCCACCCAGCCTACCATAACCTAGCAAAGATATAATCACAGCCCAAATGACCAGAACAAAGCCTGCCATAACTCCACCCAACCTCCCCCTCATTCATCTGAACCACTCACACCGACAGAAACCGAGGTACTAAACAAGTAATTGAAATTTTTCATCACTCCAAATGAAACAAAGAACCCTGCAGATTATGCCCCCCCCTGCCATAATCAGACGACTAAGAATACTAGAACCTTTCAGAAGACACCCAGCAGGCTACACCACAAGACATCCATTTTCCCCCAAAAGTAAATGGCAACCACCAAAGGCCAGCAAAACTTGTGAAGAGTAATACATACGAAGAGTATTTTGAAAGGGCAACAGAAAGACCTTCAGTCCTAAATAACACAACTCAAAACTGTCTGCCAGGAGAAAAAGATCATCAAGAGTTATGAAGTCTGCTGACAAGGGTTCTTGCATAGCAGTAGAAGACACAGGCAACTATATAAGAAACTACAAACATTTATCAAGAAATAGCACACAATATTGCACCATCACCAGTAAAATCAATACAGCTTCGTGGAACAAATGTACTTAAACAAACAAATAGACTAACACATACCACACCCTAGACGAAAACACAAGGACACAGAAATTACACTTCAAGAAAATACACAAAATCCCAATGTCCTTCAGGCCAATTGTCTTGGGATGCTCACATCCACCGAGAAACTTTCATGCATGGTTGACTATGTACTAAAGAAGGCCCCAAACTTCATACCCTAATATAATAAGAGATACCAAGTAAACATAATGGCTAATCACCCCTCCTCCCCCCCCCCCCCAAGAATCAATAAATGTCTCTACCTAAATATTCCACAAGAGGAAGGTATCACAAAAGCACTAGGCTACTTCTACACGCACTTCTTAAATGAGCACACATAGAAAAATAAAATACTTGAGGATTGCACGATAATAATCCTAAACACGACATTTTCACCTTAGCAGCAAACACATACAAACAAGTGTGCGCAACAGTCATGGCAACAAAATTCCCACCACCTTTGCCAACATCTTTATGGCTTCCATAGTGGAGGAGTTCCTAACCACCCAAACTAAACAACGCCTCCTCTGGAAAAGATACCTAGTGGATATTGTTGTCATTTGGATGGGAGATGCAACACAGCTATATATGAGAATTTAAAACTAAGCTCAACCAACAACACCACCAGCTAGTTCACATTTGACCATCAATGTGACTCAGTAAACTTTTTAGACGCAATCGTCTTCAAAGGCCAATAAGTTCAGAACCACAGACACACTAGACGCAAAACCACACCTCAAACCCACCAATAAGTCCCAATACACACACTACCATTCCTGCCACCCTAAACACATGTTCCCTGCCCTATTAAAAGGGGAAGCAATTAGAGTCATCCAATTATCACCGAAACAACAATATTGAATTATCTCTTCCAAATCCAAAAGTATCCCAGCAACCTACCTAATATGGATAGTATTCAACCAAGTGCCATATACACTCAGGTCAAAGTACAAATGGGACAAAGAAAGTAAGACGTTAGACGAAAACAACACCCCCGTCATACTTCCTTTTCAACCACACACACTCAGAAACTAGCAATAAAACACGGTATATACAGAGGAAATACCAATCATAGCTCTCACAAAGGGAAGGACTATAGCAAACAGCATCCGCCAACATTACATACTTCCCTTTCAACCACACACTCAGAAACTAGCAATAAAACACGGTATATACAGAGGAAATACCAATCATAGCTCTCACAAAGGGAAGGACTATAGCAAACAGCATCCGCCAACATTAAACCACACAAAGCACCAGCTAGAACTACAGACATATCCTTCTCCTCTCCACTACAACCCCATTTCCCTCTCACTCTCCGAAATTGACATTGCTTTTTCTCTTCCAAAATAACTTACAGCTAGTCCTCCTTGCTCTTTAATATTTTCTATTGCAGTCTCTTCTTTTCCAATCTAATCAACCTCTTCACGTCTTCTTGCACCCTTATATTCCTCCCAATACCGTAATAATCTTTCTTCACCTACATTGCCACCCCTAGACTCTCTAAGCTTCCTACAGATACTTGTTATGTTTGGATGGCTACTTCAATCTCAAGAGACCACCAGCCCTTAGATCTGCTCTACCCAACTCAGCCGCCCAAAGCACAATGTATCTCCTAAATTCCTAAATTTGTTGTGCACCTTCCGTGTCCTTTTCATCCCTAGTACTGCCACACATTCCTCCCAGCCTCTGAAACCCTCGGTCACTAACTGTTGGCCCATTCCATCTTATCAACCTTCCAGCATGGAGCACTTGTTCTTTCCTCCAATCTACCTATTCTCACTACACACCAGATCATGAACTGATCCCAGATTAAGTTCTCCACTGTCCTCAATCACTATCATATCCATAACTAACATCTTTGACAGCAAGATATAATCTACTACTGACCTCTTTTCTCTTACCTTCATCATCAACCTTCCACTAACTCATTCCAGACATGCAAATTTGACACTCCAACCTGATCCAACAACCTCTACCATTTCGGTTAAGTGACTGCTCTGACCCTAACCCTCTGTGACATTAACTCTGATGAAGGCTATAGCATCTAGCCAGAATGTCGAGAGAGTAAAAGTCAATTAGAGTAAAAGTCAATTGAGTCATGAAAATATTTTTTTTGCTAGCAGCCTCCTACAAGAAGTAATCCATATAATCAACCAAGTTTATTACCCAAGTATTCACATCGATACAATACTGGTTGAAGGTCTATGCTGCTCTCAGTAAACCAACCGATCACTTCCTTGCAGCAAAAACATGCAGCAGATGTGAATCAGCTCAACCAGATTCAATAATTCAAGAGAGAAACTCAATTATTGACATCACAACTTCGGACTCAAGATTATACCTACCAGTGACCAGCAAAGTTGTGATGCTGGACTTGGCAAGGGAAGTGATAAACACATGGAACAAATCAAGAGAGGGAAATTAAAGTTATGACCTTTTACCAATCCTCAGATGCTTTACTGAATTGAGAAACAGATATTATGTACGTATTGCGTTGGAAAATTTGGAGTGTTCTAGTAGTAAGAATAGACTTCTCTGTACTCAAGTTATATGCAAGAAAAATAGACAAAATTTCTTTTCTCAATGAACTCTCAGTTGACATAATAACATTAAAATCACCTTCTCAATAATCAACTTCAAATTTTATTGACTCAACATTTCGGCTAGATGCTCTAGTCTTCATCAGGAGGACTAGAGCATCTAGTAGAAACATGGAGTGAATAAAATTTGAAGTTGATTATTGAGAAGGTGATTTTATTCAAGGCATGCTGGAAGTGTTTTTGGAGCTAAATCGGCTGAAACCGAGCTTAGGTTATTAAGAAGAGACAAAGTAAGCTATGCACTTTGCTTGGTGCTTTTGACATCCACCATTTTAAAATAGGGGTCAAACCTATACAAGGAGTGCTACTGCACTGCTTGGTGATAATGATAATGCATATTATTATATATTGCACAGTGAAATTAAAATAAATATGCATGAAAAAGTGATCAACAACAGTGTATTGCTAGAGCAGTATAAATCTGATCAGTTCTATAGTTGTTAGAGCATGAAGACAAGGTCAGGATTCTTCTCTCCCGTGCCTGAGTAGAAGTATGCATAGTTGGTGGACTTAGGGACGTGATAGGCCATCATTCCAGGCCAGGCAAGACTACGCAGCACCACTGAGGCCCCTCCCTGGTCACACTGCAGACTCCAACACCCTACAACACACCAACCACAATAATAATAATAGACGAGACCATAGGAATGGGTGTGGCCATGAGAGTAGGAGTGGGTGTGTCCATGCATACAGATTACATGGAGCTAAATATATAACTACTGGAAACTCTACTCTGGACGTTTAGCGCCTATTAAGCTCTAAAGCATTCGCCTCATTATTAAACTGCCTTTGTTACATGTCCATACAGTGAAGCACTGGCCTCTCTGTGAAGCACTGGCCTGATAGCACTGGCCTGGTATCTCTCTGCAAAGCCCTGACATGCTATCTCTCTGCGAAGCACTGGCCTGGTATCTCTCTGTGAAGCACTGGCCTGGTATCTCTCTGTGAAGCACTGGCCTGGTATCTCTCTGTGAAGCACTGGCCTTGTATCTCTCTGTGAAGCACTGGCCTGGTATCTCTCTGTGAAGCACTGGCCTGGTATCTCTCTGTGAAGCACTGGCCTGGTATCTCTCTGTGAAGCACTGGCCTGGTATCTCTGTGAAGTACTGGCCTGGTATCCCTCTGTTAAACACTGGCCTGGTATCTCTCTGTGAAGCACTGGCCTGGTATCTCTCTGTGAAGCACTGGCCTGGTATCTCTCTGTAAGCACTGGCCTGATATCTCTCTGTGAAGCACTGGCCTGGTATCTCTCCGTGAAGTACTGGCCTGGTATATCTCGGTGAAGCACTGACCTGGTATCTCCCTGTGAAGCACTGGCCTGGTAAAGCACTGGCATGCTTAGATCTCTCAGTGAACCTGATATTTCTCTGCAAAGTACTGACCTGATATCTCTGTGAAGCACTGGTCTTGCCATTGTCAAGATATCAGTTCACTACAAAGACAATGTATTTTGAAACAAAAATTTCTAATGACATGCATGCCATGAATGGCTACAAGTGTCCTTCGTTGTCTGATGGGCTTCTTGCTGACTATTTGCAGTTCGTGGAGGATGCCAACACTGTACCTGTTGCTTGCAGGATGCTTGTTATAGCTGGATAAATGGAGCTTTTCAACGAGGAGGGCGTCCAAATAGTTTTGTACATCAACAAACTTCGGAGAAAAACAAACAACTATGTTGGATTGACCTGTGAAAAAGGAAGTAAATAAGACACTACCGGTGTTGTACCGTTACCATTTAAAATCAACTGATCCTTATAAACAGTGGTGCATATGGTTTAAATGACAATGGTTGTGGTCTCCACGGAAACAGTCTCGTTTCTGTTCTTAGAGTTGTTTGTTTTCTGATGACTACTTTTGTTAATTAATTATTTTGTAAATATTAATGTTATTGTTGCTTATAATAATAATAATTTTAAAAAAAAAGTTTTCGTTTCACGTTTTTCTTGCCAGTCGTAGTGGTACTCTACAGACTGATGTGTGTCTACTCATGCTTACTTTCCTGTAATTACTTTCCTGTAATTATATTGATCGCACTGATGTTATCAAGTCCACAGAAGATATCACATCTATTGACTTCACCGACAGAAACATCCAACTAATAATGATGAACTCTCAATGAACTCTCAGTTGACATAATAACATTAAATAACCTTCTCAATAATCAACTTGAAATTGTATTCTCTCGACATTTCGACTAGATACTCCAGCCTTCATCAGGAATTTATTGTAATAATAAAGATGAGTTAAGTATTGGCACAGCTACTCATATATTTTGTGTGGTGATACTGTGGGAGCTGCTTTTTAAAACTGTACCATTCCATGAAACCAGTGTTTCGAAAATGATGGCTAAATTTACATATGACAACCCTATTCAGCAACTTGCTTTTCTTGATCCTAGGAATAGATATGACCTCTCCGAATGGCATCACTCAATTGGCACATCCTTTTCTCCTGATGAATTGGACACTGTGAGCATGGAGTTTCATGATATTCATGCCTCGTCCTTCGATCAACTTCCTATATCTGATGCAAAAGAAAGTGGAGCAATAGATCACTGCTGGTCTGCGATGGAAGTTTCCTTCAGTCACAGATCTGGAATGTCTGGTCTTGTCTAGTTTTTCGCATGTTTTGCTGGTACTTCCTCATTCCAATTCCTCATTCCAATGCTGATCCAGACCGCCTCTTGTACGGCCCGAAAGATCGAGACTGAAGACCACCAGCAGCTAGATCCACAGTGTGTGACTTACTCAGTGTAAGAATAAATAATGATAAGCCATGTTACTCAAATGCACTTTTAATTGACTATCAAAAGCAAAATCAGCGACCATAAGCTACAACCACTCCCAGACACTTCATAATTATATTATCATCGGTTGCAGTACTCTCGCCATTTTCTGTGTATACTGGGTAGCTAAATATCTTGTACCATTTCATTCTCCAAAATTGAGTTTATTGATTTATTGCCACATGCTGTACGCGAGCTAAGCAGGGGACAGTTATCAAGTAGCCTTTGAGAAAGTAGTGCTGGGAAGGATGAGGGGGCCTTCCTGCAAAAACAGTAAAATCCTGTGTCCTACATTATGGCCTGCAACAGATTAGCAGTCTGCAGTATCACCGCATTCCATGTCCTGCTGCCAGTGTTGACTGTACCCATGTACACCAGGTGCACTAAGACAACTATCAGCACATACTATACCTTGTTGCTATTATTCTATATACAAGTAAGGTCAGTGACAACCACTTTCAAGGATTTGATTACAGCTGCACAGGAGAATCCCACCAACCAGACAGCAGATGTTTTGGTAGAGGATTTAATACAGTGTCCTTTGGACTTGTTAACATTTCCCCCAGGCACGAGAATTCGACAAACCAAACAGCAGAATTGAGTGTGATTAATTTATTCTGCTTATGTATACCATGTTTCTGTGCTCAGTTCTGCTCAGTTCTGGATATAAAACAACAAGAGGGCTGGCTTGCCGCATCATCGACACCAAGCCTTACCCACACCTCTTATCTGCAAGCAAGAAACTTATTAGCTGCTGCAAGGCATGGCAACATTCGGAGCTGTCTGGTGCCAAAATTATACGCAAGCTATTTGCAATCCTTGAAGATGAATTTTCAATGGTTTTCCCATCTCACTTTGAATTTTCGCTGCAAGTTGACTAGTGAAGGAGGCATTGCACATCACCCTAGCACCCAGTTCAATCGAGACTGTGGAATTGACTTGCCTGGCTGCTGGGGAGCTGCTCTGAAGAGCCTTAACTTTGCCACGACCACCATAATTACTCTATTTATCCATCTATTTATTTATTATTATTAATTTATTATTATTTATTTATCCCCAAAAAATTAAAATTTATTTATTTGCTTTTTGCTTGTTTTTATTTATTCATTTATTTTAATTTTTTATTTGTGTATATTTATTTGTTTATTTTGCTTATATATATTTTTATATTTTGGCTTATTTATATACTTTATATACTTGGTTCATAATTTTGTTTAAAATATATATTAAAAATTTAACATCCGGTGAACGTGCTAGGCGCGTATACTCACACTTAGTGGATAGCTATATAGCTACTGGTATATAGCAGGCTAACACGAGCCTTAGCGTCTCATTATTCCTGATGAAGGCTATAGCATGTAGTTGAAATGTCGAGTGAATACAATTTGAAATTGATTATTGTAAAGGTGATTTTATTATGTCAACTGAGAATTCATTGAGAGTAGATTCTAGTCTAGCTGTAGAAGTTGTCCTAGCTAGTAGATACTAGGCTAGCTGTAGAAGTTGTCTAGCTATGCCTAGCTAGTAGATACTAGGCTAGCTATAGAAGTTGTCTAGTTATGCCTAGCTAGTAGATACTAGGCTAGCTGTAGAAGTTGTCTAGTTATGCCTAGCTAGTAGATACTAGGCTAGCTGTAGAAGTTGTCTAGCTATGCCTAGCTAGTAGATACTAGGCTAGCTGTAGAAGTTGTCTAG